>JANAVB010034417.1:35817661-36065161 GCA_029216955.1 Iris pallida
GAAAAGAAGCAAGTTTTGTAGTGTCTATCTTAAGGAAATTAGTGTTTGGGTTGTACAAAATAAGAAGTTGCCTAAAGGTGTTGGAGAACAGTGCAAAGACCTTTGATATGTTAAGGGAAGTCCCCATGTTCAAAACGATAGAAGAAGTGGGCAAAGCTTAGTGATTATCCTTTAAAAATAAAAAAAAGATAACTAGTTGATTAGTGCCCAAGATCTTCAATATGAGCAAAAATATTAATTTGGTACATATGTTTTGTTGATATTTTAAAGAGGATATGCATTATGAAATATCATATTGACAACAGCCCCCGCCTTTGGTTCCAAACAGGGGGTACACAAACAAGGGAAGGTCAAGAAAGAGGGGCCTAGAAGGGAGTGTAGATTGCGGTTGTGGTTTTCGGGGGTGGGAGGAGAGTTAGGAATGAAAAGGGGATTTAGATTGTTGTTTGCAACTAAATTTTGATAATTATCTTAGAAGCATCATGGTCTGTTGGTGTATGTTGTTAGTCCTAACCAACAAAAGAGCTATAGTTCAGGAAATTTAAGTGAAAATTAGCTTATTATTTATTCTAGAATTCTTGATGAAAGATTGTTTTGGACTCTGCAATACATATAACTTGTTTTTTAATACTTGCTTTATGCATTTGTACTTTTTTATTTTGTTCTCAAGATTATGCATCTACCAATGTGTAATGGCTTGACTTGTTTTTATCAATAAAGAGCATTTTACTTGTAATCAAGAATCATAGTGTGTCTGTATGCCTTTTGTTGATGTAATATTTCCTTTACTCTAGTATGTTGTCATTATACTTATATGGCAAAGTCTGAGCATGCTTTCTTTAATAACTGGAAGTTCCTAATTCTATGAGGAAAATTTATGTTCAGTTTCACATTTACATGTTTACAAATGTATTCACAACTAACATAAGCATCCACATGAGGGTAAATTTGACAAGTTATCACATTTTGGTAAGTTCTGGAATAGCTTTCCATGAAAAATTTAAGGCATAACTTCCGATCTCAGTGTTGGCGTAACAATAATGGGGTTTCGACTTTGGTTGCATGACTTAAAAGGGTGTGGTGTGGCAGTGCTACGAGGCTTCCTTCGATGCAGGATTTGAAATGCCATAAATGTTACTGTCCTTTGGAAGTCTTTTATATTTTCTCACCTCAGAGTTTTAAATCGATATTGGTAACAATTTACTTCACACAAATATTTTCTCAAAGGCAAAATTGAAGAATATAACAATATATCAATATCTTCTTATTCCTTTGCGCTTTATGGTCATCAACTATTTACGTTTACATGCGCACACACACAAGGATACATATAAGGACATGATACATATCAATGCCTTCTTATTTCTTCTCTGCTTTTATCCATTGGTCTTCTTTTTGAAATGCCAGATAATTTTTATTGTCAACATGTTTTGATGAGCATAATTTTTATAAGTGTTTATCAGGTACATGAGTAATGTGAGGTAATGCAATTGTAAGATATTTTCCTCTTGTCCTTGGTATCATCATAATAGTTATTCTTAATGCGCTCTACTAATTTAATGAGCAAGATATCGTGTTGTCTAGTTCTGATGCTTATCCGATATTTTCTCTTTTGTTTCCTTATAGTGCAGAAATGAAGGCTATTTATTGGAATAGGAAATTATCTATATAGGTCGAAGGACACATAGATGTTCATTCAAGAGAAGGAAGTTATTTGAGCACCGCTTAGTATGAGCATCCAATTTGGATATTTATAATGAAGGTTTTTCTATTTCACCTAAATTGGGTGGTATTAATATGGAAACAAGTGATCCACGTGCCAATTTAAGTGCATGTATGTTATTGTTATCAACTGAGATTGTTACATTTCTCATATTTGTTATCAGTTCAGTTAAAGGGGTTTCCTTTTCTATTGTCTATGCTTACCAAAAGACTTTCAAATGTTTCAAATTACGGACATAAAATCAAATCCCATAAAATAGGTTTTAGTTGTGTCCCAAAGTCCTACAACCTTTTTTAAACATTCAGTTGCAATTAGCCATATCTTGGTACAAGCCTGGGCTAACATTCTAGATATATTCCATAATATTCTTGATGAGCATATACTTGGGGCCACAAATACTAGGTAACTATCAAGAGGTAAAAACTAACATAAAGATTCAATGTTATGGTTAAATTTCATCCATACAAATAATACTTATGTTCCTTGGCCCCTTAAATATGTAACCATGTATCCTTCTTGAGACTATCGAAAGTTCTAGACTCAGGCAAGGCCAAATAATGTTGTCTCCCACAAAAGTTGCGAAAAAACACATTGAGCTAGTCTACAAAATTTAATCATATATAAAACTTCACACAAATGGGCACCAGCAAAATCCACAAATTTTGCTTCCCTGCTTTCAAAAGTGCCCCCAGATATTTGATCACTGCATTAAGAATTTAAGAGTTTCTAAGAGAAGAGCCTCATGTGAATCTAGCACCTACAAATGAGCAACATCCTCCACATCCGGTCAAAAAGACATCATATTAGTCTGCAGATTAGCATGGTATAGTGGAGAATTTTGGATCAATAATATATGTTTAATTGAAGCTTTTGCGTTCTCTGAACTTAAACACGACGAGGTTTTAAGAAAGCTGACTGCCTTTTTTTAATAAAACTCAGCATCAAGTCTTTCAAGGTGCCAAAACTCTTTATTAGGATTCCTGAAAAATGTTAATGTTGGTTCATTGAATGTATAGAATCTCCATTCATTTTCTTTCCTCTTTGTTAAAGAAACACTATATCTATTCCAGTTGATACCACTGTTCTAAAAGGCGGTCTAGGCGACAGCGTAGGCGGTGCCTAGGCGCTAGGCGCCCGGTTCCCGTCCGATGTCCGTCTAGACCCCCCTATGTCCGACTATGCATGTTTGGGGGTTTCATGGACTTTTCTGCAATTTCAATAGGTTTTTCCAAATTTTATTTATTTACTTATTAACCTCCTAGATCTAGGCCGCCGCCTAGGCGGGCTAGGCGCTAGGCGGCCAGTGCCCGCCCGACAAGCGCCTAGCGCTTATTACAACCTTGTTGATACATGTTTAGACTTTTAGTTAATCCATTTTAACCGTAATAATATTAACTATGTTAATATTTCATATTTTCATGTATAAAATTGTCTGTGCGGGTTGACTATGTTAAATATTAAAACAGTCAAGCTTTTGTGCTTCTTCCTTGTCTTCAAACATCAGAACTGGATTGTATCCATAATATTACAACTGTCAAACTATTGTATCCATACTAGGTCATGCAATCGTGTAAGGATTGTATCCGTATTAGGGCTTTTGTTGTCAAGGATGGTGTGAAAGCAAAGGACATAACGAAGGAAAGCAGAGGACACAACCTTCTCTTATAGGAATAGCACCATACATGTTGTGAATGTCCGCATTTTGACTTGTTAGCGACTTTTTCATGTTTCTTTACAACTTATAAGAGACTGGACTCAGTTTTTACCAAAATTGGTATGGTGCTTGTTTCTATACAAATGAGAAGTGTGAAGAAATCTCTTTTAGAGAATTATCAAAAAGGCGAAATACATTTCTTGCAACTGCATTGGTCTCATCAACACTCGCTAGACTTGTGTTATCCTCTAGATACTATAAGAAAATAGATGAAAAATGAAGGGTTCACCAATAATATGTCACTATAACATTGTCTCTCTGGAAAAGCTTTGTTAATATGTCAACCTCATAGATAGTTATTCTAGTCTTACAGGCTCCATGTGGACTTGTTGGATATCCTGAATTTTAGAATAGAAGAAAGAATACACCATGTTTGCGAAAAATTAAACTTGTAGATATAGTTCGCTTGTGAAATTATACTTGTATAATTTTTGTAAATTTTTATAATGTTGTAAGTACTTGATTTTGAATTTGATGTTGCGACAATACTGTGCCACACAATGACCACCATATATGATTTTAAAATGGAGGGAAGGATAACTATACTATGTTATATTATGCCCCCAATTACATGTTGATGGTTGACACTTGTAACTGAAGAAACAAGGATTAAAGAGAAACTGACTTCATATAAAGAGAGGAGAGGGCATTACCAAAGATAAGTCCACAGAGCCTTCAATATAGCAATCCATGTAGTAATTCCTACCAATATGATCATAGAAGGTGTCCAATTGCTGAACTTTCCTTCAATAATTAAACATTTTGTACTAGGTTGTTTGGACTTTTAGTTAAACCATTTTAACCCTAATAATATTAACTATGTTAATATTTCTTATTTTCATGTATAAAATTGTCTGTGCGGGTTGACTATGTTAAATATTAAAACAGTCAAAGTATTGTGCTTCTTCCTTGTCTTCAAACATCATAACTGGATTGTATCCATAATATTAAAACTGTCAAACTATTGTATCCATACTAGGTCATGCAATATTGTAAGGATTGTATCCATATTAGGGCTTATGTTGTCAAGGATGGTGTGAAAGCAAAGGACATAACCAAGGAAAAGCAAAGGACACATGTGAAAGCAAAGGACACAAGCTTCTCTTATAGGAATAGCACCATACATGTTGTGAATGTCTGTATTTTGACTTGTTAGTGACTTTTTCATGTTTCTTTACAACTTATAAGAGGCTGGACTCAGTTTTTACCAAAATTGATATGATGTTTGTGTTTCACTTAACAAAATGCCTGAAAATCGGCTTTTGAAAATAAAACGAAAAAAAGTACAAGAAGTATAAATTGTTCTGGGAAGTATTGCTATGGAAGTCTGATCTGAAGGCGATCACTTTGTTCCTTGGACCATACGATGATGATGAAGATCACTGCTAGAAGATGAACAACTGGAAGAACTAAGTCACCAGAAAGGTATCGACGCACTTGGGCACTGATGGCGAGGTCGAATGCTTTTCTGCTTTGCTTCACTCTGTTCTGGAAGAAAGGTTGAAGAAGAATGCTCTGGGAAATCAAAGTTTCTGGGCTCTGATCTCTATATTCTCTCATGTCTCTCTGTGTGTGTCTTAAAAAAATAAGTCTATTTATAGACTTGGCTTTTTGTGCGTAAAACTCAGCAAAGTCTTGTCTTTACGCTGGTAACTGCCACCCATAACTGAAGTCATCCTTTACATACGTTGACACGTGTTCCATTATCTCAATAAAAATAGGATGCACGTACACACGTTCTTCGAGATATGTGGTATGAAAGCCACGTAGGCAAACCACGTTCCAAAGTAGTCAGAAAGGATCGAGCATAAAACTAGCCCAAATATACTCTGAGCGTAAAGTAGTAGACTAGGCGTAAAATAACCCTAAAATGGACTTCTCGTGTAAAGTGGTTGATAAAACAACCTTGAGCATAAACGTAGCCCAAATAAACTTTATGTACACGTCAACATTGAGCGTAAAAAGCTCATATAGTATTCATGCGTAAAAGAAGCCATCCTGTGAGCGTAAAATAGCTCAATCCACATACTAAACGATAATATGGGTTTATGTGTAAAACAAATCCCTTCGAATTCTGTGTTATACGCTGTCAGTAGATCTTTATGTCAGACCCATCATCACTTTACATTAAATGCATGATTTGACACCCTGTCCTTGGCGTAAAGTGGTTGGCGTGTCCCTGGCATAAAGTGATTGGCATGTCCCTAGCGTAAAGTAGTTGGCGTGAAACAGCTTATTTTGAGTGTAAAGCTCTTATCTCTTTGACTCAGTCTAGGAAGCACTTTTTACGCTCCTACAAGATCCCCTTCAAAGTTTTCAAATATTTTCAAAATTTGAAATACTTTGAACAGAAGCGTAAAATTCGGAATATCCAGCGGTCATTCGCGTAAAAATAGGGATATCCAACAGTCGGCGTAAAAAAATAGGGATTTCCAACAATCGGCGTAAAATTTGGGAATTTGAACCGATTCAAAATCTCTATAAATAGAGTTTTTCGAGTTCGATAAGGACTTTACTTGTCTCTTTGCAATCCCAAATCTCTTTGCCCCCCTTTCTTCAAAATCTCCCTCACTTTAACTCGATGGCTCCCTAGAAAACCACCACCGACAACAAGGGGAAGAAACCCGCTGTTGACTCTTCATCGGCCGACCGTGAACAAACTCCCATTTGGTCATCGACACCACTTCGACAACCCAATCCCGCCGTAGCTCCACCTATGAAGGGTAAAACCCTATCTTTTGGCCGAAACATTCATCGGAGAAGAAGAAGACAACCCGAACTTTCAGATTTCACGCCCACGTCATTCGTGTTAGCGTAGAAACTGAAATAACAAAATACGCCCACGTTGTACGTGTCAGCGTAAAAAGAAATACGCCCACGTTATACGTGTCAGCGTAAAATTCAAATTACGTTCATGTCTATTCATGCCAGCGTAAAATTTTCAAATACGCTCACTTTAGCATGTGCTAGCGTAAAATGAAAAACTTTGTAAAACAAAGACTTTTTTTTACACTTTAAAATTTTTAATTAATTTTAGTAAGCGTGAAAGTCAATGTCCTTACTCATAAAACTTCAAATTAGATTTCTCACTAACTTGATCTCTCTTTTTCCTTTTGTCAGTGGATTTACAAGCTCATCCTCTTGAAGAAGTTTTTGGTTCATCAGCGGGCATAGTGCGCTCGAACTATCTGGAGGATTTATCTCATGTCAAATTTCCTCAATCCAACCCCGAATACCCTGCAGAGAGAGCACAACTGATATCTGCCCAAGGAGATAGGATGCTATTATCCATGATTGACGGGAAAGTGCTGGTGTCACTGGACAATCAACAATTCTTAAAGCCAGCTTTCTTATTCGGGGATGCGATAGATTTCAAATCGCAAACTTATCCCAAAATGGTGGCCTGGGTATTTAGATCTGGAGAAAGGGTGATGTATCTCCCTGACATGGACAGGGATTACCCTTTATCTGCTTTCTTCCATGCTAGCCATTACCGTCAAATGCTATGGAATTTGACTCCCAATAGCTATGGTAGACCGGGTAGGATCATTTTCAGAAGAGAAAGAGAGAGCAAATGACATGGGTTATCACATTAGCACTCCCTGTGGTGGTGTCATTCCATTTTCTGGTCTATTGTCCGGGTTTACACCGAGTGAGGACTCACTTCTCATCCAGCCGGTACAAATTCCTATGTTCATAAATAAATTTCTAAGGGAAGGAGTCTTATATCCTCAAACCAACCCAAGGCTGACAGGGTGGCTAACCCCTTACAGTAGTAACTGGATTCTGATAAGTAATTGGGTCATGAAGCAGTTTAAAACAGAATTAGACGATATTGGCCTGTATGAAGCGGTGGCCTCTACCAGTTATGGCATTCCACCGAACAACAACTTATTTCTAGTTTTACTGGAATTGTATATGAGTTCGACAGGAACTTTTGTAACTCTACACGACGAAATGGGCCTTGCTTTGCATGAGATGCAATTCATTTCAAAACTGCCGATGGGCGAATTCCCTTATGAAGAATACATTCCTTCCAATCGGAAATTAGCAGAAGTTCGAGAGAAGAGCCCAGAAATGGTACAAGTCTATGAAGAACTTATGTGCCATTATCTGATTTGTACCAGTATGTATGAAACTGGGTCACATTTGGCATACATAACTAAATGGACAACCTATCTATTTTACCATAAAAATAGAGTATCCAAGACTGAGAAGAGCAGGTTTCGAGAAGACAAAACTCAAACCATTAAACCCTGCTCAATAATTCCTGCAGATGTAATCCAAGAGTTGATGGCTTCTCAGAAAGCTCGCGACCAATATCTGTCTACCAAAACCGGAGACATCCCTACGGGGACTGAGGCTTTAAGCTACCTGAGGCAGGGTAGTCAGAAAATGTCAAGAAGGCCTTGCTGGCAGGCTTTCTATCCTTATGGCTACGAAGATGGGTCGTGCCAGGGATCAACACCGTGGACAGAATTCACCGCAATGTATTATGGCCAGCGGTACGTTTAGTATTCAAACACAGAATCAACCTGTTGTCGGCAATGGTATGCCGAATAAATGCAGGTCTACGGTCTTTCGGTGAAGAATTGATTAATAATGCTCCTCATCAAGACAATTTTCCAATGGTGGAGCTACTCTACACCTATCTGATGGGTTGGTTACTACACCACAATTGCAATTTGCTACCACCGGGCCCTGAGGATGAAGCGAGGATTTTCCTCCAAAAATTTAGCAAATCCACATGGAGAGCTACAACGGTGGCAGACACCCGAGCAGCATTAAATTACTCTCACGGCTGGAACTTCTTCTGCATAAGGCCACCAGTTCCAGCTGACTGCCTTGGCGTGCAATTTGAATATAGAGTAGATAGATCAGCTTTATTGCCAAGATCTGTCTTCCGATGGCTGGCGTACATCAGACCCTTCCATCTGATGTACAAGAATGAAGATTACTGCGCATTTGAGCCTTACCTACCAAGTAGGTTCGCTCGCCAGTTTGGATATGACCAACCCCACGTTGGCAATCCTTCCACCAGCTTCTATCATTATGGAAAGCTGATTGACGGTGCACGAGCATGGAGATATTTTAGCACTGCATGTACTGGTGCTAGATTCACCATATCTACAGCCACTAGTACAACTGAGCTACGTATACTTCACACGTATGCTCGTTTTTATACATCCATTCGCTCCTTCGAAGACGGTTATAGCATGCAAGGAAGTCTACGATGGGCCCAGGAGGGAAATGTTGATGAACCCATCAGAATAACTCTTGACGTACCAGACAATACTTCTGCTATAGATGAATTTCTGACAGTAATTCCTAGAGGAGCTGGGGAGATAGCCGCGAGACCAATAGTTATTGGAAAAACCCGCAAATGAAAACAGACTACAACTACCACTCTTCCAGTGAAGTCTCCTGAGAAAAAGAAGAAGACTACTACTAAAGGGCCTTCCAAACCCAAAGCCTTTATTCCAGAAGATGACACCTCGGTCAAAGAGGACCAACTTGTTGCTTCCCCTTCAGTCCATCCGGGAGAAGGGTCTTCAACACCTCAACTAGCAACAGCATTAGAAGTTGTAAAACTTTTCTCCTGGACGCCTTAGCTCCTCACTCCATCTATCTTTGCCGCGAAAGGCACAAGTTACGGAGGATACTACTACTGCACACATTGCCAATCGAGACCAGATCCTATCAGACGAGCCGACTCTCACTTTTGATGATGATGACTGGGATGGTGATTATGATTCATACCTTGAACAAAATGCACATATTCCAGGTACTAAGCAAAAACCTATATGGAATTATGTATCATGATTTTGTATATTAACTTATTTTGTTCATTTTGTAGATATCATCATTACACCAAAACCTGTGGCTCCTCCTCCTCCTCAAGAAGATATCCATGAGGAAAACGAGGAATCTGATGAAGTGGCTTTTTTTTCAGATAAAGTAGAAGTAATCCAACCAGTGTCATGACCCGCACCCTAGAGTTAGGGGACGAGAAGTGGGTACGTCCAGCCTATGCCGCAGTGTCGGCGGTAGAACGATGTCCTAGGTCTCATGCATCTAATAGTATAAGGCTAAACAGTTTATACTCCCCGAATGGGGGTGACATAGCAGGTACAGACTCAATCACATCTAAGGTAGAGCATGATAAGGATAGATAAAACATAAAATCTAATAGAGGTACAACAGAGAGAAATCTAAGTGTCTAAGATACACAAATCCAGAAATACATCTCAAATCTCCAAACTCAGATACAGTAATCCATAAAGTAAATACAACTCTAGACAATTGAAATAACTATCTAAACAACCTCTAAGGTGTCTCCTCTAGGCTAACAGGCAATCTCCAAGCTATCTGTAAAATTTATCAACGGGTCCAGTCAGGACAGGAGCGAGTACAGTACATCTCAACAATATCATAACAGGTTAGAAAATATAAACATGCTAGAGAGTAAGATACATGATCTAAAGAAATAATATGATGAAAAAGAGAGAGACTGTAAGTAAATAGCTACAATATATAGAGAACTATCAGTGAATAGTGATTCAGAGCACAAGATGGTTATGTAAACGGTACGATGTTGTACACGAGTAATCTACAGAGGTTGTACACGAGTAATCTATTGGATTGATTACATAACCACTTCTACTCCCCCGCCCCAATCAATACACAAGGATCAAGCTAAGTTATGTTATTGCACACGAAGTATAGTTGCACACGAGATCATGTGAATACATGAATATATACGATTTCACACGATTTGTACACGAATGTCACGAATACAAGGAGTACACGATGCTCACGATAAAGTACACGAACACGAATACCCGATGTATCCGCTAAGGGGATAACATCGCACAACAAGATCCATATAGTACTAATCCGTGTTTCCAACATGTCAGCATCATGTAAAGTAATTTAAAGCAGGAAATATAATCCTAAACAAGATATGAAATGATCAGAGAATGTACTTGCCTGATATCTGAATGTCCAAGGTAAAGATACTGTCCGAGGAGAGGTGTCTGGCTCCTAATTAGAACAGCACAAGTCACAACATGTCCAGAAGGGTAATATAAAGTACTATAATGCATTCTACATGAATCTAGGTCAAACTAGGCCAAAGTCAACCCTTGGTCAACTCTGGTCAACTGCACTAGTCAAACTAGGTCAAACTAGGTCATGTCCTAACCCAACAAGTCTTACTAGGCCTAACCAAGACTATCCTAGCAAGCACACATTAATACAAGGCTATACAAGCCAACATACACCCAACTCTATATAGCATGCAATTATTCAATACTCAAATAGGCAAGAATTCACATTGGATATACACTAGGTAATCTATTACTTTAAGCTATATATGTCTACACATATATACACATGCATATATTGGTATTCAACATTAGGTCTATAATCATGGCATTTCAAATGGTTATATAAACTTATATATTACAACACAATATGCTAACATATATATATATAACATACATACATAGCTAAGTTAACTATATTCATAAATACTTATTTAAGAGGCTATGTGTGTGTATGTGAACATGGCAAAGGGGCAAGTGAGGGTTAAATGGGCATACATAGTGTATACATATCGAAGAGTGTCAAAGTGTAAGTGAACAAAGTGTCAAGTGTGATAGTGTCAACATAGTGTAAGGGGGTACATGAGGTAATATAGGATTTGTGTTTACATAGAACATTACATCTCATTAACTTGTATATTGCATACATTACATCTATTATTACATTACATTCATGCTTGCATTCATTCATCATTCATTTATTCTCTTGCACTACTATATGCACCATACATTACATACTATGGAACCTACATATTCATTACAAGCCATACTTATACATGCTTACATTAGATAGGATACTTATACCTCATATATCATTTATTTAACCATTTACTCATGCTTGTATTCTCTATTTAATTACATAATGTATATACATTAACATGAGTTAAAATCAAATAGAACATTATATTACACACAAGGGTGCACAAAATGCATATGCCGAATAGTAACTCCTACTAATAATCAATACTGTACCATCTCAGCATGAATTAAAATCTAGGATTAAAGTATGTTATAGATCTATGTGTTAGCTTTCCGAAACTTCAAACGGATCGCGTTTTCGTTTCCGAAAACTCCCGGAATCGCGAAAACACCGAGAACGCATTTGTCTTTCATAGAGCTGACACTCAAATAATTCTCCAGAAAGTTACAGAAAGAATTAGGCCTATTAATACATGTTTTTGGAATGCTAACTTCAATACGCTTCTTTTAAAAAAATGGGAGATTAAACCGAGCTTTGAGCTAGAAGTTATGACATTTCTAAGTTAGGGCTGAAATTAAAAACGTGGATAAAAATCATGACGGATTTAGATAGTTTGAGCCAAAAGAATACACAATATATATCCTAATTATCCACAACAATAATGACAAAAATAATATGAGGAAACACTCACAAACTTGATTATATAATCATCATGAACCATTTATTACATATATAAATATAGATACACTCTCATTACAATATATATATATATATATATATATATATATATATATATATATATATATATATATATATATATATATATATATATATATATACACACAAATCTATATATGTAACATGCACAGATCTATAAGAGATACATGAATGAAATGTAAAGTACTCAAGAACACATCTCTACATATTCAAATCTGAGATTTAATATGAATTAATTCATTTAATCAATATTTTAAATATAAAGTGTGTCCAAGTTTGGGGGTTTTCCCCATGAACACAAGACACAACAATAATACAATAGAAATCCCTAAAGGACACATAATGGACATAAGAGGACACAAAATAGGGACACAACAATGGGGGTCATTCCTATGGTTAAAACTTTCCTAAATGCAAAATGGAGAAATAAAAGAGAAGGAAATATTACCTAAAGGAGAGAAAATCCAAGGAGAAAGGCTTCTTCCTTGGGAGAGCTTGAGAGCACTTGGGAAAGAAGACTTCTCAAAGAAAGGAAATGAGATGGGAGTCCTATTAGGGCCGGCCACAATGGTTATCCCTCCCCCCTCATTGAACATTACAAGTTTGCCCCTCCCTTAGTTACAAGTGTTTAAAAGAATTTTGGTTAGGGTTTGGGGGTAAAAGGGTCAAAATAAAAACTCTAAATGGTTAACCTAATAATTAGGATTATGACTAATCTTTCTAACATGACTAATTAAAATGTGGGCCATGGCTAACTAATGCATGGGTCCAACTAGAGTCTAAGTTACCCCGGGTCCCCGTTACAAGTCGGATTGAGATGAAATTCGAAACCGACTCAAATAATCCCAAAACAATATCATAAATAATAAAATAATATCAAAATAATTCAAAGAGGTCAAATACAAAATATCCTTAGGCCAGAAATGACATCAAAATATCATAATCACATGGTTAGGCTCTAGGTCAAACAGTCTCTAGGGTTTCACTAGCAAAACGTCAAAACCACAAGTCATTGATTTAAATAATTTTAAAATGATTTGAAATCACCAAAAATTATATTATGAATTAAATATCATTATTAAAATAATTATAAACACGAAATTTCGAAATTACCCTCATTTGAAAAACTGGGTGCTACAACTAGAAAATGAGCAACCAGAAGTACAGAAAGAGCTTGAAGCAGAGGTTGAAACAGAGGTTGAAGCAGAGGCTCAGTCCGAATTATCTTCTCATATTGACAACCGAGAAAAAGAACAAGCTGCAGAAAAACCAACTGCAGACCATGAAGCAGCTGTTGAGGGAGGAACTGGCCTTGATGAAGAACTTGAAGTATCTCCCGAGCCTGAACAGTCAGAAGTCAAAGGAGATGATGGAGGCATAGTCAAATTACCAACCGAAACTAAGAATGTTGTGATAGCACCCTCTGCTATTACTACTGATCCTGTAGAAATTCCGGAGGAGAGTATGCCTGAACCTGAGTCAGCCGCCACCACCATCATTCCACCTGTACCCATCACCGCCACTGAAACTCTAGTAGTTTCAGCTCCAGAAACGGGTGGAGTAACTAACATTGAAGACATTGATTCCGAAGCTGTTGGGAACCAGTTGACTATGATAGTAGTAACTACAATGGCTTTATCTCAGCCTGCCATCAGAGCAACTACATCTGCAAATGTTGAAGACACAATCCCTGAAGCTCTTAGGGATCAAATGGTTGTGACAACAGTAACAAGAATTGCTTCATCTCAATCTGCTGTCACACCAACAACATCTGTTCCTAGTCTGCAAAGAAGAGATCTAGTAGATATTGCTGCGACGTCAAGTTCAAGCATAGAAATGAATCTTCTGGTTGAGATTCATACCGAAACTTTTTATAAAACTTTGACGACCCTAATCAAGATGGTCCTGAATAAAGGTCTTAATTACAAGAGCTTGAAAGCGTCTATGGCTCTTACTATCAGGAACGTTGCTATGTTCAATGATATGGGGAGAGCAGCAACATTAGAGATAATTGTGGAGGATCTTGAACAACCCATCCGAGAGTACCTTAAGTTGTCAAGTGAGACTATTGAAAGTCTCATACAAGAAGAGTATGATGCTTTGACAGCTGAATATCTTGATCGGGAGATAAGATATAATGAAGCTCTCCATGATTATAGTGTAAAGGTTGCCAAAGAGAAAGCCTTTTTAGCTGGAATACAGCCCGAGCTGGATGGTCATAGAGCAGCCTATGACACCTTAAACCAGGAGATTCAGCAACAGAATGATAAAATCCAAGAAGTTGAGGCTGAATTGGCTCGGTTAAAGGCAGAGAGGGAACAGATGATCGCTGCTAGGAATCAGCACTTTGCTCAGGGCTCTATTTTAGAAGAACAGGCCTATGGAGCCGAATCAACTATTAAGACCCTTGATGAAGCCAAGGATAATCTGATAATTAGCTTCGCTGGACTTTCTAATCTTTGCACTACCGAAGCTCGACATGCTGAAGCGACTAAGAAAGTATTGAACTCTCGTGATAGGCGCCTGGCAGAACTGCAAAAATTACTTCAAGATGTTTCTGCTCCACCTTAGGAAAATAAGGAGCTTTTGTAACCTTTGATCTTATCCAAGAAATGAATAAAATATTTGTTTTGTGATCCTATCATTTATTTTGCAATTAAACAATAGGCATGAGGTAGAAAATACTTATCAGAGGTAATATGGACATGATAAGTTTTCGAAATTCAATAAATTGTATCTATCCAGAGGTAATATGGACATGATAGATAATGAAATCTCATTTTCTTGTTTAGACTATACAACACTATCAGAGGTAATATGGACATGACAGATCGTAATAACTCAAAGAAAATAGTTTAATATCTATTTAGAGGTCAAATGAACATGATAGATAGGAAATACAAGCATATGCAATATTTATTCATAGGTCAAATGAACATGATAAATAATGAGTCCAACTTTTTAATCAACTGATAAGATAAAAGATTAAGATTTCTCTCCAAAGAGACAAATAATCAGCTTAACCAAACATTGGTAGCTGGGGAACAGATGTCATTAAGGATATATGCCAATATCAATGAAAGAATGAATGAACCAACATTTCTTTTGGGAAATGAAAGGTCAATTCAATTCCACAATTAAATGAATGAATCTGCCGTAATGAATGAACAGGTCTTTTCGGGAATGACAAGTTGTTTCAATTTCCAAGAGCAATCCATTAATAGCTTTCTCCTATAAATAGATAAGAACTCTTTGAAAAGATTCATTCTTGTTTCCATTCCTCTATTGAAAATGTCTTCTAAGGACGTGCAACAAAAGAATGAAGTCTCCATGAAGGTTGAAGACGTCATCGAGACGCGCTCCGTTGAGCCAATTGTGTCAGGCTCGACCGAAGCAGGCGAAAGCTCTTCTACACCCAAGCCAGCACAAGACATCCTCACTTTCTTAGTAGAGCCAGAAAAAACTCCTGAAGAAGAGGCACTGAGGATGGCTGCCTGCAAGTTTTTTGTGGACTCAGGCAACGATGCCTTCAATGCATTGGTCGATTATGTATTTAATAAGGAAGGCAATGGTCCTCGTCCTTAATCCTTTGTTCAGAACAAAAATAATAAATAAAAGAAGTTTTATTATCATTCTGTTCTCTTTTATATATAGTACTTCTTAAGAAATTTGCCATTGATCGGCATCATGAGTAGATCTCCATTGGGCTTGGATAACCGATAAGCGCCATTGGAAAATACGGTCTCGATTACATAAGGGCCTTCCCATTGCTTTTGTGAGTCATCACCATCGGTCTTTGAACAGCTAATACCAGCTCGCCAACCATGAATATCCTCTCTTAAGGTTTCCTCTGTGTCTATGCCGTCTTTATACTGATAACTTTGATTATCAGAAGATAAAGTCATTCTTTCAACAAATTTGACAGCCATATACTCAAAAAGGAAATCTTCATTGATATTAGAAAGTACAGAATGATCAATATTTACATCATTTACAATTTGACTGCTACGTTTCGGATTAATCACTAATGGACCATCATCTGTCTTCTGCGTAGACTTGCCAAGATTGACGATCAATGGTGGTTCTGGATCATTCGTACGAGAAGTACGCCCTTTAACTTTGATCACAAGAGGTTGAACTTGGCTTTTAGCAGGAACATTCACTGTTTCCTCAGACGAAGCTTGAGTTCTTCCTTTGACCTTGATCATCAGAGGTTGATTGGTGACAGGTTGGGGTTGGATTCGCCCTTTGACTTTGATCTTCAAATGTTGCTCTTCTGGCGGCTATTCATTAATAGACTGATCTTCGGCAGATGATCGATCTTCAGCTATGTCTGATATCTCTTTCACATGCTCTTGTTTGTAGAGCATTGAATCAGAAAAATAGGCTTCAACACCCTTGAAAGGATTGATATCAGCAAATCCAGTCTTCACAACCCCTTGGGAATCTACGTACTTGAAGCATTGGTGGAGAGTTGAAGGCACGATGTTATGCTCATGTAACCACGGTCTTCCAAGAAGGATGTTGTAGGATACGTCTGAATTAATAACATAGAATGTTGCCATCATTCGAAGATCACCAATCTGGATTTTCAAACGGATCTTCCCCAGTGGTTTACTCTTTCCAGAGTTGAAACCAACGATTGTGGTACTAGTGTAAGTCAATTCACTAGTAGGAATCCTCAACGGTCTTAGCATACTTTGAAGAATTATGCTAATGGAAGACCCAGGATCAATATAAATCCTGTCAACTTCAGTGGATTCAATATACCCAGTATAGCACAAAGGCCTGTCATGCTTGTTATGCTTCAACAGCATATCTTCTTGTGTAAAAGTAATATTAGGAATTACATCCATCACACTATGACATTGTGGGTGGTATATTATCAGGAGTCTTGAGTTGAGCTAAGCAGGAGTCAGCTTGCAGCAAAGCTTCACTCAAGGTTTCGCGACTTTCTTTAGAAAGACGAAGTAACTCGAAGATAGATAGTCTAGCCGGAGTATTGGCTAACTGGGCTAGAATATCAAATTTATAGGGTTTCATCACCACCCCCTGACCGGAAGCAGACTTCAATGGGACCTCAAAGCGTACTGCTTTCTGTTTCCCCTTTTCAACCACAGATGGTTTAGCAGGAACATGAGACGGTTGAGTTGGTGGTGCTTCAACATTCTCTGCTTCTTTGGAGGATCCCTCATAATCTTTATGATACTCTTTCCCAAATCTTGTACCAGCAAAGGTTTCTTCTTCAGACTCAGAAGAAGGAAGTACCATATTGCAGGATTTAGTCTTCCTTTCCTTAGCCTTCTTCTTGCGAGATTTGTTAGGAGGAACCTCAGAACCCAATCCAACAGTGGATTTTTGACTTTGAATTTGTAAAGGAAGTCGTATTCCTTTATCATAATTCAAACCTTCTGCCTTTTGAAAGTCATAACCCATCTTCTTCATGAGAAGGACAGATTGCTGACTGTATAAGTGAGTGGGCAGCGGACTTTTAACAGGTGGTTCAACAGAGGAAGAAGAAGAGATCTCTGTAACTACATGAGAATAAGGAATAGAAGTCTCTGTAGCTATAGGAGGAGAAGGATTCGGGATACGAGGAAAAATCCCTACAGGAGCTTTTTCATAAGCAGCGAAGACTTATTGTGCCCTGTATAAGGGAATACTATTCATAGCTAGCCACTGCTGATGAGTAAGTTTGAGCTTGGTAGGAGGAGCCAGACTTGGAGGACATATGTTCATTCCTCTCAGTCTATCTTCCAAAGGAATGCCATCCCATAGATGATCCAAATCATCAAGATCTGGAATAACATGAGAAATCATGTTACAGGTTTTGACTTTCTTACCTTTCTTGGATTTTAAAGTTTTACCTTCATCTTCTATTTCAGGTACTAAGTCAGGATGTACCCACATAATTTTACCATTCTTTAATGTAAGAGGCAATAATCCTTTATTTTCTTCCCTAGCAGGCGGGATATTCATAATCTTCATCGTTGCCTTCGAAATTGGAACAATTCCATCTGGTATTTGCTGAGAAGGAAAATCTCTGAATTAAAAAAAAAACCATATTGGTTGTGACCGTATGCTCATCGTTAGTTAAAGAGATGGCATTGGCATTAATCAGCTCTTAGATTTTCTTCTTTAGGACATAACAAGCCCTGGTGGGATGATTGATGTATCTGTGATAGATACAATATTTGGGGTTGTCAGTCAGATTCACCTCATTAGGCCTCTTTGGCTTCGGGATCTGGAGTTTGCCACTCTTCACCAGACATTGGAATATCCTTGGGATATCACTTTCGTCAAAAGAATATTCTTCTTTTGGCTTAGAAGACTCCTGATTATTCGGCATCGTTTTGTTTTTGGAAAGATTAACCATAAGGGTATCATTTCCTTTTGCATTACGATTGCCAGAATTATTACCAGGATTACCTTTCTTTCCTTTATCCTCTGAGGCAAAAATCATCCCATGTTCACGAGCCAACCTACCATTGGTCTCGGCAGAAACTGCTGCTATAATAAACGAGGCCCAATCTGTGAATTGGGAACCCGTGAAGACAACAATGAATGGTCGCAGATTCATCTTGCATGTATCAATTAACGCTGAATCTGGCATACCAGGAGGCATCTTTAGAGTCGTCTGTCAGAAACGTTCAATGAACGTCCAAGTATTTTCTTTCTCCTTTTGTTTGATTTCTATTAAGGAGGACATGTTCATGTCCATACCTCCTTTATAGAAGTGGGAGAGAAACATTGCCTTAAATTCGTCAAAAGACGAAATGCAATTGTCGGGTAAACATCGATACCAGTCGTAAGCTGAACCCGTCAAGCACCCAATTAATACTCGAGTGAGAAGAGCATCATTTTTCTGCAGATGTACAGTCATAATATCAAAGTAATTGATATACTGACTAGGAGAAGCCTTTCCATCAAACAGTACCATTGATTGTGGCTTAAATTTCGGTAGAAAGGGTACATCATTCCAATGAGGAGGATAAGGTTGCTTAATCCCTAACCTCTGGAGCTGATCCTTGTGCTTCAAAACTTCAAACTGTGCTTTGAGCTCACGCACTGCTTGAATGGCTTCACTGGTTTGAGGAAGCACATTTGATTGAATGGTTGTTGGATGTACCGTAATCCCCACCGGAGATGGTACATCTTCTAGAATGATGGGATATGGAGATGCCGAATTTTGGTTAACAGCAGGCTCTTGAATATTCAAAGGTATATCAGCCCCTTGACTATCTTGAGTTTGTGCTGCTACCTGCACCGGTGTTAATATTGCCGGTTGAGCAGTTTGTTGAGCCGTTATTATCTGGTGCATGCTTTGCATCATGTTAAGCATGTCTTTCAGTGATTGCTCAACAGCAGTGAGACGTTGTTCTGTGTTAGCAGATGATGTCTCCGGTTCATCTCCAATAGCGTAGGATTCAACCTCTCTTGAAGATACATAGGGATTAGTATAGATGTATGAATCAACACTGTCAGTTTCGGACTCAAAAGATTGAGTACCCCCAGCTTCTGAATCAGAAGTCTGCAACTGTCTTTGTCTTCTTGATCGAGTATTCTGATATACTCCTTCAAAGGAATCAAGAAGTCTGTTGAATTGTTGTTGACCTGGAGTTTGGGACGTGTTTCGTCTAGGACGTCGTCCTCTATTGGTATGAGATGCCATGTTGACTGATGCATATGACAACTCGTGTTCTTGGTCATCATCTTGTTGTTGAGGCGCATTAAAATTTAACCGATCAAAAACTGATCGTTTAGAAGCCGGACAACAACATTTAATTACAATTTGGTCACACTCACAATGGTGATTTTCTTGGGGGAGTGTCACGGAAGATTGTCTGTTTTTACGCTTTTGCATTAGCAATTCACGTAAATCAGAAGGAGTAGATGAAGTAGTCTTCTTTATTACATTTGGGATAGAAAAACGTTTAGTCCCTTGTGTATAAAGAAGATTACTGGCTGCATTCGCAGAACCAAACTGTACATTTTTACGTGCTTGGAGTTGCGTACGCAAATCCTGAGATTTTTGAGCATGAAGGACTCCATCTTCATTGCGTGTAATTTGTAAGTTTGGTACCTTGCGTACAGCAGTATAAGAAGGTTGTTGGTTAAAAACAGAAGTTTTACCAACTATGTTTTTATGCTTCATGCGTGCAGGTACATTCACTTTAGATGCAGAAGCATCATTGTGAATTTTATCTACACTGTCACAGACAGGAGATTTACCTTTACGCATAGAGCACAAAACATGAGTATCTGCCACGTCATAGACGAGAGATTTTTTTTTTACGTGTAGAACGTAAATTTTGTGTGTCTACCGCATCACAGACGGGAGACTTATTGTTACGTTCAGAACGTAAGGCATTGGAGTCTGTCACGTTACAGACGGGAGACATATTTTTACGCCCAGGACATAAAACCTGATTTTTACGCTCAGGGTGTAAAACCTGATTTTTACGCCCAGAGCGTAACACTTGAGAGTCTGCCACGATATAGAACAAGAGACTTGTTTTTACGCACATGGTGTATCACCGAAGTAGAGACTGTCTCATCACAGATGGGAGCCTCTACAACAGGAGTAGGAAGGATTCCTTTGCCTGCAGAGACAGTAGGGAGATCCGAGGATGCTTTGGATTTGGGAACCCAAACTTTTTGCGCCTTCCGCAATTTCTGAACATTGGAGCATCGAGTGCTACCCCCAGTCCGGAGCATTTCTTCGTAGGCAGTCTGGTCGAAATGCACAACCAGAGTCTTCTTTGTCGATCCAATCGACACATCATCGTATTGAGCAATTGCCTCCTCGTCAGAGGAGAAGGTCATCCCCAGCAGAGTCGCCATTTTGTTTCACTTAACAAAATGCCTGAAAATCGGTCTTTGAAAATGTCACGACCCGCACCCACTGTAAGGGTACGAGTACGTAACAGCGCCCAGCCTACGCCGCAGTGTCGGCGGTAGAACGTTGTTCTAAGTCTCTAACTAACCATCAACTCAAGCAGTATATAATGTACTCATCATGATCAACTCCGAACGGAGGACAAGTATAAGATATGGTGTAACTCAATCACAGTCTAAGCACGATAAGATAACACAGAATATAACTAAGAAATTGAAGACGACAAAACTACTAATAAAATAACAACAAACTCAAACAATCTCAAATACATCTCAAGTCTCAAATCTCTATATACAACTTCAGTTCTAAACAGGAAAACTAAAACAAGAAAGACTAGCTAAACTCCCGATCACTCCTGAGTGTCGGGGCCATAGGTAGCTAAGCCATTTCCTCAGTAAAATGTAGGGCATGTGTCCTCAGGGCAATCATCTGTAAAATTTTCAACAGGTCCAGTCAGGACAGGAACGAGCACATCTTATCTAGAAAACCCAAGTAAATGACAGAGAACTATAAGCAATTATAGACAGTTGTATTGATGAAAATGGCAGTTTATATTCAGGTGATGGTAAGAAAGACAAATAAAGTGCAAGGAAAGTAAATACTAAACAAGAGAAGAATCATAGCAATGAAGACTGTAAAAATAGAACTAGCTGAACCAGGGTAATATGATATAAAGTCCAGGCAACAATATAGACCAGTGTAACTCCAATGTAAGTCCAGTACAGGATGAATCTCATACAAGATGAATCCAGTAAGGGACGATTCCAGTTATAGTGATCAATGATTCCAGGCTGAGTCCAGCCTATACTCTAGCAGTGTGTTTTAAAATACCGAGATCGACATGTAAACGGCTATAGGTAATCCGGCACATCACACACCTGGGCGGGTGTGAGATGGCTATCATTCCAGTATGATTCCAGCAATGGGTGATTCCAAAAATGGGGTATGTCTACATGTCTTACTCTAGTATTTCCCCTCCCAGCAAGTGAATCCAGAATTCCGACACAATGATTCAAGATGAGTCCAGCCAAGTATAATGATACCAGTAAATGATTCCGGGGTGATTCCAGTAAATGATTCCAGTAATAGAAGCCAGGAATGATGATACCAGTAATAGAGGCCAGAAAATAAATGTGTGTCATATACATGAATCCAAAAATATCCACACGTGTTGTAACATAGAATCGCATACAACTAACTAGAACTGAAATACAGTAATTGACAAGTAATTGAGGGAACTATCAGAGAATGTACTCGTCTGATACTCTGAAAAGAGTAGTATAATGTCAGATGTCTGCACCGGAGTCACAATGTCCTAAATAGAGCAGTACAGGTTATAATATGCTTAAAATAAGACAAATGATGTTTATGATGCAATCTACATGATTTCTAGGTTAATCTAGGTCAAGGTCAACTCCAGTCAAACCTGGTCAACTGTCTAGGTCAAACTAGGACAACAACAAGGCTATTTGGTCAAATCTAGGTCAATCTAAGATACACTAACTCATTCTAACCCATAGACTAGTATAATTTAGGATGCCTCATATATATATATCAATATATACATACACCCAAAGCCTATAGTCCTAGATATAAATAGCCTCTCATATATATATATATATATAACATATTTATTTAATTAGATATAATTAACACACATTCATATAATATAGACTACATGACAATATCTCAAATAGGTGTACGTATATATATACATACATATATATATATATATATATATATATATATATATATATATATATATATATATTTATATATATATATATATATATATATATAAAATATATATATATATATATATATATATATATATATATATATATATATATATATATATATATATATATATATATATATATATATATACACACATAGGGTGATAGGGCATATGTGTGTTTGTGTACATGAGAGGGTGTGTGTGTAGGGTGTGAGCTTGAGGGTTCATTTTAGTTTGTGTGTGATAGTGTTGAGGCAAATGTGAGAGTGTAATGATTTTAGAATGTGTGCATTGTACATGTGTAGACATGTGTGTGTGTGGGTATAGGTTAAAGGGTTATGATATAGTGTGTGTGTGTCACATGAGACATGAGGAAAAATCCTGAAATCAGTGAGCACATAAAGAAAACAGGAAAACAGGGGATTACATAGGAAAAATCAGTAGAATACATATGTGCTCATGTGTGTGTGTTAGGCAGCACTAGACAGTGTATGTGTAGCATGAGTGAGCCAATGTGTGGGTATTTCAGGAATATGAATCAATGGTAAAAAAAACAGTGTCAAGATTTCCCAGGTTATCAATTAGGGAAAACAGGGAATGGGGGTTTCCATTTCAGTTCACAGGTTATAATGTGGGAAAAACAGGAAATCTAAACTCAGTTCAGACATTTCCTACATCTCAGAACAGTGCATACATTATACTACCTTCAATTAACCATAATACATTAACTTATCAGAAAAAGAATGAGGGAAAAACTGAACATCAGTGGTAACAACAATCTCAGGTATCTCATATCAAGATACAACAATCCTAAATCAGTTTTCAGATCAAAACAGTTCAAATCAACAAGCCAAGGCCAAACCTATATCAATACACAATCTCTATAAATCAACATTCCATTTAATTATCCCAACTGTGAATCAACATCAATTTGAAATTGAACTCGATCAATATCAACTCAAAAACTGAAACATACCTTTACTATGACTGAACAGAGAATGAGAACTCAACATCTCAGTCTACAACTCACTTAAGAAGGGTTTAAATCTCAGGAAAAAAATAGGTAATACAGTTCATGATGTTCAGAACTCTATTCAAGGTAAATCATTATTTCGAAAATGAAGGAAACAGTTCAAAACAGAAGAACAGGAACCCACATTCCCAGTTCAGCAACCCATAAATATGATACATGATATATATAACTTATTTAAATACTAGGTTAACCTTATTATGCAAAATATGACATCATAAGTCCCCTATATAGGAAAATTACAATATCGATTTAGAAATAGTAGCTAAAACTCAATTCAGTAGGTAATTGTGTGTCATGTGTGTACAGCATGTGCCAATGTGTCATGGAGTGAAGGTGAACATGTGTCAAAAAATATCAGAGATGTGTCACAGTGGCAAGTGCAGCAAGTGAATGTGGTATCAGAAAAAAATAGGACAGTTCAGGAAAAAGAAAAAGAAAAGGAATTTGAAAGCATAACCAAATGCTTAAAACCAATATCATTGAACCCTAGGCTAGACTAACATGTACACATCCTCCTATTAATCATGTTAGCTACGACATTAACACAATTAATCGAATTCAAATGGGAAAAAAAATCAGAGAACAACTGTTACACAACCGTATCAGAAAATTACATGTTCGACACCCCAAATCGACATTTGAAAACCAACCACAAGCCAAATTCAGTATGCGCAGAGTGTGTGCCACTATGCATACGTGTCAAGGGAGTCATTCGTGTCCAGAAACTGGACACGAATGTGTCAAAAGAAGGAAAAAATCAAATACCAGAAAACAGTGCACAGCACTCCTCGTACGTACGTGTGGGTCGCCCTAGGACACGACATAGGGCGACTCGTGTCTCGTGATCATGCATCTGGGTTCGCCCATAGTAGGGCTAGGTGTTAACGTGTCTGTATTGTGTCCAAACAAACCGTGTCCAAGAAAATCAATGCGTATCAGACGCACTTCCTGCGCGCGTGCACGACAGGCACCGACCCGTGCGAGTGAGATTTCTCACAAACTACTCGACGAAGTCGCCTCAAAATTGGTGAGCGTGCTGTCAGTCATTGCCCGCAGGTGTGTGCAAAGTTTCGTGTCAAGACGTGCAGTGTCGTGTCCGCTACAGTGCTCGAGCAGCAGGACACTGCACGGTGTCCTCATGCACGCGTTCGTGTCCAATTTTGGACACGAAAACCAACACAATACGTGCTCAGTCATAAATACATATAATATACACATGAAGAGCTACCCAAATATATAATTTGTTTTAAAAAATAATAACATTCAATCCATAGAGGCATTTAATCAAATACCTACAAAACAATACGACACGTGTCCGATACGGACACCAAACGGACACGAATTCCACCCAAATTTCGGGGACACCTAGGGGACTCCTAGATCTAGCCCTAAATGCAAAGAAAACTGAAATATAAATCAATTTAGAGGGTTTTACCTATGTGTGCAAAAAGCTTGGAAAAGCTTCAAATGGGGGATTCTTCCTCTTGATGCAAAAAGCTCCAAATTGTCCCAAAGCTGGGATTAAATTCCACATTCAGAAAATAGGAGGAAATTAGGTTCTAATGCAAGAAACTAGGATTAAAAAGGACTTAAAATAGATTTATGGGGATTTTTGGAAGAGGGATAATACCTTTCTTTTTTCCAATGTTGAAATGAATGAAAGAAGGAGGCAAGCCCTAGAGAATAAGTGTTTATATAGGGTGGGGATCCCTATGGCTATTCATTTAGGGTTTGGTTTGGGTTAGGGCTTCTAGTTATGGGCCATGGGCTTAAGTTATGATTAATCAAGTCATGAAGTCATAAGCCATTTCATGAAACCATAAACCATGACTTAAATGCACTAACCAAATTCCCTCATTCTAAAATTAGTTTCTAATGACTAAATGTAGGTTAACCTAAGTTATACTAGGGTTACCATAGCTAGGGTTAGCTTCTAGGCTAGTTCACTAGGTCTCAACAAGTCTCAAGTCAACCTAAAATTCACCAATCCAACAAATCACCAAATAATTCAAATAAGTCAAAATGACCAAATTACCCCTAGGCTAAAAATGATAATAAATCATCCTAATGATGTGGTTAGACTGTAGGTCATGTAGTCTCTACGGTTTTACTAGCTGCACACCAAAATCACAAGTCATGACTTAAACCAGTTTTTAAATAGTTTAAAAATAATTAAAAAAACACCAAAAATCATAATATGAAATAAATATCAATAATTAATAATTATAATTACAAAATTTCAAAAATACCCTCATCTGGAAAACTGGGTGTTACAGAAAATAAAACGAGAAAAAGTACAAGAAGTACAAATTATTCTGGAAAGTATTGCTATGGAAGTCTGATCTGAAGGTGATCACTTTGTTCCTTGGACCATACGATGATGATGAAGATCACTACTAGAAGATGAACAACTGAAAGAACTAAGTCACCGGAAAGGTATCGACGCACTTGGGCACTGATGGCGAGGTCGAATGCTTTCCTGCTTTGCTTCACTCTGTTCTGGAAGAAAGGTTGAAGAAGAATGCTCTGGGAAATCAAAGTTTCTGGGATCTGATCTCTATATTCTCTCCTCTGTCTCTCTGTGTGTGTCTTAAGAAAATAAGTGTCACGACCCGCACCCGTTTTTTTTTTCTCAAAAATAGTTTATATCCTCCTTCTAGCCATTTTGTAACTTCGAACTCCGAGAACTTCTACCCACCTTTGGTCACACTACTCCAAAAATTTTTTTTTCCGTCACTAAAACTTTATAATCATCCAACTACTTGCTAAAAATTCTACAAATATACATCTACTGTTTATGGCCTCTATAATCCTTCTCTAATATCAACCAACCCAAAACTTAACAAGCAACCATTTACACAAGTAGCTAAGAAAATATTGCTAAATTTTAATAAGCGCGACCATTCGTCTCTCTTCAATGGGAAGGACAGGAAGATAAGAAAAATAATCGAGAATGAATAAGAAGTTTCAAGAGCGGTAGAGGGTATCTAATGGCACAGATAGAAAGAATTTCTACGAACCACTGACTTATTTGCTAGAGTGGGCTACTCTAGTCCAGTCATTTGCTAGATCAAAGAACTCTTCGTTTCTTAGAGGGGCTTGCAATCCGTGCAATACTGAAATTCCGTTCTCGAAATTAATCTAAACAGGGTTCTATACCGAACAAATTTTGAGGAACCAAGATTGTGATCTTTTCCGTGGTTATTTAAACACACGAGCAAGGGATAAAATGTAACACAAGCTCACATCGTGGCTTCCAGGTAGATGGAGTAAGGGTTACGAGTGACTTAACATTCCAAGGGAAGACTACATAATAGGTATAGGGACCTATTTCTAATAGTTCGGTTTATAGTCCTAATATGGTGGTATACATGGATCGATTTTTACTGGGTCTTAATGGATTTCCAAATTTGGTATCAGACGTTGATTGGATGAATCTTGGACTTTAATCTGTATTGACTGGACAAGATCCTAATGATAAAACTATTTCTACTGGTTAGGGTAACCTAGAATAGTTTTCTCCCCAAGTGGTTTAGCTAGTTGCCAGACAGGTTGGTTAAATGGGCTCCTAAAAATCCCAAAATGTGCCTTTCGTGACTTTGTGTTTTAATAGCACGAGAAGACACAATTGAGTGGCACACTAGCGACATCTGCGTAGTGGCCTCCGAGTAGATCGCAGCCATATATTGGGTCGAAGAAAATGAGTCGAGGTTGAGGCCCTAATGGAAATCGAGAATTTATCGGTTCTACGGTAAGGTTTATAGCTAGTCCTTTTGTCCTGAAAGTCGTACCTCAAAAATTTAGTACAAGGGGACGGGTTTGAGTGGGACATGATATACCTAGATGAAGGTGGACCTGTCTAGAGTTTACATATAAAATTTGTTGGGAGGTAATGGCTAGTCTTGTGCTCTGATTTTTAATGACACGGTCGGGGACACAAAATGATCTAGATGAAAAGTGGAAGTCCAAGGGCACTAATTATCGTCTTAAAGAAAAATTATCCAGATCAATCGGTAACCCTCGTATATTCAAAAATTTTAGAAGGCTTACAGTCTACCCACCTTAGAAGCTAGGATACGGTTTTAGGAATCATGGTTTAGGAGGATTCCTAAGTCCAGATATTGTACCTCGACTCTTATTAATAAAAATAAGGCACGGCGTAACGGATACGGTAGGTATAGGTCAAGTCAAGGGTCGTTCTTCAATAAATGGTAAAACGAGTGTGTACAGGGTCAACAATTAGAGGTACATACACATCTATAGTATACAAGAGTTATTGACGGGGTAACCAACTCTAAGGTAAAAAATGTTTCTAACGATTGGGTCGTGAATTTCTATTTGTGTCAACCTGCCAGAATATCGTCACAAGAGTTGTAGTGATCGTGTATTGCTGTTGACAACTGGTAGATCATAATATGACAGGGTATTTAAGCTATGGTATTGGATAAGCTAGTGACGGTGGTGTTCCAACACTAGTTAGGTCTTAATAATAAAATTTACATAACTAGAGTAATATTTGTTGGAACACAATCTCGGGATGAGTGTCACGGTAAATGATTACCCTATTGTCCACTCATCTCATGTCTAACTGTGGGCTTCGGTCGAGGAAGGGTTGGTTCAAGGCTTAAGGGTTGCTAGTTAAGGCAAGCTTCCATCAAATAATTAGAGACTCACAACATTTGGTTTCTTAAGAATAGATAGTCTCCTAGGTTGGCGTTCTGACTAAGGGTAAAACCCTAATCATTCTCAAATTCAGATGGCTCAAAAGTCTCAAAGGTAGTTTGAGGGTCGATGGGAGAACGAGTAACTCAATCACATGACTGGCCGTTGGTAGCTACACTTGTGCCTACCATTATCATAGCCATGAGAATACTCTGTATTTCTCTACCATCACGAGCTTTCGTCTTTCCAAATCGGTGAAAGACAAAAACAATAAAGAATTCAAGGGAGATATTACTGAATATAATTTCGTGATTCAAGGACGAACATATAATTCAAGAAGAATTGTCAATGCAGTCGTGGATGAGACCCTAGAGACATCTATATCTCAATCCATGTAGGATAATTAAATAAAGTACGAACCAAAATGCATCATGGTTGATCAGACCATAATACACTGATTCTGATTAGACAATAAGTTAGCAGGCGTCCCCACTAAACATATGCCTCGAATCAAGCTCGAGAACAGAGTGAGCTTGCAAAACTAAGCTGTAACAGCAGCGTTTGTTAAGATAGTCGAATACAATTATGCGAGATTTTTGAAAGAAGGCACAAGTAGTTCGAGTTTTGTGAGAATCAAACCTTACCCGGTGTTCTTGCTTATACGGTCTTCCTACTATCTTCTGATCCACAAGGACTTGGTCGACTAATGGGTTATGGACATTCTAAATTCTGTATTCAAGGTAAACCTATTAGTGTCAGTCGATATCCTCGTCAATAGGTCACAAGGACCACGAAATGCTAGATCGGGAGACACGCTATCCAATCTCACAGAACTTCCACTACTATTGGCTTCGGAATATACAGGGCACTGTCCTATCCTCTATGGTATCCCAAACTTGTAATCATGTTTGAAGTCATTTCACCGCGGATTACGTCTCGCCCGTATACTCTGGCTGTGGTAAACCCTTGGTTTCGTAACTCAACATGATACAAAATCGGACACTTCTTAACTCTATTGGCTCAAGGGGATTCTACGATCAAGAGAGGACCACTAGCCATAGTTTTAGAAATATTCTATAACCTATATTTTCTTAGACTAATTTCAATTCTAGGGGTCGTGTCTCGCCAGTGCGCTGCTGGCTACAGTGAATCTATGGTTTCTATAATTCAAATAAATGTCGACAGTGCGCTGCTGTCCTGCCATCATGAGTCAACTAATATTCTTTTAACTACATCCGTAAAAAACCCATGAGCTCCTAGAGATTCAAATAAATTGCCTATGAAATAAAACGTAAGCATTTGTCCTATCAGTCACAACCCTTAAGATAAAAGATTGCACAAGGGAAAATAACTGAGGACAAAAGTAATTCATACATTCTAACTCTTCCATGTGTATTCAAGCCTCTGAGGGACAAACTTGAATCGAAACTAACTCGAGGTCCGTATATGGATAACAAAATCAGAACTTTGTAAAATAATGATTCTTAGGGCAACTAGCAATTATATAGATAATTCGACTAGGATATGGGGATGATATCTAAGAGGCAAAGAGAATGAATTGAATAATTCATCAAGGTTAGATCATTACTCTAGGAACCTCTGCCTCACCAAGTGAATAATCTATCCACATTGGATCATATCGTCCTATCGAGAGATAATAGTGTACCTATGGGGATCTGACAAACCATCAATACTAATAACTCATTTTCTACATGGCATGGCCTAGACTACCCATCAGTAAACTTGTATAAGGGACTCCTAGTCCTAGTCATTCTCTGAAATTAAATTAATCTTAATTCGTGAATGAGCATTTCCTTGCCGCAGGCTCGCAATAGTACAACTAACTTAAGTACCATCACGAGTTCGCATGATTTGCGAAGACTGACCTGCATAGGCCACCACAAAAACTTGTCACGACCCGCACCCATTTTTTTTTAAACGGATACGAGACGTGTCCAAGCAAGCCTACGCCGCAGTGTCGGCGGTAGAACGCTGTCACGGCCATGAAGATCATAATCACAAATAATACTCATCCACGAAATTAATTTAACTTACAATGTTCACAAGTTTTACATTTGCAGAAAATATAAACTTGTACAAATATTGAATGACTATAACTCGACTATCTAGCTAGTCTCTAGGCCTTTGTCTGCAAGCATTCCCGTCACTCCCAAGCTAAGTGAATCCACGGCTAACCTGAAAATGTTGGTTTCCAGTCAGAAATGGAACGAGCACAATTCACTGAATGCAATTTCAAATAAAGAAAATGACTATAAGACAAAGGTTAGGCATCAATCATGAGTTTTGAAAATAACAGTAAAGCCGTGAGAAAATTAATAGTAAAAATAGACCAATATACTTTCCACCGTTAGAAGTACCTTTGACATGTGATCGGTCTGGGGTGCTACACCGCACGGTCTACGAGGTCTACTTTACGAGGTCTACTTTACGAGGTCTACTTTACAAGGTCTACTTGCAGAAAATAAACAATGTCTACGAGGTCTACTTGCAGAAAATAAACAATGTCTACGAGGTCTACTGCAGAAAATAAACAATGTCTACGAGGTCTACTGCATGAAAATAAACAATGTCTACGAGGTCTACTGCATGAAAATAAACAATGTCTACGAGGTCTACGGTCGGATCACACATCCTTGGTACTTCTCATTCCCGACTCAACAATTTATAATAGAGTATAAAATCACATAACCAATGACTAATCAATGAAATATAGTAAAGATCAATATCGAAATGCAGACAATAAACTGTACTCGCCTGTGGTCCTTTGCTGGTGAAACCGACAATCTGAACTACTCAATGTGCCACAATAGTCAAAACCCGTACAACAGTCCCCGAATGCTGAAATAAACAATACCAATGATCTCAGAATAGTCCAATTAGCTAGGATTGCCTGTCCTTAAGTCCAATTCTGGACACAGGGGCAAAACGGTAATTTCGGACAAAAACGATGTCCGCCGTTGGACCCGCTTTGCACCGAAAAGCGTGCCAGAGTCAACGGTCTCTAAAGTCGTCAAACTACATGTCTACGGATCCAGTTTTCCGATACGAACCCAACCGTATGTCCAAAGTTGGATTCCGGCGGGCCGTGCACAAAATCGCCCGTTGAGTAGGACCGTGGGGCCCGCAAAATGATGATTTTATCAACGGTCTCAGAATCGGACCAAACTTGGCATACAGGACCAAAAAAATGATACGGTTCTGTTGGCGCAAGTTTCGTCTCGATCCGACGAGCGTGCACAAAGTAATTGAGAAATTTACAAAGTGCACGATACGGTAAATTTCGACGGATACGCATCAAATTCGTCGCGCACACGCAACCAATTTGAATTCCGTCAAAGCCCACACGACCACGAAGCCGTTACGCAGCTTTCGATACTTTCGGTGCGCGACCACGTCACCCGGAATGGCGGGACGCACGTCGTGTGGGACAATTTTAATGTTTTTAAAACAGGTTTTTCTCTAACTTCGAAATCTGATTTCCTGATACGTAATCGATGATTTCGATTTCCGTAAACGGGGTTTCAGTGCCCTATAGGTTGTCTGATTTTGTGTTCAATTAGTTTTTTTAATGTTTCTACTAGGTTGATGGAAAACAGTCCGCAAGTATAGGTACCCGGAGCAGTTTCATGTCCTGCTTCGGGACAGTTTTCACTCCAACTTTGCGACGAATCCTTGGAGTGCTGGGTTCTCTAAATCCAAATCTAAAAACTAGGACTTCTAGGTGATCATATAGCCTTCCCGTAACATTTTACGGTTCGAGAAACGGTCGAGAATTCAGAAAGAAATTTCAAGGGGAACAGGGTTACCTCGTAGTGAATTCCTGTTGGCGCTGTCGAAAACTCCACGCGCGCACGGCCTTTCAATCACTCTCCGGCGACTCGTGCGGTCGCGCGCGGTCGCGGGGAGGCCGCCCGGTGACTGGGGAGGGCGCAGCATAGGTTGGATTAGGGTTTGAGGTTTCGTCGAGATCTCCTCATCTCTCTCTCTGCCGATCCCATATACGTGGCTTGTATATATCAACTGTGTTGATATATATGCATACAGATGGGTCGGCCCATGCCTGTTGTGGGGACTCCTTTTTCAGCTCGGGCTGGCCGAGTTCATTGGGGTTTTTGGTTTATTTATTTATAAGCCTATTTTAGGGGTCGGCTGTGAAGCCCCTTGCTATCGGTTTACTGGAATTAAGCTGCGGAATCCCTTATTTTGGTTAGGAGCAGTTTGTTCTAAGGGGGTCCACGTGGGTTGGGAAACTCCTGGCTGTGGGGGGGTTGATTTGGAAAAAGAATTTTGTTGCTATTCCTTTCTATTATTAGTAACCATTATATATTTAAGTTATATACATACACTATTATGTACAAGTACCAATATATTTATATATATATAGCTATACCTACACTCATATACACACATATATATATCCTCATATGTATATACTTCATCAACGTATATTTATATAAAAATATAATAATATATAATCGATATATTATAACATTTATTTGATAATAATAATATAACCAATAGTAATAGAATATTATTATATATTTATAACCTCAATAATGTAGATAATAAAATACAATAATAATAACGAAATTTAATAACTCAATATCGGTGTATCTACCATGGCGTACAGTCTAAAGATCCCCAGAATGTCCAATGACCTATTTTATACAAACATTATCGACTACACACTAATAATAATATTTAATATTGAAAATATGAATACTTAGAAAATATTCATTAAATCATTAAACGAAATACAACACGCTCATACCAAAACTCATCAACACGAATGTCGTTGGATATGTCGCATGTCTACACGGGCTTGGGCTCAGTTCGAGTCCAGTCCTGGCTAAAATGGTATAATCCGTTTTTCCCCAACTTCAATAATATCATTAATAACTAAATAATCTTCGGTAAGCGTTAAGTCGCAACTTGGCTTAGTTTTCCTAGTTAGGATTTTCCTATGGCTCGGCCTGTCCTACCGGGGCTAATACACTAGCCAAAGCATGCCACGACACTATCCGTACCGCGATTTCTAGTCATCTTGTACTCCAAAACTCAACCATGGCTAGAGTCATCCACCGTAATAGTTAACTAAATAATTATTTATAAAATCTAAAAATTACCATTCCAATAAAATAAATAATAAAAGATATTATAAATTTTCTGGGAAGAGGGGCTACAATAAGTCTATTTATAGACTTGGCTTTTTGTGCGTAAAACTCAGCAAAGTCATGTCTTTACGCTGGTAACTGACACCCATAACTGAAGTCATCCTTTACATACGTTGACATGTGTCCCATTATCTCAATAAAAATAGGATGCACGTACACATGTTCTTCGAGATATGTGGTATGAAAGCCACGTAGGCAAACCACGTTCCAAAGTAGTCAGGAAGGATCGAACGTAAAACTAGCCCAAATATACTCTGAGTGTAAAGTAGTAGACTAGGCTTAAAATAACCCTAAAATGGACTTCTCGCATAAAGTGGTTGATAAAACAATCTTGAGCGTAAACGTAGTCCAAATAAACTTTATGCACACGTCAACATTGAGCGTAAAAAGCTCATATAGTATTCATGCGTAAAAGAAGCCATCCTGTGAGCGTAAAATAGCTCAGTCCACATACTAAACGATAATATAGGTTTCTGTGTAAAACAAATCCCTTCGAATTCTGTGTTATACGCTGTCAGTATATCTTTATGTCAGACCCATTATCACTTTACATTAAATGCATGATTTGACACCCTGTCCTTTGCATAAAGTGGTTGGCGTGTCCCTGGCGTAAAGTGATTGGCATGTCCCTAGCATAAAGTAGTTGGCATAAAACAGCTCATTTTAAGTGTAAAGCTCTTATCTCTTTGACTCAGTCTATGAAGCACTTTTTATGCTCCTACAGTTTGTTTCTATACAAATGAGAAGAGTAAAGAAATCTCTTTTAGAGAATTATCAAAAAGGCCAAATACATTTCTTACAACTACATGGTCTCATCAACACTCGCTAGACTTGTGTCATCCTCTAGATACTATAAAAAATAGATGAAAAATGAAGGGTTCACCAATAATATGTCACTATAACATTGTCTCTCTAGCAAAGCTTTGTTAATATGTCAACCTCATAGATAGTTATTCTAGTCTTACAGGCTCCATGTGGACTTGATGGATATCCTGAATTTTTGAATAGTAGAAAGAATACACCATATTTGCGAAAAATTAAACTTATAGATATAGTTTGCTTATGAAATTATACTTGTATAGTTTTTGTAAAATTTTAAAATGTTGTAAGTACTTGAGTCTGAATTTGATGCTGGGACAATACCGTGCCACACAATGACTACCATATATGATGTTAAAATGGAGGGATGGATAACTATACTATATTATATTATGCCCCAAATTACATATTGATGGTTGACACTTGTAAGTAGGGCTGGTGATTTTGCCCTGGTACCCTCTACCCTAGCCGGGTACCCTGTACCCTCAGGTGCCCACGGGTACCCTCTACCCTAGGAGGGCAAGCCCTATCCTTACCCTCTTGGAATTAGGATAGGGTAAGGGTTTTATTCTGTTACCCTAGTGCAATTACCCGGGTATCCACCCTACCCGTCCTACCCTCTTCCCCGTAACCCTACCCTGAACCCTACCCTACCTTGTATCACTACCCTACCCACTACCCTGTAAATCTGTGCTTTGTAATTTTATATAGTACCACACTTCCACTGTAGTTACTACTACATACTTGTATAGTCCCACACTCCCTCTGTCCTGTAACCCTACCCTGAACCCTACCCTACCCTACCCTGAATTACTACTACATATTTGTAGTTTTTTGTAATTAGTTAGTACTTAGGATTAGGAGAACTACATAGTGCTTGATCCTAAGGAGTCAGGTCTAGCCCCCTACTTGGGTATGTAGGCAGCCCATGTTCCACTATATAACTGGGTTCAGCGCCTTTAGTAAAAAAATATTCCCCTTGTTATTTCTTGTTAAGTTGTTATGATTTTTGAATGTTGTAAAAATCTTAAGTATCAAGGTGTTTACTAGCAAAAAAATGATTTTCAAAGTTAAAAAACTGAAATGGCAAGGGTAATACCCTTACCCTCCCTACCCTGACCCTCAGCTATCCTGTGAGGATAAAAGACAAGGACGGGTAATGGGTATTGGTTTTTTGGAAGAGGGCTACCCTACCCTACCCTCATGACTCCCTAGGGTATCAAAAAAATATCAATACCCTACCCTGCCCTGCCCTCTTTCTGCCCTTACCCTACCCTACCCTACCTATCGCCACCCCTACTTGTAAGTGAAGAAACAAGGATTAAAGGTAAACTGACTTCATATAAGGAGAGGAGAGGGCATTACCAAAGATAAGTCCACAAAGCCTTCAATATAGCAATCCATGTAGTAATTCCTACTAATATGATCATAGAGGGTGTCCAATTGCTGAACTTTCAGTGATACTCCATGAGTCTGGACACTGTACGGGCACTGGATTCCTTCAATAATTAAACATTTTATACTAGTTTGAGTTCTATTCTTATAATGCTACTGTTGTGCTAGTTACCCCCCCACAGGTTTTTGTTGAAGTGGGCAGGGTTCCCAACCTATGTGGAGAACACACCGGAGTGCGACGAGCGTCGTCTGTGTGTCAGAGAAGCTCGGGGAGGTGAGAAGGCCAATCGGAGATGAAGAGGAAGCTCGGGAGCCACCAAATAACATTCTAGAACTAGTGACACCGAACTCGGGCCGAGTTCGGTCCCTAGCTGACCTCTGGCCGAGTTCGGTCCCTAGCCGAACTCTGGCCGAGTTAGGTCCCATGGTGTCTAGAACCTTGCTGGTTCGGCCAACACAGTGTTCAGGCAGAACTCTGTATTGGCATGCTGAAGTAAATTTCAGGATATTTTGCACCATTGGATCGTATCCTATGGTCCAGATTTTACTGCAGGATTATATATATGGTTTTTTCTTACCCTAATAAACAATACAGAGAAAAAGAAAAAGGAGACAAGAGTACCATTGCAACTTTGGGAGGGGAGAAAGAGGATTGAAGGTTTTTCGAAGGAGTATCATGTTCGGGTAATCTCTACTCGTCGTCTTTGTTTTCGTAGCCTTGTAATCAATATTTCTTGCTTCCAAGTGTTTTGGGATCCGTCTTGGATCGGGAGAAGTTTGTAGAGGGTTGAAGGTTTTTTTGAAGGAGGATCGTGTTCGGGTAATCTCTACTCGTCGTCTTTGTTCTTCGTAGTCTTGTAATAAATATTTCTTGCTTCCAAGTGTTGTGGGGATCCATCTTAGATTGGGAGAAGTTTGTAGAGGGTGTACTCCATTATTTTATTTGTGAAGGCTTCTCAAGGGTTGGACTCCAATCGCCCCATAGTTTTTTCTGTAAGGGTTTTGCACGTCAAAAATTATCCGTGTCTGCATGGATTGTTTGTGTGTGGTTGGTGTTTTGGTTCGTGCATTGTATTGCTCGGTTCCCTCGCAGGTACTCTCTAGTTTGGGGAAAGGCTTCCACGTTTCTTTTCCAATATAGTGGTATCAGAGCTAGGTTCTGAAATTCAAAGGGTGTCAGGAGTCAACAGGAAAACCAGAAAGGAGAGATGGACACGAAGCCGGTGTGCATGGTGAGCCTGAACGACACCAACTATCATTATTGGTGGAGCAAGATGAAAGATTTGATGTTTGTCAAGAAGCTGCTTCTGCCCGTATTTGCTTCCGAGGGACTAGTTAATAAATCTGAAGAGGACTGGAAATTCAAGCACATACAGGTGTGCAGATATATCAGGCAGTTCGTTGACGAGAACGTGTACAATCACGTTGCCAATATTGAGTACGCGAAGACGTTATAGGATAAGATATAATATTTATATGCGAAGAAGACCGGGGTAAATAATTTGTTCCTGATACGAACGATGATGGGTTTGCGATACAAAGATGGGACGTCTATTATGGACTACTTGAGTAAGTTCCAGGGCGTGGTTGACCAGCTATCTTCTATGGGAGTTAAGTTCGACGACGAGGTTCAGGGACTATGGCTGCTGTGTACATTAGCATACTCGTAGGAGACCGTACGAGTATCTATGATCGCTTCTGCTCCAGAAGGCGTGGTCAGTCTGAAGTTTGCCAAGTGGGGTACTGAATGAAGAGATGCGGAGACGTTCTCAGGGCACTTCATCCACATCCAACTCAGAGGTGCTAGTTTCAGAGAGCCATAGAAGGAACAAGAGCAGGGGTCCAGGTGGTGGCAGAGACAAGAGCATGAGGAAGTCCAAGGGTCGATACGAAGACTCGGAGTGTTACCATTAGGGCAAGAAGGGCCACATCAAGCGAAACTGTTTTGTTTGGAAGAGAGAGAAGAAGGGTGACAAAGGAAAGCAAGGTGAGAACACTACAACAGTAGACTCGACTCATGGAGGCGATGTAATCGTCGTAGGTGATAAGGTTATCACAAATCTCGTCTGCGATGGCAATTCTTGGCTGGTGGACTCAGGGGCTTCAGCGCACGTATCTCATAACAGAGTACTATTTGCCACTTACACGACAGGCGACTGTGGAGTGTTGAAGATGGGCAATGGAGATGTGTTAAAGGCGGTTGCCATTGGCGATGTGCATTTGAGAACGAAGATGGGTGAAGTTCTTGTTCTCAACGAGGTTCGTCAAGTCCCTGATATCCGTTAAACCTAGTGTCAGTTGGAAGGTTGGATGACGAGAGATTCTTCAGTCTCTTCGGGAATAGTTGGTAGAAGCTTTCCAGAGGTTCGATGGTGATTGCCAAAGGAAGCAAGATGTCCGGTCTCTACTATATGGAGGGGAGCGCACAGGGGACATAGGAGGTGAACACAGTTTTTGACGCGTCTACTGAGTTGTGGCACAGGCGGCTTGGCCATATCAGCGAGAAGGAGATGAGCTACTTGGTGAACAGGAAGGTGATTCTAGGGCTCAAGTCTACAAAGTTGGAAAAGTGCACGCACTTCTTAGCTGGGAAGCAAAATAGGGTATCTTTCCAAAGTCACCCAAGTTCAAGGAAGCCGGCGTTGCTCGAGTTCATTCACGTGGATGTCTGCGGTCCTTTGAAGGTAAAATCGATTGGTGGTGCTTTTTTACTTTGTAACTTTTATTGATGATTGTTCCAGGAAGGTTTAGGTCTATGCCTTAAAGACCAAGGATCAGGTGTTGCCCACTTTCAAATAGTTTCAGACCTCTTTTGAAAGAGAGACGGGCAAGAAGTTATTGTGTGTTCGGTCTGAGAACGGCGACGAATACATCGGTCCCTTTAATGTTTATTGTAGAGAGCAAGGGATACGACACCAGAAGACTCCGTCCAAGACACGCTAGCTCAATAGTGTAGCGGAGCACATGAACAGGACGCTAATGGAAAGGGTATGGTATTTGCTGTCAGAAGCAAACTTGTCGGGCAGCTATTGGGGTGAGGCACTGTCATGACCTGCACCCTGTTTAGGGGCATGAGTACGTGGGTACGTCCAGCCTATGCCACAGTATCGACGGTAGAACGCTGTAAAGGTCATCTAGAATATATAGAATCTAAGACACAATAATATAATCTGTCATCTCCGCACGGAGCAATATAACCACAACTCAATCACATAATCTAAGGGAGATGAGCACGATGATAAAGATAAAGATAAGATGAAGTAAATAGTCTGAAATAGTGCCGAGCCACAATCACAAGTTCAGAATCTAAGACATAAAATAATATTCCAAAATAAATACTACAAGTCTCAAAGTATCAAACTGACATGTAATCAAGACAAATCTAAGTAACTAGGTCCCTACTGGTGGTGCGTCCTCTACGAGCACCGGGTCCATAGGCTGGTCCTGGTCGTAGGCTCCATTTAAGCTAAACCCGCAGTAGGTCGGCAAATCTGCATCTAAATCCTCTGAAAAACAACGGGGGTTATCCTTTCAGGATATGAGCAAGTACAAATGCTAACAGCAGTTCCATGTGAATTGACAAATACTATAAGAGACAGTTATAATGAAATACAAGATGAATTATCAAGACTGAAAGTAAACAGTACAGGAGAACTGGATATTATGTCATGTGTGAGATATAAGATAAAACTGGAATATAAACAGTAAAAAGTAAACTGAGGTATGAATGTAATCATAAAAGAAAGTGCCATGAGATATTAGAGCGTTATGTGATCGGCTTGGGTCAAGATCAGGCTGTTCCATTTGACCGACTATGCACAAGTAGTATAATAGTATAGGAATCAGGCCTGCCAAAATGGAAAGCTATGCACAAGTAGTATAAGGTCAGGCTACACCCTACGTGTGGTGAGGGTGGAGCTATGCACAGGTAATAAACAAGTAGGGGTAATGATCACATAACCACTAATAACTCCCCATCCCCAAATAGTATATGGATTCGGACATAACATGTCATGACACGGGATTCTCTAAGATGGTAGAAAATTCCTTAGGAATCGGCATCTATACAAGTACAAAAGACAAGATCGAACAATGTACCAGTATGCCAAGTAACTCAGGAATGACATCTCATGACAGGATCTGACGTATACTAGTCCGTGTACCATCGTGTCGAGAATCAAGTAAAATACTACAACTGAATCGGATATAGTAGATATCAAAACAATGAAAACTATCAGAGAATGTACTCGCCTGCTGTCCTGAGCTGAGAAAACCGAACTATAGACCACTCAATGAGCCACGAACGGTCAACTCGCACAACAGTCTCCAAATGCTGAAACTGCTGTCTTCGGGTAAGCCTGTCCAACTCCGGTGTCCTTGTGGATCATCCCAAGCTCACCTTTAATAATACACTATATTTAATATTCTATATAGACACACCATATATAAATTATATGAGTATCTACGCCTCCTAGTTGCTATAACGTTGTTACGACACTGCATCTATTATGTAAGTACATATAGGTAACAAAACCTCTCGTAAATAATATATTTAAATTCTGAAATTTATCTGTAAATAATTATATATTGCTATAATAATATTTTTAATAGTAAAACCCTTTCACAAGTGGTCTTATGTCAATGCCACACATGACTTCCTCAAATCGACCCATTAATTTAGCCCCGAAACAACAATTAAATAAAATTAATAAATTCTGTAAAAATTCTAGAAATTTGTTAAAATAGTAATTATAATTTTAGATAGTGCACAACTTGAAGTTTAATAGAGATTCATGGAGTTATGACACTTTTGGACACAAGAAAAACAGAATTTTTTGGAGTTTGGTGATACGATAAATGTCATAAATTTTTAAAAATAGCAAACAGATGCGTAACCTAACTTTCAGATATGCGTCAGAATGGTATCGATGTCTAGATTCTGAATAAAAATATTAAAAGGTTAAAAACTGAACTTAGATAGGCAAAAATGGCCCGCAATAGAATTCGTCAGTTCTGGATACCCTGTTGTAGAATCAACGCCATGGGCAAACCGCTTGGAACTAGGAGATCCAGCGATCAGAGGTTGGATTAGACATACAAAGGTAACTCTCAGATTTGGTTTGAGGAGAAACAAATGAGAAAAAGTGGATGAAACATCATCTACAAATCGACTAACCTGCTGTGACATTTTAGACTTCGATTCAATGGAGTTTCAGCCCAAATAGCGCGTCGTGCACCCCTCTAACGGCCGCAAGGTTGTTCCTACAGTTGTAAGGGTGGAAGGGAATGTTGAGAGGGATGTCCAAGTGGTGGTGGTTGGCGGAGAAATCGAGGAGAAATTATATTTTGTGAAGAAAGGGGGGTCGGCTAGGGTTTCAGGTTTGGAGTGGTGGCCGCTAGGATTGGGGGGAATTTGTGGAGTAGTGGGTGGTTATGAAGAGAGAGGAAAAGACTAGGGTTGTTTTGTATTTATACTATTAGGGCATGGGATTTGGTTTGATCTAATTTGGATATGATTTGGTTCTCCAAATCATACTATTATTAATAGGTTTCCTATTTTGGTTAGATGTTTGACCAAGCCAAATATATAAGGGAATATTACATATGGCTGCAATTAAACCTCTAATATTCTTTTAAATATATGTATACTTGGTTTTGGTACTCCTAGTTAGGCTCTAACTAGTAGGGTTGACTAGGTTAGGGTCCGAGTAGCATTAATTGTCAAATTGGACCCAAAAATCAATTTAATGAGTCTCATGTGCCATTTGCAAATAAGTAGCCCATGAGAACTCGATTAGATGGTACACCCTAGGCATATGCATTGTTGACTCAAAATGGATTAAAACCATATATTAGGTCATATGGTTTCGATCTATGTGAAGTCCAACAATTAAATTGGAAGTTGGCTTAAAATTACGTGAATGGCTCAAATTGGCCTAAGTTGGCCCAAAATTGCGCAAAGTCAAAGGAATGTTGAAAAGCAAAATTGGATGAGATATGACATATCAAACTAAAGGTGGACGAGTCTAGAATTCCAATATGGAATTGGATTTGAGAAAATAATATTTGTTGTGCTTCAAAAGTCAAAGCTATGGTAAACTACTAACATAGCCATTATTGAATTTAATAAATTAAAATATCCATATAAAATAATTAAAAATAACAAAATAAAATCCAAAAATCAGGGGGCTTACAACCTACCCTCCTTAGAAAATTTCATTCTCGAAATTAAAAATAACACAATTATATAGAAAAATCTTATCATATGAATAATTAAGCTAAGACTTACCGACATCTACGAATAAGTGGGGATAACGCTCACGCATAGAATCTTCTTCCCAAGTTGATTTCCCGGAGAATGGTCCCTCTATGCAACACGAACCAGTCTAATCGTTAGCCCTCTAGGTGTCTTCACACTTGTATCCAAGATACCTACCGGCTGCTCCTCGTATGAAAAACTGGGTCCCACCGTGATCTCAGAGTGATCAACCACATGACTGGGATCAGTCACATACCTCTTCAGTTGTGAGACATGGAATACATCATACACTCCGTCTAGTGATGGGGGTAATACAAGACGGTATGCCACCTCTCCTACACGCCCAATAATATCGAACGTTCTTATATACCTTGGAGTCAACTTCCCTCTACTCCCGAATCTAATAGTGTCCCGCGTCGGTAAGATCCTCAGAAATACATGCTCTCCCTCTTTGAATTCCAGTGGTCGACGATGCGTATCGGCCTAATACTTCTGTCAGTCTGGAGCTGCCTGAAGATGACTCTGAATTTGCTTCGCTTTCTCGAATGTCTGCTTCACAAGCTCTGGTCTAAGTATCTGTCGCTCTCACCTCTGTCCTCTCGCGAAGGCTTCAAAATCTTGCATCTGTAGGTAACACTGCCATGATTTATCCACAAGTGACGACTATACTTCAAGATTGGCAAATACTCATTGCTATCCCGGCATAATGACTTCTATTCCAAGCTCCTGAAGATCCTCTAATAACTGTGGCTGAGCTGTCAAGTAATATGCAGTAGGCTTCCTATATAAAGCGGTCGCTACTACGTTCGTCTTGCCAGGATGGTACTGCAAATCTATGTCATAGTCTGTCATGAGCTCAAACCACCACCTCTGTCTCATATTCAACTCCTTTTTGCGTGAAGACATACTTCAAGCTCTTATGATCCGTAAATATCTCCACACGTTCTCCGTACGAATAATGCCTCCATGGTTCAATGCAAAGATCACCGCTGCTAACTCCAAATCATGAGTATGGTAATTCTTCTATATACCCTCATCTACCTCGATGCGTAGGCTATGACCTTTCTATGTTGCATCAAAACACATCCAAGTCCACTACCTGACGCATCACTATAAACCACGAATCCTCTTGATCCAGAAGGGAGCGTCAAAATAGGTGGTGAGGTCAATCTCTTCTTCAAAAGTCTTCTAACAATCTTCTGTCCATCGAAACTCTTGATCCTTATGTGTCAACCGCGTCATGGGCTCTACAATCCGTGAGAAATTTTCTATGAACCTGCGGTAATGCCCGGTAAGTCCGAGAAAACTCCTAACTTCTGCAACTGATGTTGGTGTCGGCCAAGACTCTCCGGTAGCTATCTTCTCCGGATCCATTGAAAGTCCTTCTCCCAAGATAACGTGTCCAAGGAATGGAACTCTATCAAAGCAGAATTCACACTTACTAAGCTTGGGCTATCACTTCTCCTTCCTCAATACTCCTAATACAACTCACTCTATCGTAGGCATAGTATTATAACCTATTCAATGTACTCATCAGTTCACTCCTAACAATTTCTCCTAATAGGCTCTATGCATCCGATATCCAGACACTCATACACGACTCATAATTTTACTTATATCCATCTCTAACAAACTTATCCATTTCTAGCTACCAATCCTCACAATTACACCAATAATCTAGTTTAATTATATTCTATAAGATAATTATAAGGTTTAACTATTTTAGTTATTTAATAAATAGAAGGTAATGGAAGCCTAAGGCTAGGTCAAACAAACCTATATACCAATTTCAAACAACAGTAGGGTCAAGTAAAGCAGGAAGGTTTGTCGATTTATTTTCAAGAACGATGTGAAGCCAAACAAGATGCATAGGACATAGTCTCGGTAAGACTCGAGAACCATATATTTCCGTGATTATGTCACATAATGTTACTTCTACCCCTGTGTGCATCTGGCTGCAAATAACTTTCTAGTTCCATAATACGACGGATGGATGTAGTGCACATCTACCATGCCAGGTAATACATGTTCTTGAGCTTATCTTGGCCAAATCCATGAAATATTTTTGAATTAACTTTTTTTTACGAAAATATAGGAAAAATGTCAACATGCAAATGATATGGTTTAAGTAGAATTTGAGAAACATATGTAGCCATGATGTCGTTATCTGAAGTCCTGCCTCGCCAGTATTTTTCAGGCTGCAAAAATTTTGATTCCGTAATACATGGATAAATATAATTTCTCAAACTTTTCCTTGGACCAATCCATAAGACATTTTCCAACTAATTAACAAAAACGAACGAGAAGATTTACTCGAGAAGTCAATAGGGAAGGGTTTAGTCAAATCTCGAGTAAAGAAGAACACAAAAGCAATCATATTAAGAAATAAGATAACATGAAAGCAATCATACTGAAGAGTCTGAAAAAAGACTATAATCATGTTTGTGGATGTATCCTCAAGTCCTATTCCTTAATTGGTTGCAGGCTAGTAGTAGTACAACTATCCTAGGTATCACTACGACTTCGCAAAATTCACGAAGACTCTACCTGCACCTATGACTTCTAGTGTCTATGTCTCTGCTTTCTAGATGTGATAGTAAAGGGAAGATACATCCATTATGAAGATTTGTCTTGCAAGTATGAAAAAATAACGATTACGGTAAAACGGAATCAAACTGGATGCAAATCGAGAAGTCAAGTGAGAGTTCAAAATGAAATCAAGGAAGGTATCAAGCATATGTATGTGATCCTATGGGTATTTTCTATTCTAATTGCAGGCTCACGTCGGCATGGTAACGTAACCGAAGTGATTAACATAGACCTACATAGGCCACCATAAAAACGTGTCACGACCCGTACCCTGTTTAGGGGCATGAGTACGTGGGTACGTCCAGCCTACGCCGCAGTATCGGCGGTAGAACGCTGTAAAGATCATCTAGAATATATAGAATCTAAGACACAATAATATAACTTCGCACGGAGGAATATAACCACAACTCAATCAAATAATCTAAGAGAGATAAGCACGATGATAAAGATAAAGATAAGATGAAGTAAATAGTCTGAAATAGTACTGAGCCACAATCACAAGTTCAGAATCTAAGACATAAAATAATATCCCAAAATAAATACTACAAGTCTTAAAGTATCAAACTGGAATGTAATCAAGACAAATCTAAGTAACTAGGTCACTACTGGTGGTGCGTCCTCTACGAGCACCGGGTCCACAGGTTGGTCCTGGTCGTAGGCTCCATTTAAGCCAAACCCGTAGTAGGTCGGCAAATCTGTATCTAAATCCTCTGAAAAACAACGGGGGTTATCCTGTCAGGATATGAGCAAGTACAAACTCTAATAGCAGTTCCATGTGAATTGACAAATACTATAAGAGACAGTTATAATGAAATACAAGATGAATTATCAAGCTGAAAGTAAACAGTACAGGAGAACCGGATATTATGTCATGTGTGAGATATAAGATAAAACTAGAATATAAACAGTGGAAAGTAAACTGAGGTATGAATGTAATCATAAAAGAAAGTGCCATGAGATATTAGAGCGTTATGTGATCGTCTTGGGTCAAGATCAGGCTGTTCCATTTGACCGGCTATGCACAAGTAGTATAATAGTATAAGGATCAGGCCGGCCAAAATAAAAAGCTATGCACAAGTAGTATAAGGTCAGGCTACACCCTACGTGTGGTGAGGGTGGAGCTATGCACAAGTAATAAACAAGTAGGGATAATGATCACATAACCACTAATAACTCCCCATCCCCCGAATAGTATATGGATCCGGACATAACACGTTATGACACATGATTCTCTTAGAGGGTAGCAAATCTCCTTAGGAATCGGCATATATACAAGTACAAGAAACAACATCGAATAATGTACCAGTATACCAAATAACTCAAGAATGACATCTCATGACAGGATCCGACGTATACTAGTCCGTGTACCATCGTGTCGAGAATCAAGTAAAACACTACAACTGAATCGGATATAGTAGATATCAAGACAATAAAAACTATCAGAGAATGTACTCGCCTGCTGTCCTGAGCTGAGAAAATCGAACTACAAACCACTCAATGAGCTACGAACGGTCAACTCGCACAACAGTCTCCAAATGCTGTAACTGCTGTCTTCGAGTCAGCCTGTCCAACTTCGGTGTCCTTGTCGATTCTTCCAAGCTAACCTTTAATAATACACTATATTTAATATTCTATATAAACACACCATATATTAATTATATGAGTATCTACACCTCCTAGTTGCTATAACGTTGTTACGACACTGCATCTATTATATAAGTACATATAGGTAACAAAACCTCTCGTAAATAATATATTTAAATTTTGGAATTTATCTCTAAATACTTATATATTGCTATAATACTATTTTTAGTAGCAAAACCCTTTCACAAGAGGTCTTATGTCAATGCCACACATGACTTCCTCAAATCGACCCATTAATTTAGTCCCGAAACAACGATTAAATAACATTAATAAATTCTATAAAAATTCTAGAAATTAGTTAAAATAGTACTTATAATGTTAGACTTTGTACAACTTGAAGTTTAATATAGATTCATGGAGTTTTGACACTTTTGAACACAAGAAAAACATAATTTTTTGGAGTTCGGTGATACGACAAATGTCATGAATTTTTAAAAATAGCAAACAGATGCGAAACCTAACTTTCAGATATGCGTCGGAAAGGTATCGACGTCTAGATTCTGAATACAAATATTAGAAGGGTAGAAACTGAACTTAGATAGGCAAAAAGTGGTCCTCAATAGAATTTGTCAGTTCTGGATACCCTGTCGTAGAATCAACGCCACGGGTAAACCGCTTAGAACTAGGAGATCTAGCGATCAGTGGTTGGAGTAAACATACAAAGGTAACTCTCAGATTTGGTTTTAGGAGAAACAAATGAGAAAAAGTGGATGAAACATCATCTACAAATTGACTAACCTACTGTGACGTTTCAGACTTCGATTCGACGGAGTTTCGGCCCAAGTAGCGCGTCGTGCACCCCTCTAACGGCTGCAAGGTTGTTCCTACAGTTGCTAGGGTGGAAGGAGATATTGAGAGGGACGTCCAAGTGGTGGTGGTTGGCGGAGAAATCGAGGAAAAATTATATTTTGTGAAGAAAGAGGGGTCGGCTAGGGTTTCGAGTTTGGAGTGGTGGCCACTAGGTTTGGAGAGATTTGTGGAGTAGTGGGTGGTTATGAAGAGAGAGGAAAAGATTAGGGTTGTTTTGTATTTATACTATTCGGGCATGGGATTTGGTTTGATCTAATTTGGATATGATTTGGTTCTCCAAATCTTACTATTATTAATAGGTTTCCTTTTTTGGTTAGATGTTTGACCAAGCCAATTATATAAGGAAATATTACATATGTTTTCAATTAAACCTCTAATATTCTCTTAAATATATGTATACTTGGTTTTGGTACTCCTAGTTTGGCTCTAACTAGTAGGGTTGACTAGGTTAGGGTCCGAATAGCATTACTAGTCAAATTGGACCCAAAAATTAATTTAATGAGTCTCATGTGCCATTTGTAAATAAGTAGCCCACAAGAACTCGATTAGATAGTACACCCTAGGCATGTGCATTGTTGACTCAAAATGGATTAAAGTCATATATTGGGTCATACGGTTTCGATCTATGTCAAGTCCAACAATTAAATTAGAAGTTGGCTTAAAATTACGTCAATAGCTCAAATTGGCCTAAGTTGGCCCAAAATTGCACAAAGTCAAAGGAATGTTGAAAAAAAAATTGGATGAGACATGAAATATCAAACTGAAGGTGGACGAGTCTAGAATTCTAATATGGAATTGGATTTGAGAAAATAATATTTGTTGTGCTTCAAAAGTCAAAGCTATGGTAAACTACTAACATAGCCATTATTGAATTTAATAAATTAAAATATCTATATAAAATAATTAAAAATAACGAAATAAAATCCAAAAATCAGGGGGCTTACAGGCACTTTATGTTATTAATTTATCTTCTAGTGCTCCTTTGCAGGGTGATGTGCCTGACAAAGTATGGTACAACAAAGAGCCGTCATACAATCACCTGCGAGTTTTTGGTTGTAAGGCCTTCGTGCATGTGCCAAAGGATGAGAGGTCGAAACTTGAGCCGAAGATAAGGCGGTGCGTCTTTGTCGGCTACGGTCGAGATGAGTTTGCCTATAGACTCTACGACCCAGTGGGAAGAAAGCTCTACAGAAGCAGGGACATGGTATTCGTCGAGGATAAGACCATGACCAACACTCAGGATTCCGAGACGCCTTCTGAGGCTGAGGAATTGCCTAAGTTAGAGTCATTTCGCTTCGAACAGTTTCCAGAGGACATCGTAGAGGATCCAGTTATGGGGGAGCCAGTGCATGGAGTTGCTCCCAACCTTGATCATCAGCCTGCTGATGGTGGTCAGGGTGTGCCTCAAGAGGATAAGCATATCGGAGAGGTAGTTCATGAAGGAGAGGAGGTTGGTGGTATATAGCCAGCACCAGTGGCTCCATTGAGAAGGAGCGACAGAGAGCGTCGACCATCTACGAGATACTCACCGAGTGAGTAGATGCTACTGACTGACGGAGAAGAGCCCAAAAGCTTTGCAGAGGCTATGGAAATGAACAAAGGCAGGAGTGGATGCAGGCTATGCAGGAGGAGATGAGTTCCTTATACGCCAATTTTACTTACGAGCTGGTGCGGATGCCAAAGGACAATAAGGCTTTGAAGAATAGATGGGTGTTCAGAGTGAAGCATACGGATGATGCTACTCGCCCTCGATACAATACGAGGCTGGTAGTTAAAGGCTACGGTCAGTAGAAAGGCATAGATTATGATGAGATCTCTTTGAGCAGTCATCTATTCGTGTGGTGCTAGCATTGGCAGCCAGTTTTGACTTGGAGGTCGAGCAGATGGACGTGAAGATAATATTCCTCCAGGATGATCTTGAGGAGTTATACATGGAGCAGCTAGAGGGATTCTGTGAGAAGGGCAAGTCACATTTTATCTGCCGGTTGAGAAAGAGCTTGTATGGTCTAAAGCAGGCTCCGAGGCAGTGGTACAGGAAGTTTGAGTCGTTTATGGGGGAGCAAGGTTATGCACGGACGACGTCGGATCACTGTGAATTTGTGAGGTACTTTTCGAGGATGATTTTATCATTTTATTGCTCTATGTTGATGATATGCTATTAGTGGGTCGGAATGCTACTAGGATAGCGGAGTTGAAGCGCCAACTGGGTGCGACCTTCTCTATGAAGGATTTGGGCGCAACAAAGACTATTCTTGGGATATAGATCAGTCGAGAGAGAGTCCAAGATGCTACACTTGTCCCAAAAGAAGTACATTCACCGGGTACTTCAGCGTTTCGAGATGGACGGGTTGAAGAAAGTGAGTTGCCACCTTGTGACTCACTTTTGAGTTTACTGAGGAGCAGTGTCCATCTACCGAGGATGAAAAAGAAGATATGGAGCGGGTTCTATTTGCTTCAGCTGTGGGGAGTCTTATGTATGCTATAGTGTGTACGAGACCAGATATCACTCACGCAGTTGGCACAGTTAGCAGGTATCTTTCAAATCTTGGAAGGGTACATTGGAGTGCGGTCAAGTGGATCCTACGATATCTTCAGGGTACTGTCGATTGGAGACTTTCTTTTGGTGGTGACAAGCCAAAGCTGGTTGGGTATACCGACGCTGATATGGCTGGAGATGTAGATACGAGGCGATCGACTTTGGACTATGTGATAATGTTTGCTGGTGGAGCTGAATCGTGGCATTTCCGGTTGCAGAAGTGTGTTGCCTTGTCAACGACAGAGGCATAGTACATTGCGGTGACAGAGGCTTGCAAGGAGTTGCTGTGGATGAAAAAGTTGTTGGAGGAAATGGGACTGAAGCAAGAGTAGTATACTTTGCTTTGCGATAGTTAGAGTGCCATTCACCTTGTGAAGAATCAGACCATTCAAAGTCGGTCCAAGCACATCGTGATTCGGTATCATTGGATACGGGTTGTAGTTGAAAAGAAGGACGCAGAGCTTGAAAAGGTTCGTACAGATGATAATGGAGCTGACATGTTCACCAAGATTCTACCAAGGAGAAGTTTGAGTTCTGCAGGCAGATCGTCGGGATGACGATCCCCTCCACATAGTTGTGAAGGGGGAGATATGTTAGAGTGGATGGGGTTCCCAACCTATGTGGAGAACACCCCGAAGTGAGACGAGCGCCGTCTGTGTGTCAAAGAAGTTCGGGGAGGTGACGAGACCAATCGGAGATGAAAAGGAAGCTCGGGAGCTACCAAACAACATTCTGGAACTGGTGAGACTGAACTCGGGCTGAGTTAAGTCCCCAACCGAACTCTGGCCGAGTTCGGTCCCATGGTGTCCAGAACGTTGCTGGTTCGGCCCACATAAAGTTCAGGCAGAACTCTGTATCGACGGACTGAAGTAAATTTCAGGGTGTTTTTGCACCATTGGATCGTATTCTACGGTCCAGATTTCGCTGCAGGATTAAGGGTTTTATATATGGTTTTTCCTAACCCTAATAAACAATACAGAGAAAAAGAAAAAGGAGGCAAGAGTACCATTGCAACTTTGGGAGAGGAGAAGGAGGATTGAAGGTTTTTTTGAAGTAGGATCGTGTTCAGGTAATCTCTACTCGTCGTCTATGTTCTTCGTAGCCTTGTAATCAATATTTCTAGTTCCAAGTGTTGTTGGGATCTGTCTTGGATTCGGAGAAGTTTGTAGAGGGTGTACTCCTTTATTTAATTAGTGAAGGCTTCTCAAGTGTTGGACTCCGATCGTCCTGTGGTTTTTCCCACAAGGGTTTTCCACGTCAAAAATTATCTGTGTCTACGTAGATTGATTGTGTGTGGTTGGTGTTTTGGTTCGTGCGTTGTATTGCTCGGTTCGCTCGCAGGTACTCTCTAGTTTGGGGAAAGGTTTTCGTGCTTCTTTCCCAACAATTTTAGTATGTATCTAAGTGTAGTGTATGATACTGCAGTTTAGTATTAGGAAATGTGTAGTATAGGATAGTGCTGTTTACTATCTAGAAAATGTGTAGACAATATAGGTTACAACAATTTAGTATCTAGGCAGACTATAACAAAGTATTGCAGTCACTAGACTTACTATGCAATAGTATTTTGAACTACAAATTTTGGCATTCTGCACTAGAGGATTTTCCAGCGAAGTGTGGGTTGTGTGTTAGGTAGTAGTAGCAGCTGCCTGTAGCAGCAAATTGCTGTTATGATAACAGCAATAGTGTGAGACAGAACTTCTAGCAGTGTGTGTGTGTAGAAAGTGTGTTCAGTGGCCGTGTCCAGAGTGTGTAAAACCGAATGTGTTAATCCCTCATGAGCCTCCAAAGAAAGGATTAAGAGTAGGTGTATATGTGTCATATATTTTCTCACTTATTAGTCAAATAGAGAAGCACAATATATCAGTGTACGAGATCTTGAATCATCATACAAATATAAAGTACCTCCATTCTCAGCTCTCAGTACATTTTTCTTTGATAGATTTTTATGAATATCGTCATGAATTTTTGCCAAGTCTCTGACACCATGTGTTATTTATTCCTCCACAGTGTATAAACAAGTACATCCTCCAAATTTCTCTTTGTACATGACAATGAAGGTTGCAGACAAAATATTAAAATTGCAAAAGCCTTTTGTCCCATCTCTTAAACCTGTACTGTATATATAGGATAATATATATATGTGCGAAGATTTTTTTTGCACATAAGTCCCTTAAACCTGTCATTTTTAGTGTATATTTTGTTTTACTTGCAATTATTTCTTTAATTTTTCTTTGTAGGATCACATAGACAATAAACCAATTTTTGGTGAAGACATTCATGTTAAGAGATCTATTGTCGGCTTATTTTTTGGGAAGACATTCAATTCATGTATTTTTGTTTACATTACAGTTGTCTGGCAGGAATACAGTACATTTGTGGAATACAATATGTTTCTTTTTGAATGGGCTACTTGCTTGATATCATGTTGTGTTAATGGTAACTAATTCTTTGTTCTCAAGTTCTTTGAATACAAATTTCAATGTTTGTAAGTTATTTTCGAAATAAGATTTTTACATTTATGTTGGAAAATATATAGGAAAATAAGAACTAATATAAAAATATAAATTAGGTTTTGCGACACCAAATTGTGTAGCAGGAAGTGTATATATATACTTGGCTACATTGACTTTCGCGACATCAAATTTGTAGGCAAAAATAGTTTTATAATAATAAAAATAATAAAGAACTAGACTTTTGGCAACATGTATTATGTTGTCAATGTATCACCTTTCTGCGACATATAAGACATATGTTGCCAAAAGTAATTTTAAATAAAAAATATGATATGTCGCCAAAAGTAATTACATTCTACGACATGGGTGATTTCTTGTCGCCAAAGACTTTACCAGACAAGGCTACAACGACATATGTGCGACATAGCCAGATATGTCGCAGAAACACTTTGGCGACAGAAATCTAACTTGGTGCTACATATTGCTTATGTCGCTCAACATGCATTTTCTTGTACAATGTCGCTCCAACGATAACATATATAATGTCCATGAAGCTAGTAAAAATAAGATATTAGATAAATACGTCCCAAGCTACATGATCATTAGAGACAACATGTACTAGGAATATATACATCATAGGAAACTGAATTACAAAATAGAAACATGCTTCCAAAATACTAAGGTAACATATGTCCTTGGCTAAACACAAAATTCCATGACCCACGCCTATATGTTCGGGTACGGGTGCGCGAGGCACGTCCAACCTACGCTGCAGCATCGGCGTAGTAAGCTGTTTAGATAATCACTATAACTAACCATCTCATACAGATATGTAACTCCAAAGAGAACAATGATATATAATAACAATAATACTCATCACAAGGTCGAATAGGAAGATAACGCACAATGATATAAAGAGAAGAAAATCCCAATGTCACAATGTAGGAGTGTGCATAGACCAAAAATGGTCTGAAGTCCCAAATCCAAGTCTAGATAAACCGACATCCCAGTACATCATATCCAGAAATATATATACACATCTCAAATAATGTTTCGGAAACAAATTTGGTCATTCTAGGGTAAAAAGTCTAAACTGCATTTACATATCTAAACTAAACTGCTGAGGGGTCTGCCTCCTAGGTCTCCTGAGCTCCATAATATGTTGGACACATGGCTCGTACTCATCGTCGGAAAAATATTATCCATTCAAGATTGTAGCGAAGCACATTTCTAATAGCAGTTCCAATACATGATAAAGACTATAAAAATGTAAATAGCAATGAGATATATGATGAAAAAGGAATCATAGAACCATGGTACAGAACATGTAGTGAAATAGGTAAGTAAGACAGTAAATGGAGCCATGTAAACGAAAACCAGTAAAAGAATATAGTAAACATGTATCCAACAAGTATAAAAATATCTAGGGATATTTTGTAAAACCTCCCCTAAATAATGGGCTAATTTGCGAAATACCCCCTAAAGATCTCGAATTGGTAAAACCCCCTTTCCGTCAAGACGCTGTTTGATTTTGGGTGACGTGGCAATCCGTGTGTGTTATTAAATAAAAAAATAAAAGTTAGACGAAAATACCCTTCCCCAAAAGTCCTTCATCTGGAAGAGGAGGATCGGGTGGGCCGGCCGCTCGACCGCGACAACGGAGGATTGCTTCGTTTCTACTGTGGCGGCGGAGGACGCGGGATCGTCCAGCTCCTCGGAGCCGATGAGGATCGGCACCGAGAGGTGGTGGTGGTGGCACTTCTCCCGGCAGAGGTGCGTGGCGGAGACGAACGCGACGTAGACGAAGTAGAGCGAGGCGAAGCAGGCCGCGCCCCGCACGGTGATCCGGCCGACGAGGAGGATGAGGAAGAGGGAGGAGAGCACGAAGAGGAAGAAGCTCACGTCGCGGACGAAGCTGAGGCGGTCGATGCGCAGGGCGCGGGCGGGGGAGGAGGAGACGGAGATGTTGATGATGCCGACGACGACGCAGGAGACGAAGAAGGCGCCCCCGAGGACGCTGCTGAGGCCGACCTCGGCGGAGCCGGAGCGGAAGGAGATGACGCTGGCGAAGACGTCGGGGGAGCCGTTGCCGAGGGAGAGGAGGGTGGCGCCCGCGATGGCCGGGGAGAGACGGAGGGACTTGGAGAGGCTCTCGACGGAGGAGCAGAAGTAGTGGGAGGCGGTGTTGGCGAGGAGGTAGAAGAGGACGAGGAGCCAGAGGGCGAGGAGGGTGTAGCCGAGGGACGGGTGGCCCCCGCAGAGGTAGTAGAACATGTGGAGGTAGTTGATGTAGCCCTGGGAGACGCATGGGGAGTGATCAGCAGTCATTAAGTAGAAGCATTTGGCGTCAGCGTCGCCAAGCTCTTGAAGAGTAATGCAGCTGCTGCTACTACTTGTTGATGATGATGATGATGATGATAGAGATTGGTGAGGAGGAATGGTGGTGGGAGAACGAATGTGGGAAGTGAAGAAGAAGCAGAGGAGGAGGAGGAAGCAAGTGTTGATGAAGGCCTTGAAGTTTTCTGAGAGGACAAAAGCCATTGTTATTGTTGCTATGCGCTCTCTCTCTCTCTCTCTCTCTTATTATTGACTGGATTCCATGAAGGGCTTTATAGAGCTCTATGCCACCATTCCCTCGTCTGTCCTACTCCAAAGGATCAGCTGCTTTGGCTTGAACACAATTTGGTCCCATTCGCTCCTGTAGATCACTCTTCTTATCCCGTCATATCTTCGGCATTTTGAGTACATAAATGGGCACCCTATTGCTGAATGTGTCGACTGGCAACAAATTTGGCATTTAATCTGATCACTTTCATCAATCTCATCACTTTCATCACTCGATTTCTGCAAATTTAGAAATTAAAAATTAGTGTTTCCTCCTAACTGTAAATATAATAATTTGTGTTTCCTCCTTACTGTAAATATAATAATTTGTGTTTCCTCCTTTAATGGCAGAAATTACCTCTTTCTCTATAGATGAAGGAGACCCCCCATGCTTGTAGGAACCTGATCTTCGGTAGACAAGTTGCACGCTGGAAGAGGATCAAGTGAAAGAGGAGGAGGATGATCGGTATAAATAGGTTGGAGAGAGGAAGAAGATGATCGGTATAAATAGGTTCAGCAAAGGAAGAAGATGACCGTTAGAGAGAGAGAGAGAAGACCGTTGGAGGACCCCTGCCACGTACGCAGGGGTATTTTCGTCTAACTTTTATTTTTTTTACTTAATAACACACACGGATTGTCACGTCACCCAAAATCAAACAGCGTCTTGACGGGAAGGGGGTTTTACCAATTCGAGATCTTTAGGGGGTATTTCGCAAATTAGCCCATTATTTAGGGGAGGTTTTACAAAATATCCCAAATATCTAACACGTATAATGAGTCCAACAATGTGAAGTGAGACCAGAAAGACTACTCCTATCTTGTATGTTCTCAAATACCACTTGCGACATGTAAACGGCTATGGATAATGTATGGCAACTCGTACGTACTGTACATGCGAGTGCTATTGTTCTTGATTAGACCAGTGGGGGTGATTCTAATACGAGTGATTCCAGATTTTGGGTATGTAAACCCCTAAAATTTTAAATTTATATTTTTGCTTAATTAGTATTTTTGTAGATTCTTTTAAAATCTATTTTGAAATAGGGAACCCTAATTAAGATGTTAATCAAATTCAAAGTTCATAATTGGTAGTCATATTTTTGTTATTAGGGGCACAAGGACGATGTTTCTAAGCATCTGACAAAGTAGTGATAAGTCAATACTCGAACCCAATACTCCAGGATTATAGAATAAACCAATTTTATGATATGTGAGTGGCCTATAACTCATATGACTATTTTTGAGTCATTAGAACCTCTCCCACTCAAAAAAAGTAGTAATATCAATAGACCTAGTATTTATTGTGAGTAGCTATGACAACGATTTGACCACATACTCTAGAAAATAGTTTATTTAGTCTTAAGCTACACCCTAGATTTGTCTCATAATTTCTTGAATTTATATGATAGTTAATTAGGCAAGAAAATAATTTATTATAGTTGTTTAGTAATTAAAAATTATTAATAATTAAAAATTATTAATATAATAGAATAATTCTAAAAAGTAATAATAAAGTAATCATGTTAATTATGGATATAATTATTGATAATCATTATATAATGATTAGTTAATAATTGTGAGCTAATTTTAATCATTAGTTATTAAAAAGGTAATGATGACTAATCATTTGATGATGATTATGGGAAACACAAAATACTAACTTAAGTAATAATAGGAATGTTAATTCTCCTTTAAGGAGTAGAAAGGTGCGGTCCCTTTTTACTTATTAATTTTGTTGCATTTTTCTTTCACAGTGTCACGTATAGTTTTACTCCACGGACCAATGGAGCAGCCTTGCACCCGACTTTTGGCCCAACCCGCCAAGTCTATATATATTACAGGCAGAACAGAGCAGCTGGCCCTAGAAACCCATTATCCCCTTCGTGTCCCGTGCACGGGCTCGTGTCAGTTGCATGTCGGACACCTTTTCGACTACCAATTTCAACAAAACCACCACCAATGTGACTCCCACTCTCCCCTCATCCACCTCAAATATTTTCCAACCCTCCAAATTGCTCCGATGACGAGTTTTAGTCCGAGGTGTCCAACTTCTCCAGGACACAAAGTGGATTTTTGATGGCTGAAACTTTAGAGGCTCGCCACGCAAGATCCAACGGCTAATTTCACGATCGGGCTGCACCGTTGCACTCGTGGCGTGATTCTCTTCGACCATGGCGAGTTTGCTGTGACCACAACGTCGTTGGCTGGGTCAAATCGACTAATATTAGCATGCGATGTCCTAGATGTGTCTAGCAATCAAACAACTTCCAAGGGCCGTAACTTCGCATCAGGACCTCCGATTCTTGATCCATTTTCAGGTACGTCTCCCCCTATGTGTTAACTTTAATATGTGCGTTTGGATCACCCAGATTCTGAGCGAATAGTGCGTGACACGTCCATCATTACCCGTTGTCCAGAATTATATATTTTAACTTTTGGAAGATCCAACCGTTGGATCTTCAATCGGTCAATTCCATTGGAACTGGAGTAACTTTTTACCTTAGAATATGAAGTTTCATAGCAAAATAATATCACTTGATCGATCAAACCACCCTACCTTTATTTTTGTGATTACTTAGAATCATGTTCGTATTTCGAAATCCGTTCAACGAAATTAGGATCTGTCAATTCGAGTGATCTTTTATCATTGAAATATACAAAATAACTGTACGGATTGTCAAGATAATATTGTTAACCTTATGGTTGACCATCTTGTCTCAATTTGTGTGTCGTAGGCTTCGGTGCACGAAATATGAGTTACAAGCTTGAAATTTAAACCTAGAATTTGCAATTCATATTATTACGGATAAATAATGATTATAGAGACTAGACTAACCTAGTTCTAGATGATATAATTAATAAGTGGCTTAGGTAACATCGATATTACGCGACTTAGAATGACCAAAGTCTCTAGGTAGGAGTTATTAGTCATATTTGTATTTAATGTGTAATATATATTTATTGGTGATTTGGGTTGATAGATGTTGCATGGAGTATGGTTTAATGGTTCATGGATAGTTGGTTAGCCTTCGTATTACAGTTTCAGCACAGATTGGACAAACTCCAGGTAAGTATACCTTGCCCATTGTACAATATTTTCATGCATTTTTCTATTGTCGTTTTCTCTCAGTCATACTTGGTTACTGCTTCTCATGTTCATGTCATTGCTATTTTTCTCAATTTTCGTGCACATACGATATTTTTTTTCATTTTATATATCACTGCTATTTCACATATAGATCCTAATAGTATTGCTTTATCCAGAGTCACGTTCACTTGATATGTCTTGACTTATTACATGCACTTGACTTGAGTCGACTTGATTGGACACCTGGATAGTTCATTAAGACAGAGAGGACATTTATTAGGCATGTGGGCTATATGATAGTATTCTGTTGGCCGATAGTTCAGATGAGCTTCGGTTGTGTTGATGATTCTGTTGGCCATTAGTTTCGTGCTATGGTTGCGATATTCTGTTGGTCGTTATTCTCGAAGGAGGTGTGATTATGATTATTCTGTTGGTCGTTAGTTTCGGATGAGCTACGATTGTGATAGTACATGTATCTGTTAGCCTAATTGTTGAACGTTGTCCTTGATGTCGCGTCTTTATGTAGATTGGTTAAGAGTACAGTACCATATTTCTGTCATTTTCTTCATGCATGTTTATTTACTGTTACATTCGGCATGTATATTATGTATCTTGCTATGTCCCTCTGAGGACCTGGTGATGTCTCCAGGTTATTGCTGGTCTTTTTCTAAGTTATTGCTGACATCTGAGTTAGGTAGATTGGTAGCTGCATCTTCGGAATCTTCATGTATCTTTAGTAGATGCTTTCTTATTTGTTCTTTCTTAGTAATTCTTTTCTTAGTTCATATAGTATAGTTAGCATTGTGGATGATATATGTGGACTGTGTACTTGTATGAACAATGCTTATCATAGACATCGTACAACCGTCGATGCTGTGGCATAGGCTGGACTTGGACACAGACTCGTATCCGAAAAGCGGGTGCGGGTCGTGACAAATTTTTATGGTGGCCCATGCAGGTCCCGTCTTTGCAAAATTTACGAAGTCGTGGTGGTACCTAGGATAGACATACTACTGCGAGCCTGCAACCAATTGAGGATTATGACTCGTTAATACATCCACAACTAGGATTATAGGCTTCCTTAGGACTCTCCAGCACGATTGCTTTCATGTTATTTTCTTTTCGACATAATTGCTTTGTGTTCTTCCTTTCTTGTGATTTGACTAAAACCCTTCCTTGTTGACTTTTTGAGTGATTTTTTTATTCCTTTTTTTTCTAAAGTTGATTGGAAAAAAATGCCTTATGACTTGGTCCAAGAAAAAGTTCAAAAAATTATATTATCCTTGTATTATGGAATCAAAAATTCTTGCAGCCAGAGAAATATTGGTGGGGCAAGACTTTAGATGATGGCATCATGGTTACATATGTTTCTCGAACTACTTGAACCACATCCTATACAATTTGATTGATCCTTTCTCATGTCGTAAACTAATTATTTGAAAATTTTTATAGATTTGGCAAGATAAGCTCAAGAACCTATATTATCAGGCGTGGCAGATGTGCACTGTAGTCATCCGTCGTATTATGGAACAAGAAAGTTATTTGCAGTCAGATGCACACTGGTGTGGCAGTAACTTCATGTGACATAATAACGGAGATATATGGTTCTCGAGTTTTACCTAGACTACGTCATATGCATCTTGTTTGGCCTCACACTGTTCCTGGAAATAATTCGACAATTCTTCTTGCCTTGCTTGACCTTACCGTTGTCTTATATTGGTATGGATTGCTCGACCCAGCCTTAGGTTCTTGCTACCTTTCTAGGTCTTAAATGACTAAAGTAGACAAACCTTATAGTTACATTGTAGAGTATACTTAAACTAGGTGACTGATGAGATTATAACCTGTGGGATAGCCATAAATGAGTGAGTTCCATAGAGATAGATTTTAATGAGAGTATTCGTGCATGGACATCTGTCACCTAGAGCCTATTAGGAGTGATTTCTAGGATCTAACTGGAGGTTCAGCGGTAATGATATAGATGGATAATATTATGGCTAAGATAGGATGATGCGACTATAGTTAGTCAGTTCTGAATAGAGAAAAAAAATTAGGTAGCGAGACCATACAGTTAGAATGTTATTTATGATTGTTGTATGGCTTAACTTTTAGAACTAAAAGTATAGTTCTTGGGTATAGATTATTGTTCTTAACAGTTGGTCCTTAGTACCACTTCTCGTCCAATTATACTCGACCAAATCATCCTCTTATGTCTTGTTGAAGACGACTTACATATGAGAAAATAGATAGGATTGTTAGCTCAATAGAACCGTGTTAGTACTTAGGCTTCATAGAGAATCTATGACTACGGCCAGAAGTGTCTAACACATTTTATCTTTCCATGGGGGCATACCCTTTCATAAATTTTGCAATAGGATCATGACTGCACTTTTCAATACCAACTTAGTTTTTATAAGTCGGGGTAGTGTCTTGAACAAAGTACACTCTATTTATTAGAATGTGAGGTCAAAATAGGATCGTAACCATGTCCCACATTCTTTCGGAAAAAAAAATCAGTACGATTGGTCGTTGATTTCTTCTACAGTGAACTCTTTTACCCCTTTTCTCCGAAGCTTATTTGTAATTTCGAGGACAAAAGTTTTATAAGTTGGGTATAATGTAAACTCCTAAAATTTTAAATTTATATTTTCGCTTAATTAGTATTTTTGTATATTCTTTTAAAATCTATTTTGAAATAGGGAACCCTAATTAAGATGTTAATCAAATTCAAAGTTCATAATTGGTAGTCATATTTTTGTTATTAGGGGCACAAGGACGATGTTTCTAAGCATCTGACAAAGTAGTGATAAGTCAATACTCGAACCCAATATTCCAGGTTTATAGAATAAACCAATTTTGTGATATGTGTGTGGCCTATAACACATATGACTATTTTTGAGCATTAGAATCTCTCCCACTCAAAAAAAATGGTAATATCAACAGACCTAGAATTTATTATGAGTATCTATGACATCGATTTGACCACATACTCTAGAAAATAGTTTATTCAGTCTTAGGCTACACCCAAGATTTGTCTCATAATTTCTTGAATTTATATGATAATTAATTAGGCAAGAAAATAATTTATTATAGTTGTTTAGTAATTAAAAATTATTAATAATTAAAAATTATTAATATAACAGTATAATACAAAAAATATTAATAATAAGTAATAATAAAGTAATCATGTTAATTATGGATATAATGATTGATAATCATGATATACTGATTAGTTAATAATTGTGTGCTAATATTAATCATTACTTATTTAAAAGGTAATGATGACTAATCATTTGATGATGATTATGGGAAACACAAAATACTAACTTAAGTAATAATAGGAATGTTAATTCTCCTTTCAGGAGAAGAAAGGTGCGGTCCCTTTTTACTTTATTAATTTTGTTGCATTTTTTTCACTGTGTCACGCACAATTTTGCTCCACGGACCAATGGAGCAGCCACGCACCCGACCTTTGGCCCAAACCATCAAGTCTATATATATTACAGGGAGAACAGAGCAGCCGGCCCTAGAAACCCATCGTCCCCTTCGTGTCCAATGCATGGGCTCGTGTCCGTTGCATATCGGACACCTTTTCGACTACCAATTTTAACAAAACTACCACCAATGTGACCCCCACACCCTCCTCTTCCAACTCAAATATTTTCCAATCCTCCAATTTGCTCCGATGACGAGTTATAGTACGACGTGTCCAGCTTCTCCAGGACACAAAGTGGACTTTTGATGGCTGAAACTTTAGAGACTCGCCACGCAAGATCCAACGGCCGATTTCACGATCGGGCTACATCGTTGCACTCGTGGTGTGATTCTCTTCGATCATGGCAAGTTTGGTGCGACCACAACGTCGTTTGGTGGGTCAAATCGACTAATGTTAGCACGCGATGTCCTAGATGTGTCTAGCAGTCAAACAACTTCGAAGGGCCGTAACATTGCATCAGCACCTCCGATTCTTGATCCGTTTTCAGGTACGTCTCCCCCTATGTCTTATCTTTAACATGTGCGGTTGGATCATCCAGATTCTGACCGTATAGTGCATGACACGTCCGTCATTACCCGTTGTCCAGAATTATATATTTTGACTTTCTGGAAGATCCAACCGTTGGACCTTCAATCGGACAATTCCATTGCAACTGGAGTGAGATTTTACCTTAGAATATAAAGTTTCATAGCAAAATAATATCATTTGATAGATCAAACCACCCTACTTTTATTTTTGTGATTAGTTAGTATCATGTTCGTATTTCAAAATCCGTGCAACGAAATAAAGATCTGTCGATTCGAGTGATCTTTTATTGCTGAAAAAAGCAACCGTACGGATTATCAAGATAATATCTTTAACCTTATGGTTGACCATCTTGCCTCGATTTGTGTGTCGTAGGCTGCGGTGTACGAACTATGAGATACAAGTTTGATATTTAAACCTAGAATTTTTAATTCATATTATTACGGAAAATAATGATTATGGAGACTAGACTAACCTAGTTCTAGATGATATAATTAATAAGTGACTTAGGTAACGTTGATAATACGCGACTTAGAACGACCCAAGTCTCTAGCTAGGAGTTATTAGCTATGGAGACTAGACTAACCTAGTTTACTGTAAAATTTGACATGTTTTCCAATTTCGATTTTAGACTTGATCCTAACCCAAACCATTCGACCCAATATATGATTTTGACCTATTTCGAGCCTATGACACATATGCTAATTTTGTGTCACTCAATCGAGTTCCCATGTGCTACTTATTTTCAAATGGCACACAAGACCTATTAATTAACCTTTCAGAGTTGATTTTGATACCATAAATCCTATTGGCCTAGAACTAGTCCAAGTAGCCATGGTAGAGCTTATTCTAGGTTGCCCCAACCTAATAGGATAATTAGATACTAGATTTATTCACTATTTGTAGATCCATGAGTGGTCAAACCCATTAGATTTAACTCCAAATATTGGTTTCAATATTAGGAAACGTAATAAATATTTTAAGATTCAGCTTGACATATCTTGCAAGTTGGACCACCAAAACTTACCAAAATTTACCCAAACCTCCACATGTCAAAAAATAACATATATAAGCCACACAATTTATAATATAAACCAATATTTCAGCCACCACATCCCCATAAAAGTCCCAATCCCAAAATTGCTCCTGGCCCTGGCCGTCGATAGCACTATATGGTGTAACGACAGTTTCGACCCCTTCCCCACCTCCTATGAAGCTCCACGATAATTCTTTTCGAAGATAACATGACCCTATACCATCCTATCAACCTCCCACATGATCACAACCCCTTCTAGTATCCACCAAAATAGTCCTACAAGTCAGCCAATTCCAGCAGCACAATTCTATATGAACCAGCAGGTTGGTCATCTTCCTCGATGTGTTTCATCAACTTTTTGTTATCCGTTTCTCACAAAACCAAAACTAGTGGAAAGATATATGTGTCTATTTTCATGTCCAATTGGCCATCCACGTAGTTCCAAATGGTTTGTCTGAGGCATCCGTCTTACGAACGTGTGTCTAGACTGAACCAATTCCTTCGCGTACGAGTTTTCGTCAACTTTCAGTTCACTTTGACCTTTCTAATATTTTTGGTAAGGCTCTAGACATCCTAAAATTTCCATGAATATATTTTTGTATCATTTATTTGAGCTTTGATATTTTAATAAAATCTGAACTTATCGTTGTGTTGTAGGATCACCGAAAAACTATAGGATCTATGTGCTATTTGACTTCAAACTTGTTGGAAATTATTTAATTTAATTATTGTGCATGCTTTGATAAGAAAATCATATTTTTACTTATTTAAGAATTAAGATTCATTAAGAAATTATTGTTTCAGGCACCGATATAATGGACCAAGTCAATGACTATTGATGTAGAATCAATATGAGATATCGGTAGCCATTTTTCTATGAATATAATACACTAAATATTATTATAAAAATATTTTTAACTATTTTTCCAGAATTATATATAATAATATTATGTTATTAATATGCTGCTTTATTGGTTAGAATTAATGATATGTATTAGATTGAGTAGAATAGTTAATATGACTAGTTGGTATATATATTATTATAATTTATATATGGTAAGTTTATGTATATAGTATGTCATAGGCATGCTATTAATAGTTGGTAAATATATTATAGGTATGCGTGACGGACGTAGCGAGGATCTCGGAGCTGGACTTTTATATTCGTAATTGGAAGTTACAGGCACGTGTACCATGTCAATGTTACAGTTTATCGTCATTTTTTTTATTTTTTGCATTTTGTTTTCTTGATCATTATCATTGAGGATGTAGGATTAGTTGATACTTTGCGTCCGTGTTATATTCGGGTGCCGATGACATCTTGTAGTCATCGAGTTTCGACACTTGGCATCGCGTATACTTTATTCGTGTTCATTGACACGATAGACCATAGGACACTGACATGATTCATGATACGGAGTATATATGATTATTCGTGGTTATGGACTTCATGATAGGATACTAGATCGTTACTTGCACTTGTGATTTATTGTATTGGACTTGACTCGACTTGCTAGATCTAGACATGGGGTGGGGAGAACATTACCGACATATCAAGTTATCTTATTGCTTGACCTCGTTACCGTATTTGGGACTTGGTTGTTATACTATTGCTTTCTATTGTCTCTATAGCAGAGCACTGGTGTTATTGTATGCTTGCGCAAGGTACTTTGACATTGTGCCTTGGGTGTCAACCTGCTGCGAAGATCGTGAGCCTCAGTATCTTGAAGCCTGATATCTAGATTATGTTCTCACGTGCATATCACTTAAACTGGATACGGTAGTTACCCTTTAGAGCATATATTACTTTTACTGTTATATTGGCATATTGTATGTACCTTGCTATTTCCTCTGAGGACCTGGTGATTTCTCCAGGTAGTGGATCATCAAGAGTAGTCCGGCAACATGGTGGTTCTGCTATATTCGATTCAGGTATTTTATCGTGCATCCATATTTTACTCATTATTTATATTTTTGTTCTTTAGCCTAGTTTTACAGACATGTATTGTTCTTCAAGTCTAATCAAAGATATATATTATTAGGCTGCACACCATGATACGTAATATTTATTCTTGATATTTCTTATTATGTGGATTGAGATAGAGATATGATAGTTGAATTGATAGATAGATTTAAAAAACCAAGACATCTTATACGTATTCGAACTGGGCTATAGTCTACTTGATACATAGTCAGCATTTATACGTATTCCTAATCCTACATATTTTTGGGCTGGGGCGTTTCATCGACCTCATGAAAAATATTTGTACCGCTCTAACATCTTGTTCTATCATTTCAATATGCTCGTTGGTCATCTCATTGAGTTTTTTTTTATATATTTCAAAAATCTATTTCTGTCGTACAAGTTATCGAACGTTTATTTCGTCGAAACTAATATTGCGTTCGAATTGAAGTTTCGTCAATTTTTTATAAAATGATTATTATCTGTCTTTTGCTATAAAAATCATATCTTTTCATTATTTATTAATTTATTCCAGATTTAATAATTATTTTAAATTTATTTATATTTGGGTTTAATCGGGTCGGATAGTCGACTAGTGTTGATTCAAGTTTGGTATACCAGTTAGACACTAGTTTTCTAGCATATATTATAGTTAAACAATGGTTATTAATATTTTCAGAAAATATTTTCTTATACAAAAATATTATTTTGTCATGTTGATACTAACTTAATATAGTAAATAGATATTTGTTTTCTTGTTATTATTATTGTCTAATTTTTAAAAGTCTTTTAAAAAAATATTCCAAAATTAAATATCATATTTTTATTTTACAAAAATATTTTTATCTAATTTTTGTAAAATTTTTTAAATAAATATTCCAGAATTAAATATCATATTTTTATTTTATAAAAAAATTATTTTTATCGTGGTGACTTGATACTAGGTATATTAGATGTATCTATAAATGGTATGGTACTAGTCTAGTTATAAGATGTTGCATCGAGGGAACATGAGACGGTGTGACCGAAGGAATCAGAGTCGGACAGCAGTACGACACTTGGGGACTATATGCAAGTGTACCTTGCCATGTTTCAGTATTTGTTTGTTCCTTATTTGTTCTTTTTATTTTTATTATCAGGGACGTAGGATTAGTTGATACTTTGTGTTCGAATATTATTCGGGTGTCGATGTTAGTTTATGGATATCGAATATCGAGACTAGGCTTGACATATATTTATTCGTGTCCCATTGACACAATATACCATAGGACACGGACACGATTTATGATACGGAGTTTGACATGAGATGTTCATGGTTATGGACTCTGTGATAACATGTATTACTTGTTACTTTTTCGTGAGATTTACTTGACTTGGCGTAACTCGACTTGTTAATTTTAGAGCATAGGATGGGGAGGACTCTACCGAAATATTCGACCGTCTAGATTTGTGGTCATGCTTCCTTGTGTGGAGCTTGTTTACTTGCGTGTTGCCGTGGTCTCTATAGCAGAGCTCTGGTATTGGTTACATGTTCACTCATCGGTATCATAGCACGATGACATGAGTGATTATCTGTACGGCTGGTCCTGGTATTAGGATTGTCCTTAACTGTATTTTTCACTTGGATGGTTATGGTAGATACCCTTCATTTGTAGATATTCTTTTCACTGTTACTTGGCATGTATATTACGTACCTTGTTACCGAGGGACCAATAGGCAATTCTAGAGGGGAGTGAATAAAGTACAACGAAAATATCTATCCAATTAAAAAAATTCTAAGTGAAGGCAGTGACCAACTGTACAAAAATATATGCAAAAGAAAAACAAGTAATAAAAGCAGCATAGTGTAGAGAGCAAATGCAAACACCAAGATTTTATCCTGGTTTTCCTCTGAGAGGACTAGTCCAAGCCTGAGAACTCTTGCTAGGAGTTCAATCCACTATAGTCACAATAGTAAAACACATGCTTTGAATCCGAAGCATTTGCAACTTCTACAACTTGTTCTTTTATCCGAAGCGCACAATGACTTCAACAACACGAACTTTAATCCGAAGAATTCATTCTCCAGCAACAGAGATAAGCTTTTATAAACCAAGCTTGAACAACTCTTTACAAATTTCTAACTGAGGTTGTACTTGGAACTAGAAGGCTAAGGGAGTTGATCTTAAAGATAGGAAGGTTAAAGCTCAAAGATCACTCTATAGGATAGGAAAGATGAGAAGAGATGAGTGAGTAAGAATGTGAAAATCCAAGTCTATTTATCGGCTTTTTGTGGACAGAGTTCGGCCAGAATTCGGTTATATATTTAATTTTTTCTGAACGTTGGGAACCACAAATCTGGTATTTCACAACTGTCTAGATTTTTCAGGATTGTCAAGAACGAGTTTGGTCCGAGTTCGGTTACCAAGTATGGTATAGTTATTGTTATATTTTGGAATGATTTTAGTTTGAATGGGTTGGGCTTTTGTAGCTAGGCTTGTAGGTTATTTGAGTGGACATGTTTGGTTTGTATTTGAGTGGACTTCAGGTACCTAGTGCAACTTGATGTACATAAGTCCTAGACTCAAGAAATATTAAATTATATATTTGACCAACTACAACTTTCAAGCACCACAGCATAGTTGAATCTTCATGTGAGTCATATTTGCGACATATCAAGACATAGTTTAATTAACTATCAAAATCAAGTTGACTAAGACCAAATGTGCCAACAATCTCTCCTATTTTGATAATTGACCAACTATGAATGACATAGCAAATAACTTTGAATAGCAGAGCTCTCCCGCAACTTGTGGAGAAATTTGATACATCAGTGTGATGAGATGTCTTATTTACACTTATTCTCCCCCATTGTGATTTGATCGAAATGGCTTGCTCCCCCAAAATAAGTGGAGTAATTTGTTTGACAAGGAAACACAAGAGTTAAAGTGCACAATAATAATAAATGACTGTAAGAAGTAACATTGCTTTTATTGATCCATCTACTAAGTTCAAAAACTAAAATACGATAATAAAGTGTAGTGAAATAAAGAGAAGTAGAACCATCTAGACAACTTATTAAGCAGTAAGATCCATCAATCACTCAGCAGTGGGATCAATAACTCAATTAGGATCATAGAAAGCATAAATAGGATCCATATATATCTCTGGATGTAGCATCATCGATGCGATATCCATGACGATTCGGATCACAGATTATCAGAAATGGTCCGATAGGGTGCTGAAATAGAGTGTACTGAATGTCAATCAAAATGTTGCCAATAGCTTGTGTCTGGAGAGTTTGACGAAAGTTAAAAGCTTTGAAATAATCATCTTCCTTTTTAATGCGGTCATGCAATAAGCTAAGGATGGAGTCCACAGTAGTAGGTGGTTCAGAAGTAGAAGGTGGAGATCCAGCAAGATGAGTATTAGAGTTGGAGGATGAATTATAAGGTAAAAGTAAGGTTGGCTCATGTCATCGAACTCGATTCAAGGGATATGTTCACCATTGAATGGACAAGATTCATACAATATGTTGAAGAAAGAAAAGAAAAGATGTAAATTTGAGACATGATTGTTTGTGGAAGATTGAAGGGTATGGAGTAATCCATGTGATATAAGGCTAATATTTCTAAATAAGAGACATCATCAAAGTTAGATCTTTTAGGTAGAAAAGTAGAAAATATGATATGATACATTTTATTGAAATATGAATTAGGATAGTGAGATTAAAATCTTTCAGGTGGATAATTATGCCAAAGTTATGTTATCTATAAATTTAACTTGCGAAATGCTAACTAAGGGTTCACCTTTAGCAGGAATGCGTAGGATGTCGCTTAAGTCAGTTGCATCAAATTCAATGTTAATGCAACGTTCCCTTGAAAAGATTTGCCATTTTCAAAATGCAAGTTGGAGTAAAGCAAACATATAACATTTATAAAAATTCTAGTGCGAGTTGCATCTAGTTCTTCAAGTTGAAGATTTTGAAAACAAGGTAGAAATTTATTGTATTTGAGAAAGTCAATGTGGTGCTCTAAAAAAATAGGTCTATGAACCAAATCATTGAACCATTCATTTGAATTTTCGAGAGACCAAAATAAAAATCCATCGAATTCTCTAATGTTTGGTATCATGGGAGGGAAAGGTGATCAAAAGATAGATTTTTTTTGGGAGCCATTAGAATTACCTTAAGATGGAAGAGGATGGAAGATACTAGAGATTCTTCAAAGGAGGCAAACCATTAAGTTAACGTTTTGACAAAAACTAGGGCTTGAAGTCTTGGTTGGAGGATTTTCGTTGGTCTGTTCGAGATGCACAAAAAGACAAGAATATATAGTAGCAAAAGCCCTAAGATTGAGTAGGATCGACCAAATCTCAAATGATGCTGATATATGCAGGACCGAGTTCTGTCCGAGTTCGATTATGAATATAGTTTTGTCCGAGGTAGGTTAGCATATAAAGAATGATTTCTATTGTCATCTTTATTCGAGGAATTATTTTTTGAGTTTTAGATAAAACATATGAGCTATGAGTGCCAAATGGGCTTTATCAAGTCATAAGTTACTATAGGTACATACAATCTTGGAGTAGCTGTAGGGACCAGATCCCAGCTAGCGGTAGTCAGAAAACACTTACACCGTGTCGCGTTGGCTATTTACGCCTTTTTAATAGAAGGGCTCTTTCGGGTTGTATCCAAAATAGTCATAACTTTTAGCAACTTAGATTGATGTAAGAATTTAAAGAACTGTTATAGTCTTATATTTTATCTGAATCAAGAAGTCCTAATTCTCCACGGATAAAGTTGAATTGATCTTCAGCCAGAGGTTTAGTAAAGATGTCTGCTAACTGATGTTCTGTGTCAATAAATTATAAACATATGTCCCCATGTTGTTGATGATCCCCTAAAATTGGATGTCTAACTTTTATATGCTTACTACGTGAGTGACATATTGGATTCTTAGTGAGATTAATGGTGCTAGTGTTATCACAAAATATAGAAATATCCTTGTAGTGCATATCAAAGTCTTTTAGGGTTTGCTTTATCCATAAAATTTGTGCACAACAACGTCCTGCCACGATGTACTCAGCCTCTATTGTTGATAGAATGGCAAAATTTTGACTAAACCAAGAGATTAGAGACTTTCCTAAAAACTGACAAGTGCCACTAGTACTTTTCCAATCGACCTTGCATCCAGCAAAATCAGTATCCAAATAACCAATAAGATCAAAGGATGTGGTTTTGGGATACCATAGACCGATCTTTAAAGTACTTCTAAGATATCAGAAGATACACTTAATTACGCACAGATGTGATTCATTAAGATTAGCCTGATATCTAGCACATAAATATATAGAGAACATGATATCTGGACGACTAACAGTTAGGTACAATAAACTACCAATCATACCTCGATACTTAAGTATATCTGTAGGTTTTCCACTTTCGTCTAGGTTAAGCTTTGTTGATATTGCCATCGGAGTTTCGATCGGTCTGGCATTGTCCATGTCAAACTTCTTGAGTAACTCTTTTGTGTACTTAGCTTGATTATTGAATATTTCTTGTGATGTTTGCTTGATTTGTAAGACGAGGAAAAAGTTGATTTTTTCCATCATACCCTTTTCAAATTCTTGCTGCATACACTTAGCTAGCGAACTCGTTACATAGCATCTCATTGTGGATCCAAATATGATATCATTAACATAAATTTGTACTAAAAGCATAGAATTAGCAGAAGTTTTTATAAAGAGGGTCGTATCAACTTTTCCTTTTCAAAAACTGTTTTCAAGTAGAGACAAACTTAGGCACTCGTACCAAGCATGTGGGGCTTCTTTGAGTCCATACAGTGCCTTTTCTTAGCTTGTACATGGTCAGGATGTTTGAAATCTTCAAAACTAGGGGGTTGCTTAATAAAAACTACTTCTTTGATAAAATCATTTAGAAAAGCACTTTTAACATCGATTTGAAATAATTTAAAATTATAAAAGTCAACAAAAGCACAAAACATTCAAATGGATTCTAGTTAAGCAACTAGAGCATATGAGTCATTGTAGTCAATACCTTCCTCTTGGTTATAGACTTGAGCTACAAGACGTGCCTTGTTACTTATGACTGAACCATTCTCATCTATTTTATTTCGAAACACCCATTTGGTGCCAATGAACGGATAATCATTTGGTTTAGGAACGAGTTTCCAAACTTGATTATGATCAAATTGGTTGAGTTCCTCTTGCATAAGAGAGATCCAAAATTCATTAGTAAAAGCTTCTCCTACATTCTTAGGTTCTATTTTAAAGATGAAAACAACATTATCAACAATATCTTTGTTAAAGAGTGAGTACTTACACCTTTGGATACATCACATATTACCAATTCCTTTGGATGATCTGAAGAGAATCTTAGGCTCTTAGGCAGATCATCCCGATGACATGATGTGCTTGTATCCTTGGGCTTGTCATTTGCTTGAATTACATCATCATCGTTACTTTCGTGTGGTAGTTGCTGGTTGAGCTCATCGAATGTGATGTTGATTAGAACTTTAATGGTTAGTGATTGCTTGTTAAAAACCTGATAGCCTTTGCTTTTGGCGGCATAAACTAAAAAAAATACCTTCATCGATCTTGGAGTCAAATTTCCCTAGATTATCTTTAGTATTAAGAATAAATCACTTGCAGCCAAAAACTTAAAATAACTTATATTGGGAATTCTATCAAACCAAAGCTCATAGGATGTCTTCTTCAATATAGGTCGAATCAACACTCTATTTAAAACTATTGGCACATTGGTCATAGTCACACTTGATTTTGATAATCAACGTCAACTTTGGTCGATATGTAAGTAACACACAACTATAGGTACAAAATCAGAATATCTACTTCCATACTGCTATCACTCATAGTCTTCATCAAGCAAAGACTACAAATGCTGATCAAGACATATTTTTATATTTTATTATGTATTTTTATTCTATTGAGTCTAGAAAAAAATGTTTGGTCGATCGGATTAGCAAATAGGTATGTGACTAAAACTCAACTTTTAAAATAGCCTACATATCCACAAATATTCTATTCCACATTCTATACTAGCCAATACCCAATATCCCATAACCAAAAACCCCAATACCAAATAAACCAAAAAAACAATCTTCATCAATATACCACAAACTGGTCAAGAAACTCAACCTAAGAGTTCGCCCAAACTCTTCCTGAGTTCGGTCAGGGTTGTTCCTAAACGTTAGTGCTCTTCCTGAACATCTGCAACAAAATTTTGAATTATGAAAAATCTGCATTCGAACTCATGTCAAGTTCTGCCCATAGAAATGCTATAAAGAGATAAGAAGTTCCCATTCCAAATAACTCATACATTCTTCTCTTCTCTATCTATTCAGAAGCATTTTGAGAGCTTTAGACTTTCATATCTAGCCTTTGACAACTCCTAGCCAAGCCAAGTGCCTTTCCAGTTCGATCTAGAGTTTGGTTCGAGTTTGTAAAAAAGGCTTTACGAAAATGTTCTAGTTTTTAAAGTTCGTCTTATTTGAAATTGCGAGTCCTTCGTATAAAAACTCATGGTTGTACGGAGCTGCAAGCGCTTCGGATTCAAAGCTAGTGCCATAGTGGATTAACATCGAACAAGAGTACTTGAGACTGGACTAGTCCTCTCAGAATAATACCAGTATACATCGTTGTGTCATGAGTTCGCTTTTTTGATGCTCTTATTTTACATATTTAAATTTTATATAGTTTGTTATCATCTACCTAGCACTTATCATCTGTAATACTGCATATAATTTTTAATTTGGTGATTATCGTTTCGCTGCACACACACTCTATTTACCCCTCTAGAGGTGCTCAACGTTCCTACAATTGGTATCAAGCCAGGTTATTTCAAATATAACACCCTAGAGAGTATATATGGTAGCCGTGAAATCAATATTCAGCGATGAAGGGTAGTCCAAAAATGGACCCACACTATTTGATGGAACAAACTATATTTACTAGAAAACACGAATAAATTTCTTTCTGAAATCTCTTGACTTTGACCGCTGGTCTATAGTCATAGACGGCTACAAAAAGCCACCTAGAATAGTGATTGATGGTAATCTTGTAGACAAGCCACATGATAGATATACAGATCTAGAAAAGACACAAGCCAGTCTTGACACAAGAGCGATCAATGCACTATTTTGTGCCACTAACAAGACTTAGTTTAATAGAGTATTTACATGTGTCACATCATACGACGTTTGGAAACTTCTTGAGGTAAGTCATGCAGGTACTTAACAAGTGAAGGAATCTAAGATAATTATATTGACACAAAAGTATAAGGATTTCAAGATGAAGCCAAATGAATCAATCACTCAGATGTTTACACATTTCCTTGATATTACTAATCCTTTATCATCTCATGGCAGGAATTACTCAAATCACAGAAATATTCGTAAAGTGCTCAGGGGACTAACAAAGAACTGGAACCCGAAAGCCACTGCGATCATAGAAGGAAATGATCTTACTACAGTGCCATTGGAAACACTCACAGATGAATTGATGACTCATGATCTAGACTTACAATACTTGGAAGAATCTACTCCAAAAGAAAAGTCTACTGCTTTCAAAGCTCATCCTAAAAGAGTCTCAAGCGAAGGCACGGATGATGAAGATTCAGATGGTGAGGAACAAGATCTTCTTGTGAAGAACTTCAAGAAATCCTTGAGGTTTGAGAAATCAAACTGAAAGAAGAAAGACTATCAAGAAAGCAATAAAGAAAAAAACTATCTGCTATGGTTGCAAGAAGACTTGACACATTAAGAAAGACTGTCCAATAGCCAAAAAGAGCAGTACATACGACCGATCAAGCAGAAAGTCAACAACTAGTCGAAAAGCATGCAAATACCAACATTTGGCATGAGAGAAAGGCCAGTGAATCAGAAGAAGCGAAAAGACACAACAACTTAACAAATCTTTGCTTAATGTCACTTGATAAGGTATCCGACAATCCTCTATATGATGACTTTACTTTTGATGAACTCTCTAATGCTTTTAGCGACCCACTTGATGAATAAAAAAATATTTTAGACAAGTACAAGCAATCTCGAAAAGAGATAAAAGCATACACAATCGAAGTGGCTCGATTGTCTAACTTATTGCAAGAAATAAATGAGACATCTACCACATGTAACATGGAAGAAATAGCTAATATTAAGCTAAGTCTTCATGAGGCTCAATGCATGATTGAATAGAGAGAGAAGGACTATGCAAAAGTGCTTGCTCTATACGACTCTGAGAAGAGATTATAAATTGACACTGAAGAAAAGCTAAAAAAATATGACTGCAAAATATATAGCAACTTGTTCAATCTCTAAAAAGTTAGAGATAAAGTTAGGCAAACATGTTGTTCCTGTAACACTACCTAAGATCTATCCTACTACACATTATATGCCAAATAGGACACGATAAAAAATACGCAAGCAACATGTTCCACATAATCATGATTTAACTTACAAGTATCCCCGTAAGACACGAAAGACATATTTGCACTGAAACAAACGACATTAGCCCTAGATTCATATATACATACTATGGTCAACATGGGCATATCATAGTACTATAGAGTTAGAAAGTTAGTGGACATGAACAAATATACATGGGTACCCAAAACTAACAATGATGGACCCTCAAAGAAATGGGTACCAAAGGTCACATCTACTCATCTTGTAGGTAGGCCAACCCTCTCATGCAGAAGTAAATGGATCTTTGATAGCGGATGTTCGCGACATATGACAGGTGACGCATCTCTATGCGCGATGCTATCGATGAAAAAAAAGGATATGTCTCATTCGGTAATAAATTAGGAGGTAATATTATAGGTAATGGTACTGTTGGTATTTTTTCTTATCCAGAAATAAAAGACTTTTGTCTTATAACTAAATTAAAACATAATCTTCTAAGCATTATCCATCTTGTTGATAATGTTATGGTATTAATTTTCTTAAAGACAAATGTTCTATATATGATATGTCCTCTGGTAATTCTGTTTATAAAGGAATCGAAGAGGATAATATTTATGTTTTCTTTTTAGAAATTACTAACAGTGCAGGTAAGTGCCTAGTAGTCAACCATGATAAAAGTTGGCTATGGCGTATAAGACTAGGACACGCAAACATGGATACTATTTGCTATCAATAAAGAAATAGGTAAAAGGACTACCAGAGATATCATTCAAGAGAGACATGGTATGTGCTGATTGCGAGAAAAATAAAGCAACTAGATCCTTATTTAAATCCATCAATGCTGTTAGTACTTTTAGACCCTTGCAGTTAATACAAATTGATTTGTTTGGACCTAGTACAGTCGCCAGCCTTGGTGGTAAGCTCTATGCCTTTGTTGTTGTTGATGATTGCACTAGATATACATGAGTTTTCTTTTTATCAAACAAAAATTATGCACGTTTTGAATTTAAGATTTTCTGTATAAAGGTTTAAAATGAAAATGATTTCATGATTACTCGTATTCGAAGTGGTTATGGAGGTAAATTTGTAAATTCATATTTTAAAAAGTTTTACGAAACAAATATTTTTTCTCATAAATTTTCATGTCCTAGAACTCTCCAACATAATGGTGTTGTGGAGTGGAAGAATAGAACTCTAAGCGATATGGCTAGAGTAATGTTAAACTAGCACAACCTTTCGAAATATTTTTTGGGTTGAAGCTGTAAGTACAGCTTGTCATATTTTGAATAGGGTTCTGATTCAACCTATATCGAAGAAGAAACCTTATGAATTATTGTTCAATCACATTCCTAAAATTTAAATTTATAAGTTTTTTAATGTCGTTGTTTTATCCTAAACACTAAGGATAACTTGGGTAAGTTCGACTCGAAGGCAGACGAAGGAATATTCTTTGGATATGCTACCAGGAGTAAGTGATATAGAGTTTTCAATAAAAGTTCTATGATTATTGAAGAATCGATTAACGTTTTATTTGACGAGCTCAACAGTCAAATAGGAAGTGACATCGATGATGAAGGCACAATACACAATTTTAAAGCACCTGAAGATACTACTGCTAACAAAGACTATCTGGAGAGTCTATCAAAGAAGATAAAATTCATGGCAGACCATCCAGAGTCCCTTGTCATAGGTGATGTATCGAAGGGAGTTGGTACACGTTCTTCTACTTCAGATATAGCTGCTAATGTTGCATTCATTTTTCAAGGAGAATCTAAATCAGTATATATGCATTCTTAAATAAATTTTAGATTTATGCTATGCAAAAGGAACTAAACCAGTTCGAGAGAAACCAAGTTTGGGAATTTGTTCCTAAACCTATTGGTCAATCTATAATTGGTACCAAATGAGTGTTTTAAAATAAACTAAGAGAGCATTGACAAGTTCTACGTAACAAAGCACGTCTAGTGGCTCAAGGTTATAATCAAGAAGAAGAAATTGATTATGACAAGATTTACGCTCCTGTTGCTAGACTAGAATCCATTCGCATGCTTTGTGCATTCGCAGGTTTTCACAATTTTAAACTTTTGTAAATGGACTTGAAAAGTGCATTTTAAAATAGTTTTATAAAAGAAGATATTTTTGTGAAACAACCCCCTGGTTTGGAAGATTTTTAATTTCCAGATCATGTTTTCATGTTATATAAGGAACTTTATGGACTCAAATAAGCCCTCGCGCTTGGTATGATTGCCTAAGTTTCTTTCTATTTGAAAATGGTTTTTTTTAAAAAGGAGAGTTAATACTACTTTGTTTATCAAAACTTCGAATGATGACATTTTACTTGTTTAAATTTATGTAGATGATATTTGGTTCTACGAACGAACATCTATGTGAAGAATTTGCTAAGTGTATGTAGAGTGAGTTTGAGATGAGTATGATGGGAGTGCTGAACTACTTCTTCGGACTACAAATCAAACAAAACTCTCAGGGAACCTTTATCAATCAAACTAAATACACGACGGACTTGCTGAAGAAGTTTAACATTAACAATCCAAAGCCTATCAGGACTCCTATGGCTACATCAAACAAACTTGATCTTGTTGAAAGTGGCGAACTAGTCGATCATCGTAAGTATCGAGGTATGATTAGTAGTTGATTATACTTAACTGCTAGTCGACCTGATATTATGTTTAGCTTTTGTATTTGTGCCAGATATCAAGCTAACCCTAAGGAATCACACTCATGTGTAGTTAAGCGTATCTTTCGATACCTTAAGGGTACTTCTACTGTGGCTTATAGTATTTTAAAACTACATCATTTGACCTAATTGGGTATTCTCATACAAATTTTGCTGGATGCAAAGTAGCCGTAAAAGTAAGAGTGGTACATGTCATTCCCTAGGAAAAGCTCTAGTCTCTTGGTTTAGCAAGAAGCAAAATTATGTTGCATTGTCAACGACTGATGTCGAATATATCACTGCAGGTAGTTGTTGTGCACAAATTTATGGATGAAGCAAACCTTAAAAGACTATAATCTGCACTACACTATTCCTATATATTGTGACAACATTAGCACTATAAATATGACTAAGAATCCTATATGTCACTCACACACTAAACACATTGCAGTACGTCATTACTTTCTACATGATCACCAACAACCATTGGCTGAAGAAAAATTTATTAGATCAAACAAATAATAGTTTTAAGCTATTTGGTCAAACATAAAACAACATATGCTTCACATAATTCAGACATACAAAACTTAGACCAAACTCTGCCCGAGTTCAGGACAAGTTTGGTACTCCTATTTACAGACTCGACCCGAGCGCTGGCTTACACCTGTTTAAGTTACATCTCTATCAGAACTCTTCCTATCTTTTTTTCGAACAAGAAGCTGAAAAACCCCATCTGCAAACCCTAAAATCAAAACCTTAACCCTAGAAATTCTAGGGTTTCCAACTCCAAGCTTTTGGATTCAAAGGATTTTTGATGTTCTTTTCCAATCTACATAATTCTTTTAAGGTAATTTTTTACTTTTCTTCTCCAATTTTAATGGCTCCTAGATTTGATAAGAAAAAGAGGAAAGGAGATGGTGCTTCAACTTCGAACCCATCGCATGACCCTCTCGAGAGTCTCTTTAGTCCTCCTCGTCTTTCTGATGAGGATGAATTTGATGCTACTCTATTTGTCGACTTAGCAACATCTATTGCTTGGTTTGATGACTATCACAAAAGAACTATTTGTACTAGAAATTTCATTAGTTTCAATATATTTCTAGAATATTGTTTGACTTTCCAGAAGATTGGTCGATGTGAATTTTTAGAAGTTGCCAAGCCAATATATAGAAATGCAGTTCGCATGTTCTACTACAACTAGCAATATTCATTGAGCATCATGTATTCTTCTGTCTGTTGAGTCGAGATGGAATTTGATGATGATGACTTGAGTGAATGGCTCCAAGTTTCCAACACAAGAGACGCTCTTGTTGACATCAACAAATTCTTATTCGGTCTCGACTTGAACTTAGAAACCTTCAAGGACGTGATGTGTGCACCGAACCCCAGATCCCCGGGACGGTTCATGCCACGGTACTTGAACCAACACTTCTATGAACTCCATCGAATCATCATGGTGTCTATCTTGCACAAAATAGAATCTACCGATGAGATCACATATTTGGAATTGTCTGCGATGTATCACATTCATTTTGGGATTCATTTTAGTCTTCCCAAAACTATAATGGCGTCTATGGTCAACTGTAAAATGGTCAGACGTAACCTTATCTACTCGATGATTCTTTCTATCATATTTCGTAAATACAACATTTCCTTGGATTTGTGTCCTATTGACGACACTCCATATAAACTCCATAGGTCTCGTAGGTTTCCTCGTCCTCCTCCTGCTGTTGGTGCCGGAGGCATTCCACCTGTTGCTTAGGCTCCTCAGCCTAATCCAGCCTCTACTGATGTCCCTCCTGCTCATACTATAGATCAGCTTTATGCCTTGATGACTCTTCAGAGCGAGCATTTTGAGGCTCGTTGTACACTTAAGGATGAGCGTTATCAGGAAGAGCGCATGCATCAGAGAGACATAGACTACCGTCTCACTTACCAGTTCTAGACCTTATGAAATGGTATTGTTGATATTAAATAGACTATGACTCATCATCCCTCTGGTCCCACTCCTTTGCTACATCATTAAAATTTTGATGGACACAAATTTGATGGCCGTTAGGCTCGAAGATATTTCAATCACACTGCATCTTACATTGATCCGACCCACTCTGCTGATATTGGTGACGATGCTTGCTGACGAGGTGTTTGGTCTTTTGGATTTGTGTGATGCTGAGGATGATTTTGTAGTTATTTTTTTATGTCTTAGACTTTTCATTATGCACTAGTTTGTATTAGTTATGGTTAAGTCTATTTCAGACGTCCATATTATCTTAGTAATTTTTATGCTACTGTTACTGCTGTTTATTTTAGTTCTACTTCTATTATTGTTGGCTTTGTTATTACTTTATCTTTTAGTATTGCTATGCTTTTTTTGTTTGTTGTTTATGCTCACTATTTGTGGGGGAGTATCCATTTTGTACAAATGACAAGGAGAAGAATTGTATACCAAATACACCCGAGAATCGAGAGAAATTACAATGATCAAAGGGTATAAAAATTTCCAAGTTATTATTTTTTGATATTATTTGGTATAAACTCAAAGTTTGTCAATTATCAAAATAGGGGAGATTATTGGCCCATTGGTCATAGTCACACTTGATTTTGGTAATCAACTTCAACTTTGGTCGATATACAAATAATATACAGCTACATGTATAAAAATAGAACGTGTACTTCTACACTGCTATCACTCATCGTATTCATCAAACAAAGACTACAAATGCTGATCAAGACATTTTTTCATATTTTATTCACTATTTTTTATTTTAATGAGTCTAGGAAAAATGTGAGGTCGATCGGATTGACAACTGGCTATGCGACCAAAAGTCCACTTTGAAAATAGCTTACCAATCAACAAATATTCATTTCCACATTCCATACTAGCTAATACCCAATATCCAATAACAAAAAAGCCCAATACCAAATATACCAAAAAAGGCTATCTTCGTCAATTTACCACAATCTGGTCAGGAAACTCAACCTAAGAGTTCTGTTAGAGTTCGGTCGATATTTGCTCGAGTACGGTCAGGGTTGTTCCTTTACGTTAGTGGTCTTCCTGAAGATCTGCAAAAAAAAATTTGAATTACGAAAAATATGCATCCGAACTCATGTCGAGTTTTGTCCATGAAAATGCTATAAATAGTTAAGAAGTTCCCATTCCAAATTACTCATTGATTATTCTCTTCTATATTTATTCAGAAGCATTTCGAGAGCTTTACACTTTCATATCTAGCCTTTGACAACTCCTAGCCAAGCCAAGTGCCATTCTGGTTCGATCTAGAGTTTGGTTCAAGTTTGTAAAGAAGGCTTTCCAAAAACGTTCTAGTTTTTAAAATTTGTCTTATTTGAAGTTGCGAGTTCTTCGGGTCATGGTTGTAAGGAGCTACAAGTGCTTTAGATTCAAAGCTTGTGTCATAGTGGATTAACATCGAGCAAGAGTACTCGAGACTAGACTAGTCCTATTAGAGGGATACCAATATACATCTATGTGTCATGAGTTTGCTTTTTGGATGCTCTTTACTTTACGTATTTATCTTTTATATAGTTTTTTATCATCTGCCTAGCACTTATCATCTGTGACACAGCATATAACTTTAATTTGGTGATTATCTTTCCGTTGCACACACGCACTCTATTCACCCCCTCTATAGCTGCTCAACGTTCCCACAAAAACATGGCATGCTGTATTTACAGCTTTAGCCCAAAAATAATTCGGAAGATTCTATTGATTTAACATGACTCTAGCCATATCGCCGAGTGTTCTATTTTTTGTTCCACAATACCATTTTGTTGAGGAGTTCTAGGATAGGAAAGTTTATTCAAAAAACTATTTTGTTTACAAAATTTTTTGAAATCACTATTTTCGAATTCATATCCATGGTCACTTCGGATGCGAGCAGTCATGAAGCCCTTTTTGTTTTGTACCTTTTTACAAAAAGCGACAAACTCAAAAAATGCTTTATTTTTATTTGCAAGAAAGCAAACTCAGAAAATGACATATGTATAAAGCTTACCGCCAAGGCTGGCGACCCTACTAAGTCCAAATAAGTTCATATACAGAAGTTGAAGGGGTCTAGAGGTACTGACACCGTTTATTGACTGAAAGGAGGATTTAGGAGCTTTATTCTTCTCATAGTCAGAACATACCATATCATTCTTGAAGGGAATATATGGAAGTTCTCTTACTAGTTTATTTGTGGATAGTCTAGAGATGGTGTCCATATTTCTACGTCCTAGTCGCATGTACAATAGCCAGCTGTCATTCTTGTTGGCATATAGGCATCTTCCTGCATGGTTAGTATTTTTTGACAGATAAAGAATATATATATTATCTTCTCTTATACCATCATATATGATATTGTTTGTAGTCCTTTCCTATATAGAATTTTATCTTTTACAAAGTTAATGCCATAACTGTGATCAGCAAAATGACTTATACTGAATAAATTATGTTTTAATTCCATAACTAGACAAACGTCCTTGATGACATGATAGGAAGGAATACCTACATTACCATTACCAATGATATATCCCTTAGGGTTAACCAAAGAAAACATATCCTTCCTTCTTCATTGATAGCGTTGCAAATAAGTCGGCATTACCGGTCGTATTTCGTGAGCAGCCGCTATCAAGAATCCACTTCCTCCTAGCATGAGAAGGAGGTTCCACCTACAAAACATGTTGTAGTTGTAACCTTTGGCACCCATTTTCTAGTAGGTCCTATTGTGTTAGTTTTTGGTACCCATGCATAGACATTTTTATCTACCAACTTTCTAGTTCTACAGAATCTAGAAATATGCCATTTTCTTCTGCAGTAGTGACATATGGCAAGGTTTTTGGTGCTAGGTGCATGATGATAGGTCTGTTTATGTGAAGTCGTGCTCTGTATTTTATGAGTATATCTATAGTAGAAAGCGTGATTGTGTGGCATGGTGTTTTGTGATTTGCATCCATAGTGATGAGATTTGGATTGGTGTATTCTGTATGCATGATGATGAGATATATTATCCTTTCCTGGATAAGTCTTATTGTGCATGCTCATTTGCTTGGCTACGTGTCTCGTATTAAGTTGGACAATAAGTTGTTCAACTATTTTATCCAATCTAGCCTCTAATCATTTAGAGGTAGTACATATTTCAACATACTTAGTAGTTAAAGCATCCATTCTAAGAGTAGCTATACGATACTTCTTTTTCTTCGAATTCGAGTTGCTCCATGAGTTTAGTTCTTTTCAGATCTCTTGTCAATGTAATCAAGAGCCTCACAAAGACTAAGCTTAAATTTGGATATCTCGCCTTGATTATTACAAGAAGATGTATCATTAACTTCTCCTAGTAGAGTAGTAAGTTTTTTAATCTCAGTTTGATAAGATTGAATATCTTTCTTGGCATGCTTGAACTTACTATTGAGCTTTTTATATTCCTCTAGTAGATCACTGAAGGCATTACCTAATTCATCAAAAGTAAAATCAACATAGTTGGTTTTATTTAATACCTGATTAGTTAGTGCTGTGAAGCAGAGGTTTGCAGAGTCTCGAGTCTTTTCTTCTTTTTCGGACTCACTTGCTTCGCTCTCATGCCAGATGCTTGTGGTAGCATACTTTCTTGATAAAGTTCTTCTGGATGGATGATCACTTTGGCTTCCTTTTTTATCATCGGGCATTCTCTCTTTATGTGGCCAGGCTTCTTGCAGTAATAGCACATTGGCTCTTCATCCCCGTTGTCGTTTGACTCCTTCTTTGATCTCTCAATTTTTATAAAATTTTTGAAGTTTCTGGTCATAAGGGAAATATCGTCGTCTTGAGAGTCATCGTCGTCAGAGTCATAGTTGGAGGCTTTCTTGTGATGATGTGCCTTTAGTGCAATCGTCTTTTTTTTGGCATAGGTTCTTCAAATTCCTTAAGATCTAGCTCATGAGTTATCAGCTTCCCCATGACCGTCCCGAGGGTCATTGTTGTTAGATTCCCTTTCACGAATGTTGGGCCGTGGTATTTCAGTTCTTGGTGAGTCCTCTGAGTACCTCTCATGGTTGCTGTACTCCTTTCCAAGAGAGGATAAAGGATCGACGATGTCTAGAAATCATGTGAATATCTGATTCAATGTCTCATTCTGCTTCATCTTAAATGCTTCATATTCTTATGTTAGATGACTGATCTTTGATTCTTTTACTTGCGTGGTTCCTTCATGAGTGACCTTAAGAAGCTTCCTTACTTCGTGTGAAGTGGTAAAAGTAGTGACCCTGTTGAATTTAGTTCTGTCTAAAGCACAAAATAATACGTTAATAGCTTTAGCATTAAGACTAGCGTATTTCTTTTCTGTGTATGTGTATTTATCATGTGACTTCTCAATAAGGTTGCTATTTATGACTATTCTAGGTGGCTTATGATACCTATCTATTACTACAGACCATATATCAAAATTAAAAGACTTTAACTAGAAGCTCATAAGGGTCTTCTAGTATTTGTAGTTGGTACCACCAAATAGGGTCGCTTATTTATCAATTGTCCTTTACCATTGTTGGTGTGGATAGATCCAATAGTTGCCATAACCCTTGATGTTAGTCCGATAATAAGAGATCTAACTATGATAAAAATTATGAGATTGATAGGCAACTCTAGAGGGGGTGAATATAGTGCAGCAAAAATATCTATCCAATTAACAAAATTCTAAGTGAAGGCAGTGATCAACTGTACAAAAATATATGCAAAAAAGTATTAAAATCAACAGAGTTTAGAGAGCAAACATAAACACCAAAATTTTATCCTGATTTCCCTCTGAGAGGACTAGTACAGGCCCGAGAACTCTTGCTCGGAGTTAAATCCACTATAATCATAATAGTAAAACACAAGCTTTGAATCCGAAGCGCTTAAAGCTCCATCAACTTATGTTTTTATCTGAAGTGCACAGCAACTTCAACAAGACGATGTTTAATCTGAAGAACTGGCGACTTCAGCAACAGATATAAGCTTTTATAAACTAAGCTTATACAACTCTTTACAGACTTCTAATCGATATCACACTTGGAACTAGAAGGCTGAAGGAGTTGATCTTAGAGATAGGAAGGTTAAAGCTTAGAGGTAACTCTATAGGATAAGAAAGATCATTAAAGATGAGTGAGAAAGAACGTGAAAACCCAAGTCTATTTATAGGCTTTTTGTGGACAGAGTTCGGCAAGAATTCGGGTGTATATTTAAATTTTTTGAAAGTTAGGAACCATAATATCTGGGATTTCACAACTGTCTAGATTTTCCAGGATTGTCAAGACCGAGTTCGATCCGAGTTCTGCCAGAGTTCGGCTACCAAGTATAGTATAGTTATTGGCTGGTTTTGGAATAATTTTGGTTTGAATGGATTGGGCTTTTTGTTGATGGGCTTGTAGGCTATTTGAGTGGACATGTTAGGTTTGTATTGAGTGGACTTCAAGTACCCAATCTGACTTGATGTACATAAGTCCTAGACTCAAGAAATGTAAAATTATATATTTTACCAAGTACAACTTTCAAGCACAGCAGCATAGTCGAATCTTCATGTGAGTAATATTTATGGCATATCGAGACATGTTTTAGTTAACTATCAAAATCAAGTTGACTGAGACCGAATGGGCCAACAATTATGTCCTTACGACAAACTGGTGATCTCCCTAGGTTGTTACTGAGCTGGCTCATAGAATAGTTGGTGATTGACGGTTACATCTTCATCATTTCAGGTATATTAATAGTTGCATTTATCATATTCCTCCATTAATATGTTTTATTATCATTGAATACTCTGCTATTATAGCCTAGTTTTACAAGCTTTATTTATTTGTCATGGGCTTGTTCAGAAAGTTGTATAAAGGTCTGGCCAACTTTATTACATATTGTCTTTCTTGGTATTTTATTCTTGTGGTATCAGGTGTATTACCGTTTGATCAATATTAGTACACTTGGATCTCACTTGAGATGATATCCTGTGAATTGGGATATAGTTGGACTTGTTAGATATAGTTAGATTTGATCTCTAGACAACTTATACATATTCGAGTTTAGCTGGAGTCCACTTGATATGTAGCTGACATGTTTACGTATCCTAGTCCTACGTATTGTGGGACTGGGGCGTTACAGCTGCGCAAGTTCAGCTATTCTCTGGAAGAGACATGTTTCCATTAGGAATTATAGGAAATAAGCAAGATACAAAGTAATTTAAGATGATAATATGGAAGGACGGTCAAGGACAATATTCAATAAGTGGATGAGATCCTATTACTAAGCTAAATTGTAGGCTCGCATCGATACAATAACGCAACCGAGGCAAAAATTTACCTGCATGGGCCACCACAAAAACCATGTCATGCCCAAGTCCAAAAATACTTAGGACTAGATACGTGGCTTGGTCAGCTGGTACACACTCAAGGGTAATCCATTCTATGGAAACCCCTCAAGCATGTACTTATGCTGTCTATAAACTTAAGAACAATATATAAGTCTCAAGTTTTCTCTATATCTCATCCACAAAATAAACAAAAAATCAACTGATAAGATAAGCGAGCAACAAGTCAAATATAACAAAGATAGATGCTAGGTTTGGTGGAGACAAATCCGCTACTAATAGAATGAAAATAAAAGCAAGAAAAAAAAAAGTCCAAGCTAAAAAGTTAAGCAACATCATTGACAATATCTTCTCCAGGGTCAAGTCTTAATCCATAAACCTGTAGGTATTCTTCTTCAACACCTGGAGAAAAGTTCAGGTCCATAGGGGATATAGCAAGATACATAATATACAAGCATATTGTACAATTTATGTAACATACATGAAATAGTAGGAAAGAGTAACAATATGAATAATGAAAGTATATGGTACGGTATGAAGAGACATATAATTAATGACCTAAAATGGAACTACGTGGAAATAAGAGTAGCTAGCAAAAAGAATAAATAAATAATATCGCAGCCCAGCGAGGTACTCATGGCCCTATAGAGAGTAGTCCAGTGAGGAGATCTCAATCTATAGTAAGTCTCTATCGTAGCCCAGTACGGGATTCTCGAGTCGAGAGTGGTCAAGTAGCCAATCCTAGTCTCGACTAAGGGTCATATCTGTTTTAACACAAAAAGTCCAAAGGACGAAACTTTTGTATTAAAATAAGGAATAAGTATAATAAAATCATTAACAGGAATTCCAAGTACAATAGATCCTGGGATTGAGGCGATGAAAGTTAGGTCTACTTCGATTATCTGATACGAAGGTTGATGAAGCTTGTCCACTGAAGAACTCTTGACAGAAAAGGAAACTCTATCACTGAAAGCTCTCTTTGGAAGTTCTTAACAAAATATAGCATATGTAGTCTTTCCGTGTGTGGGCTAGGAAGACATTGTCCTCTATTTATAGCTTTTCTTTATTGGAATAGCTATGCACGCATGGGCAAAAAATACATTGTCTTTTGTCTCAGAGCCCATGAAAATGGATAGGCACAAAAGCATATGGGGTTAGTGGGGAGTGAATGTGTTCGAGAATCACATATAGCTCGGCATGTGGCTTGAGACGTACTGCACGAAGCACTACCATGTCAGCACACAATCTCTTCACTATGGATTGGCTATGCGTCAAATATTAAACGTATAGCATCTGACTGCATATTACAAATAACATTTAACAACGTTTAACTACATTTGAAAATAGTCGCATAATGCTAGTCTTGTACAGTTATAAAATTGTAATAATGATGGTAGCATAATAACTGACACCTTACTCATAATCTGTATACTGAACATTGCCCAAGGTTCATTATTTTATGTAGGAGACAAGAAAAATCATTCGATATATAGTCATACGTCAAATGGACCATGCGTCTTTCTTATTCCTCTTTGGTTATGCTTCTTAAAGACTAAACTACTTCAGACTTGAGATTTCACACTTAGGCGCAAAAAGTTCATATGCCTCTCTTTTGTATTTTTCATGCCTCTACAGGACCCTCTTTAAAGTTTTTAAAACTTGAACAAGTTTTGAAATACTTTGAAAGAAGCATGAGAGGGAACTTTGTCGCATAAAGCCTAGAAGCGTAAGTTCACTTGCCATTCTATCACTGCTTTGACTTTGTCCTTTAAAATCGGAACCATCTTCAAAATTCATGGCAGCCGTTTTTCATAATCACTTGGTGTTCTCCATCATGTTTTTTCTTTTGTTTGGGTGAAAGATGTGTTTGGGATGATATGTATCTTTCAGAGGGATAAGGAAAGAAGAGAAAAGTTGAGACATGACCCTTTTCTTTTCCTTCATATTATTGCAATTTTGAATAGTATAACAAAGCCCTATTAGTAATGATTTTCTAGTACAAAAGAAGATTATAGAAAAGTATGCCTATGGATATCGAGTACTGTAATGACCCATTTACTCCATTTACGATATAATACTTAGTAGCTTCTCGAAGTGCTCTTATTGACTCTCTTCTGTGTATCTGGTACCGTCAACGATGATCTGATTCTTTTTTTTCTTTTTTTTTCCTCTTTATTTACCCAAGCAAGCTATCAAGGAGGTAATGATGAGGGAGGATCTCCTGTGTGGAAGACTCCATCCGGGTTGTTACAGTTATTTAGGTAGGCGGTTTAATCGCTGGCCTAGTTGAGGCACTGATTATGCGTCAGTTGCTATAAGAGCTCTTAAGGATCCTCGGGTGTGATTGTTGGCGATTATGACTGCCCATCCGGATGGCTTAATTACATGTGACCCAGCACGCATGAGTGTTTAGGACAACCTGTTGTTTGAATGGTGCGGTTATGTAATGCACGTGCCATAAACGGAAGACTTAAATTAGGTGGCACGATCTTTGGTCGATACGTGACACTGGCCGTGATTTGAAGATAATATCTGGTTTAAATAGGGCAGTTATTGTGCACACACCATAAACGTGGTGTTAATCCTTTCAGACGTTACAAATAGGATTTGAGGTGATCCAGTTTGGAGCACAAACCAACGGTTGATGATTCGGTTTGAGGTACGAACCAGCTGTTGATGATCGGTTCAGGGTGCGAACCAGCAGTTCATGATCTGATTCGGGGCACAAACCAGCTGTCTTAATATAGAGGATGGCTCAGCCAAGGACTCTGGCCGTCTGCCTTGATGTGGAGTCTAGTTGGGCCGTTTGAGCCGCATGCTCTATTGGCCGCATGAGGCTTATTGGAAGAGATCTCAATACCACATTTTCGGATTGGGTGATTTTTCACCAAATTAAAATTTTCTATTAGTGTGCCATTAGAATGACAATGAACCCAAGCTTATAGATTATAACTTCCTAATTAATGGAATCTAGTCATGGCTATATTAGGTGCAACATTAATAAATAGCTCAAACTGCTTAGTGTTCTTAAAACCCTTCTACTAACTAATTGCCATGAAGGAGTTTAGGGCCTAACCAAACCCTAATTAAATCCACACAAAACCCACATGGCTGGCCACCATAAGAATAGGGTTTTCCATCTTTTTTTTTATTCCACACTCCTCTAAATTTTCTTCCCACTTTTTCCCATGGTGTGCTAAAGAGTTGGGGAGCTCAAGGAGGCTTGGTGGAGGCTCTAGCAAGATTTTGGGAGCTACTTCTTCTTGCTCCTTCCCCAAATTTGTAGGTGCTTTTGTAGGCACCCTTCTCCATAGGTATAACTCTCTATTTTCTTATTTACATAGTCAAATTTTAAGTATACATATAAGAGACCCCTCTAATGGATAGATCCAAACTTCTAGGTAGTAAAATAGGTGTTAGAAGACTCATTCCTAATAGATCTATGGTTTAGAATGGTGGCATTAGGGTAGTTACGGGATTGTGACCACCAAGTGTTTGATACAAGTTTTCAAAATAATTTTGTATCATGTTTTGGTATAGGCTTTGGTCCATGTGTCCTAACTATGGTATCGAAGGTTGTGTCACGATATGGTGGGATACGCTTGGCCCATTTGGACAAATCCCTACTTGTAATGTGTCTCAATATGAGCTTGGTAGCATATTCATGGCTATACTCACATTTACTTAGGGGTTTGGGTATGGAAAAGCGTATCCATGTGTCATTGAGCCTTTTGTATCATAACTATGATGCATGTATCAATACATTATAGACTTCATGGGCTTTGGGCATGATATTCATTTTGGGACATAGATTATATAAGTAATATATATGATATATATGAAATAATATATGTGTATTCATGATTGTTAGAATAGGGGTATTGGTTGGAAATTGTAGGTCATTAAAATATCACGTGTTATTTTAGTACATATACATTTGAAGAGGAATGTGTGTTTTTGAGAAAAACTGTTATAGCTTGCACACAAATTGATCATGTGTAATTGGGAGTTGTGATCCGTATACACATGTAGTAGTATAGGCATAAATTGGATATTAGGATGTTATGATGTGTACCTTATATTAATATGTAGGTGGCCTGTGTGTAACAAAAAACCTGTAGGATCATTAACAACAATGCAAACTGTCCTATGTGCAATCTGTCCACAGATGGGCGTGTATAGATATAGCAGTGTAGGGAAACCTGTTAGCAATAATAGGAAATTCCATGTAGGTTTGTTGTGCAGGCCAGTGAGGAGAGGATTCCAATAGGATTCTCATGTGTGAGTGAACCAGTGTAATCAGGGTGGCTATCCTAAGCTCTGTGTGTGTACATAAGTCTAGGGAAGTTCAGACCTGTGAATAGTTGTAGAAAATTGGGTGCAGGACAGTATGTAGTATATAGAGGGGTAATGTCAAGCAAAGAAAATAGTAGGTAATGCATCTCTCTATGTGTGTGGCCTCTTTGTGCAAGGACACACCAATTGCAGGCTCTTGTCTGTGTGCTGTGATACACACACCTTTTTGCAATTGTGCGCATATCAGTGTGCAAGGGTTGTATGCAAGAAAATTAGATGAGGGTAATGTGTGGCAATTATATTTGCATAAATGGATAGCATGTGTATCTAGATATTACCTTTGTGTGCTGCAGGGGCAGGGTATGGGGGTTTCCTATGTGGGTGTGCAACAAGCAAGCAGGCAGTGAGATGAGTGTTAGGCATGGATATTAGACATTAGGAGAAGTCATCTGTGAGTGTTGGAGGGCATTGTGCATCAGTGTACTGATGTGCAGTGAATGCACATCTGCAGGAACATGATTCCTGTGCACACATACACAAGGGTATGACAGGTGGTGTACACACATGTAAGTGAGTGTGTAACTGTCTGTTTTCAAAAATGTGGGTAAATTTATCATTTTTTATATTCCTATATTTTTTTAAATATTTATTTATTATTATTGTATTTTAGGGATTTGTTTAGTCGGGTTGGAGTTTCGTCTAGTTTTGACTTGTGTTAGTGGTCTGGATAGTTTAGACTCTAGTCGGAACCCAAAGATTATACAGGCATGGCCCCCAAACTCATCTCATTAGGCTAGTGCATTTAGACTAAACCCACATGACAAGTTTAGTCATTTAAAGATTAGAAACTTGACCCTTTTGACCCCAAACCTTTGCATGAGTTAAATTAACCAAAGGGGACCTATTAGGAGCATATTAGACATTTCCTATTGGCCCAAACCTAACCCTTATGGCAGAAAAAAGAGGGTTCCATCTCCTTTTCATTTGCAATGTAGCCTCCATTCATATTTTAGTGTTCTTCCCAATCTTGAGAGCAAATCCCATCGATTCATCTCTCAAATATTCTCTTTTTTCCACCAAATTCTTTCATTCTTGTAATGAGAGGGAGCTACAAGGATTGTGGAGCCAAGAGCAACGAGGGGTGTCCATTTTCTAGAAGAGTCCGTGTCGAATTCGTGTCCTTTGGGTTGTTCATTGGAAATCAACTCCCAATAGGTATCACTCTCTCTAAACCTTCTCTATTTCATCTTTCTCTTGCATATTTGTTAGTTTTGAACCCATAGGAACCACTCCCATGCATGAACCACCATTAGAAATGTTTTAGAAGCTCTTTTGAGTCCTCTTTAGGAGTTTAGGATAGGTTTGGTGTCTCCAATGGAGATATTCCAAAGGGGGCACACCATGTGTTTGTGTTTTTGCCCCATAGGCTTATTTGTCTTCTAATTTCATATTTTCATGTGTTAGAGAGTAGATTAACCATGGTTAGGATGTTTAGTTTTATTTTCATTTGGATACCAATATTTGAATCTATGTATTATGGCCTACAAGTCCGATTTTTATGTAAAAATATCAAATATTGTTATATTTATGGATGTTGACGGATTTGGGAGTTTTTGTATATATATATATTGATATGTGTCTTGTGTGTATGTGATAGAGTGTGGGTATGTTAGTGTTAAGTTAGTGAGTTAGATAATCTAGTTAGTATCCTAGATAATATAATTAGTATGTGTTTCTTTTGTCCAAAATAACGCAAATTCGTCATAATTTTCATCCACGTTTTTAGTAGCCAGAGCAACTTAGAAATGCCATAACTCCTAGCTCAAGACTCCGATTAATCTCTCAATTTTTTTAAAAGAACCGTATCGAAGTTAGCTTTCTAAATAAAAATATTAATAGGCCAAATTCATTCTAGAACTTTCTTTAAAACTATTTGAGTGTCAGCTGTCCGAAAGATGAACGCGTTTCGGTATTTTCGAGATTCCGGGAGCTTTCGGACACGAAAATGCGATCCGTTTGAAGTTTCAGAAAGCTAATTTGAAGGGCTACGACATACTATAATCCTAGAATATAGTGAATAGCTCTAATCGGTGCAGTATTGATTTTAAGTAGAAAACTGACTATACGACATGGACATTTTGTGTATCCTATGAGCATATGTAGTATGGATATCATGTGAATGCAGGTATCATAGGTTGTCAAGAATATGAATGATATATATATATATATATATATATATATATATATATATATATATATATATATATATGTATATATATATTATTGTTAGGTAATATATTTTAGTATTGTGTGTATGTTTGAATGAGATAAGGATGTGTGTGGTTAGTAGAGAGAAGTGAGATTGATAGAAGATATGTGCTAGTGTGTGTTTGATATTGTATAGATGGTAGTGTAGTGTGTGTGTTGTGAAGGTGAGAGAGTTGGAAGGATCATGCCATCCTATTTCACTTGAGGCTAGTGTGGTTTGTTGAGTGATTTGTGTTTTGGTTGAGTGGTAGTGTGTTTGTATATAGATGTGTGTGGGTGTGTTTGAAGAGAGGGGTGGATTTGGTGTATGTGTTTGTGTGTGTGTTAGTGTTGGAGTGGAGAGGGATTTAGATATTGTATGTATGGATATGTTAGTATGTTAGTGGTTATGTTAGAATCTATTTAGAGGTTAGAGGTATCTTAGAAGTTAGATAGTGATATCTTGTATAAGTTAGATAGTTAGTTGTGTTAGTCTATGTTATTGTTAGTTAGAGATGACGCATGTTAGTTGGTTAGAGTTAGAGATGGATATATATACATATATGTTATGATTAAATATTAGTTAGTGGATGTTAGGTGTTTTAGGTTTCTAAGTTAGAATAGATGGTTAGAAGTTATATGTTAGAGTTGGTTAATATCTTGTATTAGAGATATAAGTTAGAATATAGAGTGATATCTTGAGATACCATAGTGGTATCTTAGGATATTTTAGGTATTTGCCTATTACCTTAAGGTAATGTATTTATCGACAAGGTAAAGGGGACTTACCTACAAGGTAGCGGAGGTTTACTTTATACTAAGGTATTAGATACTAAGGTATTGTCTATCTAATATTTTAGGGTGGATGGTTAGAGGCTAGATATTTAAAGTATTAGTATTAGAGGTTAAGGTATTAGTTTCCTACCAAGGTAATGGTTTATCTTACCTTAAAGTAATGGGTTTACCTTATTACAAGGTAAGTATTGGGTTTACATCGGTAACTAAGGTTAGATATCTAAGTTATTGGTTAGCTAGTAGCTTATGATAGATATTAGATATCTAAGATTGGTATCTTGGTAGTTAAGGTATTTATATCTAGACTAAGGTATTGGGTTTCAACTAAGGTGTTGGTATTAGGATATCAATAGGACTAAGATATATGGTATCTTGGGGTAAGATATAGGTTGGTATCTTATTAGTATCTAGTATCTACGTTAGTGAATTAGGATGTAGATGAGTGTGTATCCTAAGATACAAATCAGTATCTTAGAGGGTAAATTAGTAGGCTAAGATAATGTCTAAGGTATTGACAAGGTAATGGGGATTACCTATAATCTAAGGGTAAGGTATTGGTAGGATATTGAGATAGATGGTTAGATATTAGTCTAAAGTATTAGTAGGATCTATTAGCCTAGGTTAGTGAGTTATCTACTAACCTAAGGTAATATATTACTAAGGTAAGGGTATTACCTAGTATATAAGGTATTTGATTATCTTGGTAGGTAATGGTTAGACTTGGGTTATCTTGGTAGGTAATGGTTAGACTTGGGTTATCTTGGTAGGTATAGTTAAAAGTCGGTTATCTTGGTAGGTAATAGTTAGAAGTGGGTTATCTTGGTAGGTAATGGTTAGAAGTGGGTTAACTTGGTAGGTATTGGTTAGAAGTGGGTTATCTTGGTAGGTAATGGTTAGAAGTGAGTTATCTTGGTTGGTAAATGTTAGGAATATGATACTTGACTTAGATTTTACCTTGTTTGACTAAGGTTGACTGTTTTGACTCAAAGTCAACTGCAAGTCAATATTGGATCTAGATTGGACTAGGAGTTGACCAGAGTTGACCAGTTGACCAAAAGTCAACTGTGAGTCAACCATTGACCACTTTGACCTAGATTGGATTAGAAGTTGACCAGAGATGACCAGTTGACCAAAAGTCAACTTTAGGTCAACCCTTGACCTAGTATGATCTAGATTGACTTGGTTTGACCTTGTTTGACCTAGTTTGACTTTGTTAGACCTATATGACTTAGTATGACTTAAATTTACTTAGATTGACTTAGCATAACCAACTTTGATCTAGTTTGAATTTGTTAGATCTAGTATGACTTAGTTTAATTTAGTTTGATTTAGTTTGACATAGTTGACTTGGTGTGACTTAGTTTGACTGAGTTTGACCTAGATTTGCATAGCATATACTAAAAATCATGTCAAACACTGTTAAACCCTAATTAACTCATGGTATTTCATCTTTAGGTCTGTGACATCACTCTGAGCATCTATTCTCACTAACAGCTCAGGACCGCAGGCGAGTACATTCACTGATAGTTTTCATTGTCTTGATATCTGCTATATCCGATTCAGTTGTAGTGTCTTACTTGATTCCCGGCACGATGGTTCACATACTAGTATACTTCGGATCCTGTCATGAGATGTTATTCCTGGACTTTCCTGGTATATTAGTATATTGTTCGATCTTGTTTTTGTTGTACTTATAAAGACATCAATTTGGGAGTAGGCTGGCCCCCTATTTTTGAATCCCGTGTCATAACGTGACATGTCCGGATCCATTTTACTACTCGAAGATGGGGAGTTATTAGAGGTTATGTGATTAATACCCCTCCTATATTTCTGTTACTACTTGCATCATAGCTTTACCCTCACCTCACGTAGGGTAAAGCCTGACCTGTGTTACTACTTGCCTCCACTTTCCATTGTGGCTGGCCTGATTCTTGTCTTCTTGTATTTTTTGACTCATAGCTGGTCAAATGGAAGAGCCTGATCATGTGTCCCAAGCCGATCACATAACGCTCTAATATCTCAAGGCACCGTTTATGTTTACATTATACATTAAATATTCCAGTATTGTTCTACATTCCAGTATTTTATACCCTGGCATGATATCCAGTATTATATATCCTGTTTATATTTTCTGTCTTGATATTTCATCTTGTATTTCATTATAATTCTCTTATAGAATTTGTCAATTCACATGAAACTGTTGTTAGCGTTTGTACTTGCTCATATCCTGACAGGATAACCCCGTTGATATTTACAAATGATTTAGAGGCCGATTGCTCGACCTTCTATGGCTACGGCATAGATGGCAAGTATGACTTGGACATTCCCGTGGAGCGGGTGCTTATAGAGGACACACCGTCTGCTTAGACTAGTTAATTAGGCTTGGCTGGACGATGATCCAGCTAGTACGTGAGACTTGTAGTATACTTATTATTTTAGGATATTGTGTTATGTTTTGAACTCTAACTTGTGTTGGGATCTTGTATCTATTTTTAGTTATTTCCTTCTATCATGTCTTTCATATTTTGTGCTATCTTCCTTAGATGTCTTATGATTGAGTTGTGACATTATATACCTCCGTACGGAGATGACAGGTACCTTTATATTGTGTCTAGATGTTGTATGTTATAGACGACCTATACAGCGTTCTATCGCCGATTCTACGGTGTAGGCTGGACGTACCCACACGCTCGTACACCTACTTAGGGTACAGGTCGTAACACATTTTTGTGGTGGCCCATGCAGGTCAGAAGTCGTAATTAGTGCGATGTCGTAGTGGTACTCAACTTAGAGTGCTGCTACGAGCCAGCTACAGGTTTAGAAGATATAGGCTATAGGCTAAGGATACTCAATCACAGTTATTATTTCTTGAGAAGATTCCAGGGACGACTCTTGAGAATCTTATGAAAAACTATCTCGAAATTCGATTCCAACTGTTTCTGTCTGTTCTTCCTTGTCCGTGGTTGAATTTGATTCTTGGTGTTCATTGATTTTCTACCAGGATAAACCATTGGACTAATTTGCCTCGGTTATGGAATCTAGAGTCTTCCACAGCCATATTAGCAGGCATGGCAAAGATATAGGGTCTGATTTTGGTTGTATTTCTCGGGTTGTAAGAATTTATGGTTTTCGCAGCCAAGCATGCGGCAATACAAAAATATTAGATACCACGATCTTAGAGGTATGTACCGTAGTTGCAGACCCTATAGTTTATTACAGCCATACTTATTGGCGTGACGAGGATTCCAATAACATTATTCTGGGAAGACGGGTATGGTTATCAGATTACAGAATAGATACCCTATAGAGGGTACCCTAATATAATGGAGTAGGTATCGGTGGAGATGTTACTTGGATATTTTGGAGAAGAGAGTGGGAGCTAGGCCACCTGTGGCTATGGCGCAGCATCATGTCCCGTACCAGCAGCGGGATATACCCCGCCAAGATAGGGCTTTTGCGATGACGGTCGAGGAGACCCACACCACAGGTGAGGGACTAGGAGGTTAGGCCTTGTTCTTTCATTTTTCTGTTTCTTTCTATCCATTGATTGTTTGATTGCTTTCTTAGTACCCTTAGCTTTCATATGTGATGATCAAGCTAGATTAATACAAAATCACAATGGAGACTACAATAACATGATACTGTAGAGATTAAAACAAAACATGTTTGTTCCTATTCCATAGAATTGCATGTTGTATAACTTTAGATAGAATTTTGTAGACTTTAATTGTTGGGGGCTTGACCTAGAGAAGAGTACAACCAACTTAAATTTCGAGGACAAAATTTTTCTAAGGAGGTTAAGATTGTAACTGTCTGTATTTAAAAATGAGGATAAATTTGTCATTTTTGTATTCATATATTTTTGTAAATATTTATTTATTATTTTTGTATTTTAGGGATTTGTTTAGTCGGGTTGGAGTTTCGTCTAGTTTTGACTTGTGTTAGTGGTCCGGATCGTTTAGACTCTAGTCGGGACCCAAAGATTAGATAGGCATGGCCCCCAAACTCATCTCATTAGGCTAGTGCATTTAGACTAAACCTATATGACAAGTTTAGTCATTAAAAGATTAGAAACTTGACCATTTTGACCCCAAACCTTTGCATGAGTTAGATTAACCAAAGGGGACCTATTAGGGGCATATTAGATATTTCCTATTGGCCCAAACCTAACCCTTATGGCAGCCAAGAGAGGGTTCCATCTCCTTTTCATTTGCAAAGTAGCCTCCATTCATATTTTAGTGTTCTTCCCAATCTTGAGAGCAAATCCCATTGATTTATCTCTCAAATATTCTCTTTTATCTGCCAAATTCTTTCATTCTTGCAAGGAGAGGGAGCTACAAGGATTGTGGAGCCAAGATCAAGGATGGGTGTCAATTTGCTAGAAGAGTCCGTGTCAGATTCGTATCCTTTGGGTTGTTCATTGGAAATCAACTCCCAATTGGTATCTCTCTCTCTAAACCTTCTCTATTTCATCTTTCTCTTGCATATTTGTTAGTTTTGAATCCATAGGAACCACTCCCATGCATGAACCACCATTAGGAATAATTTAGAGGCTCTTTTGAGTCCTCTTTAGGAGTTTGGGATAGGTTTGGTGTCTCCCATGGTGAGATTCCAAAGGGGGCACACCATGCGTTTGTGTTTTTGCCCCATAGGCTTGTTTGTTTTCTAATTTCAGATTTTTATGTGTTAGAGAGTAGATTAACCATGGTTAGGATGTTTAGGTTTGTTTTCATTTGGATACCAATGTTTGAATCTATGTATTATGGCCTACAATCCGATTTTTATGTAAAAATATAAAATATTGTTATATTTATGGTTGTGGACTGATTTGGGGATTTTTGTATATATGTATATTGATATGTGTTTTGTGTGTATGTGATAGAGTGTGGGTGTGTTAATGTTAAGTTAGTGAGTTAGATAATCTAGTTAGTATCCTAGATAATATAGTTAGTATGTATTTCTTTTGTCCAAAACAACGCAAATTCGTCATAATTTTCATCCACGTTTTTAGTAGCCAGAGCAACTTAGAAATGTCATAACTCCTAGCTCAAGTCTCCAATTAATCTTCCTTTTTTTTAAAAGAACCGTATCGAAGTTAGCTTTCCAAATATATATATATATATATAATAATAGGCCAAATTCGTTCTAGAACTTTCTGTAAAACTGTTTGAGAGTGAGCTGTCCGAAAGATGAATTTCTTTCGGTGTTTTCGTGATTCCGGGAGCTTTCGGACACGAAAATGCTATCCGTTTGAAGTTTCGGAAAGCTAATACGAAGGTCTATGACATACTTTAATCTAGAATTTAGTGAATAGGTATAATAGGTGCAATATTTTTTTTAAATAGAAAACTGACTATACGACATGGATATTTTGTGTATCCTATGAGCCTATGTAGTTTGGATACCATGTGAATGTAGGTATCATAGGTTGTCAAGAATATGTATAATATAGTACACACATACATATATATATATATATATTATTGTTAGGTAATATATGTTAGTATAGTGTGTGTGTTTGAATGAGATAAGGATGTGTGTGGTTAGTAGAGAGAAGTGAGATTGATAGAAGATATGTGCAAGTGTGTGTTTGATGTTGTATAGATGGTAGTGTAGTGTGTGTGTTGTGAAAGTGAGAGAGTTGGGAGGATCATGCCATCCTATTTGACTTGAGGCTAGTGTGGTTTGTTGAGTGATTTGTCTTTTGGTTGAGTGGTAGTGTGTTTGTATATAGATGTGTGTGGGTGTGTTAGAAGAGAGTGGGTGGATTTGGTATATGTGTTTGTGTGTGTGTTAGTATTGGAGTGGAGAGGGATTTAGATGTTGTATGTATGAATACATTAGTATGTTAGTGGTTATGTTAGAATCTATGTAGAGGTTAGAGGTATCTTAGAAGTTAGATAGTGATATCTTGTATAAGTTAGATAGTTAGTTGTGTTAGTCTATGTTATTATTAGTTAGAGATGACATATGTTAGTTGGTTAGAGTTAGAGATGGATATATATACATATATGTTATGATTAGATATTAGTTAGTGGATGTTAGTTGTGTTAGGTTTCTAAGTTAGAATAGATGGTTAGAAGTTATATGTTAGAGTTGGTTAATATCTTGTATTTGTCACGCCCCGCTCCCGCAGGAGCGATCGTCCTCGCTAAGGCGTGATGCCGCATGGGCCTAGGTTGCGCCCGTGCAAGGCCAAGTCCAGAAACGGCCGATTTGAGCTAGGCCACAGAGTCGCACAGAGTGTCCCCATTTGCAGCGGAAAGTAATTGAACACAAGTTGAAACGAATTCAAACTCTTTTATTGATTTTCAAGAAGTTTACCAGCGGCGCTAGGCCGATATTACAAATCGCTCAAGCTCTCTCTCTCTGAAACATAAAAGGCCTGCCAAGTGGCTTACAACATGGAATGATTCATGGCGATGTTCCAATACATTATGTCCTGTATAGGGTGCTTCAGCTCCTTGCAACGCTCCAAGGCTCCAGAGATAGCTCCGCACCCGCCGACGATACCTGCATCCTGCAAGCAGACTGTGGGGTTATCAGTACATTGTTATGCACTGGTGGGGAGGCTAGCTCGCCCATAATGCTATCATTACCAAACACGTTGCATTTACTTTTGTGCACCGTCTATCGTTCATTGTCTTTCTAATCTTGCCTTAGGATCAGTTTCATGGCATATATCATAACCCATATCGTGTTGCCTAATTCAAGTGTCTGCATTAAAATACATGCACGACTTACCCATACTTACCGTCCGGCCTTCCCTGTCCAAGTAAACCAAGTTAGTCAACAACAATTAACATGAAGTAGCTTGACGTGATTCATGTAAACATTCAATGTTACGGGCGTGTCTATGTCTCGGGTTCTAGCACGTCGTGGGCATGTTCTAGTGTTACGTTTCGAGCATGTTCAGGAGGCACATTTCAAGCATGTTCGGGGTGGTATATTTCAAGCATGTTCAGACATGTTACATTTCGAGCATGTTCATGTTCAGGATGTTACTTTACAAGCATGTTCAGGAATGTTACATTTCGGGCATGTTCATGAGTGTTATAATTCGAGCATGTTCAGGAGACACTTCATTTTGTTAACTTAGACTACTTGTTTCAATGCAAGAACTTGCACGTGGATTGCCACCAGCATAGTCCACTTAATCTACATGCATGGGTCGCTGGCTTTACAAGCCATTTTGGACATATCACGTGGGCATTCTCACCTTTCGAAGCGTGATGGCTGGTACACCTTGATAGTTTCTTGAAATGCCTGGCCTTACGTCTCTTTGAGTGGCCGAGCCCCCACTCAAAGCAGCCCGTAAGCCCCATGTCTGATTCCGCCTAGGCCGGCCACGGTATTCCCCCCCATCGCCCGTGCCGCAGAATCCTTCCTCAAGACGGCCACGGTATTCCCCCCATCGCCCGTGCCGTTTGTCCACGACCATTTCGTATTTTACTCATCATTTAACATATCGGCTGTCTTGAGCCATAATGCGTTATCGACCAGGTTGGCGTCCGTGCAGCGCGGGTAGCGAGCCCCGTTGCACGTGCCCGTCATACCTGTCGCTAACGTCTTTCATGTCTTATCTTGTATTCACTCTTTCATTACTTTCTTTCACTTGTTCGTTCATTCATTCATGTTTCACGTATTTATTCATTCGTTCATTCATTCGTTGATTCATTCATTCACGCATTACGCAACTCCCAGTACGGGAGTCTCCTTGGCGACCCATCGGTCCCATAGCCTTTTAATGTTGCTATACTATACTCGGAACGACTATGTTGATAGTCTTCCTATTTCATTGTTGTAATCCATTCATTGTTTCATTGTTGAACGCGTACGGGACTTGAACGTAAGCTTGTGCCGTAGCACGAGCGTAGAGCACGGTGCGAGAGTTTCTATATTTGCCGAGTTCTTTTCCATATTCTAAACAAGCATGCAAGATGGGATTATTCCCTTAGCTAGGTGCGTTGAGTCATTTATTAGCATACGCGGGTTATCGCCTAGCGATTCTCGTGATAGTGTCCGCATTGTTATGTGTCTAGGCTAAGCAAAGACGGGTTCATCGGAGCCACCCACCTTAGCGATGTTCGCATCGGCCGAGCGATACTCCGAGCGCGCCTTTGAAAGTCTAAGTCTGGATTCATCTTGACGGGCCAATACAAGCATTGCATCAATTCTTCATCCGGTCGATGCCAACTCTTCGGGTCGACGGCTCGTTTGAGTCGTTGCATTTGCCGTGTGGATCGGCGTTCCGCTAGGGCGGAGCGGGTCGTTACATAATACACCACTCAAAATAAGTCTCGTCCTCGAGACTTCTTGAGTGCAGGTCATCCTATCATTCCTTAACTCGTGTCGTCGCGTTTCTTAGACAATTTCTTCGAATGGCTCTATCGTTCGATAGAATCGAACCATACTTGATATCTTTCTAAGTTCCGTGTCGCACGCGTTTGGTCGATTTTATTGAATAGCCTTTCATTCATTTTATAGTTGATTGTATTTATTCAATTCAAGTGTTTCTTCGTCTTGGTTGCTATTTCTCTGTGTCGTGGGACGAAAATATTCGTACGAGGCACATTGTAATTCGTCAAATGCGAGGGTCGTAGGCTGAGGCAAACTCACTTTCGTTTATCTCGGTCATCGAGATGACCCGATTCGCTTCTCAAGCGTTCGTGTCCACGAAATCAGTATGATTTCTACTTAGCGGGGTCGACCAAGTCTATGTAATTTTCGTCCGATTCAAGACTAAGTATTGCACTATCCTCGAGTATATCTTCCTATCAATGGTCCAATTCGTTATACCAACTTTTATTTGTACGATATCGATTCCATATCATTCACTTGTTTAGGGCCAATCTTGTTGTCGTTCACGCACACTCCGCTTACACGTTTCTTTGATTCCGAGCCACGCTCGTACTAGTATCGATCCTTTACTTAACGCAATTTCAAGATCTTCGACACTCTCCCATTCCTCAAGTCTTGCTTGAACTCAATGTATCACTTGGCTGGATCGTGCACGCATTCCAAGCGTCCCTAAAATACATGCATTCAACCAAGCCGCATGATCTAGAAATTTGTCATTCTCACTCGAGTCGCATCATGCACATACTCAAGCATCCCTGAATATATGCATGTCAGCCAAATCTCGTGAGGGGTATTCCTATATTCGTGATTCACACTACCCATCCATGCCAATCCTCAAGATCAATCCTTCGATTGATAACTCATGAAACAGGGTGTCTCGCCTACCTGCTAGGCCATCTTTTCGAGGCTAAGTCAATGTCAGGATTGGAATCATAGTTCCCCAACAATAATGCCAACACTGACCCCAATCCTAGGGTCAAACCAAAGTCGATAGTACGGGATTTTCTATCCAAGCTCGCGTCACTCAGATTTCTAAACATCGAGCACGATTACCTATTCGCATCAACGCATTCGTTGCGCGTATTCGAATCCATTCAAATCACCAATTTTAACCAATTCATGTATTCGATCACGAGATCATCTAGCTCGACAATACGTTGTGCCCCAATCTCACGCGAGTTCGATTATCCACGGTGGTTCATGAATCACCATGCAACGCACCCGCGGAATAATCATTCTCATTGGAGCGTAACTCTTGTTTGAGTTTAGACTAACTCATTTTCGATACGCGGATTGGACCTACTCAATCCTCAAATTCGATTCTTCAAGCACACAAATCCATTCTCGAGTCACCTTCGCGTCAAACCACAAATCGAAGCACACAAATTATCACGCCAAGCTAGGTCAATCACCCCCGCTGTATGAATCACCATACCAGCGCTCACGCGGAGTGATCGCCTTATTCGGCGCGACGCATGTGCGAGGCTGGAGTTGCGCTCGCATAAGACAAGCATGTCGACCTTGGGGTTATTGTCGAAGTAAATCCAAGTATTTTTTATTTTTATTCGAGCCAAGATCGATAGTCCATTCGTCATTTCGTTCAACTAGAAAATCCACGAGCCACGTCTATATTTTCCTCGACACGTTTCAACATTCCAAGTATAGCTTCCAATGGAACAATGACATTTGCATGATCGTCATTTGCCGAGTCAGAGTACCCCCGAGTTATCGTATATCGATCTTTGATACGCCTCAATACCATCGACGATATGCGTAACCTGACGATCTTCTTTTGCAACCAATTTCGAGTCGTGCATTGATGCTGTTTGTCCGAGTTGGATATTCCATAATTTCATTTAATATTCAAGATCAAGTTCAACTGCTATTCCTCAAGCTAGTTTCAAGATCGTTGTTCAAACTCAAGTCACAATTCATTTGAATCAATCCGGAATCGTACGTGCGATCCTCTAAGTTTCCTCGATCAAGACCATTCACTTTCATTCATCGTTCCGAATCGTTTTCTAACATGCGTTGCCTATTCACAAGTTGTCTGAACGACATCTCGTTCGGGACATTCGAAGTCACGATCAACTAAGCGTGACACGTTCTAAGGCTTTGCGCAATCGCATTGCCTCGCCGACATACCTGTTCTATCCGTATATCTTGTAGTCTCGCTCGAACAATTTCTATAACGTCCATACACCACTCAGGGTTCGAGCCACTCGACTAGTCGTCGTCACTCATTCTTATTCTTCTTCCGAACCTATCACATACACGACTCGAATTCAAGCCATATGATCTAGTCCTCAATCATGTTCGCGTCATGCGCTAAGACATCCTTCAGATTCGTTCGACGAATCTCTAGCGTAATGCTCACGTCGCCTCGACATACTAAGTCGTTCAGGCTAATCCTCAAAATCTAAGCCAATCTTTCGTGCATGCCTAAGCGTTAGTTGATAGCATTCCTATCGATATACACTCTAAGTGTATCTCCGTTCCCGACCGAGCGGTACTTGATATCGCTCGCAACTCAATTGCACCAGAAGTCGAGGTGCGCGACACACGGACTAAGTTGTGCCGCATAACCATCTCGTGCGGACTATATTTGAGTTTGCACGCTCACTTGCTAGGTCGACGCAAGACTAGTCAGGCACGCACGCGACATATTAACTTAGCATGTGTTCTCTATCGAGTCAAGTTTAACATCGTTCGGCACAAAGGCCGTCGCCTATCGATCCCGTTCAACCGAGCACTCGTACGAGCTTTTGAAAATATTAGACTTATTATATAGAACATCCCGAGGCACAATGAGAGAGAGCGTACACTTCTTTTGTTTCCAACCGAGCTTTCAAAACTGAGAAAATCGAAATGAAGTCCAAGGACGTAAAGCCGTGCTCTGATACCAATCTGTCACGCCCCGCTCCCGCAGGAGCGATCGTCCTCGCTAAGGCGTGATGCCGCACGAGCCTAGGTTGCGCCCGTGCAAGGCCAAGTCCAGAAACGGCCGATTTGAGCTAGGCCACAGAGTCGCACAGAGTGTCCCCATTTGCAGCGGAAAGTAATTGAACACAAGTTGAAACGAATTCAAACTCTTTTATTGATTTTCAAGAAGTTTACCAGCGGCGCTAGGCCGATATTACAAATCGTTCAAGCTCTCTCTCTGAAACATAAAAGGCATGCCAAGTGGCTTACAACATGGAATGATTCATGGCGATGTTCCAATACATTATGTCCTGTATAGGGTGCTTCAGCTCCTTGCAACGCTCCAAGGCTCCAGAGATAGCTTCGCACCCGCCGACGATACCTGCATCCTGCAAGCAGACTGTGGGGTTATCAGTACATTGTTATGCACTGGTGGGGAGGCTAGCTCGCCCACAATGCTATCATTACCAAACACGTTGCATTTACTTTTGTGCACCGTCTATCGTTCATTGTCTTTCTAATCTTGCCTTAGGATCAGTTTCATGGCATATATCGTAACCCATGTCGTGTTGCCTAATTCAAGTGTCTGCATTAAAATACATGCACGACTTACCCATACTTACCGTCCGGCCTTCCCTGTCCAAGTAAACCAAGCTAGTCAACAACAATTAACATGAAGTAGCTTGACGTGATTCATGTAAACATTCAATGTTACGGGCGTGTCTATGTCTCGGGTTCTAGCACGTCGTGGGCATGTTCTAGTGTTACGTTTCGAGCATGTTCAGGAGGCACATTTCAAGCATGTTCGGGGTGGTATATTTCAAGCATGTTCAGGCATGTTACATTCGAGCATGTTCATGTTCATGATGTTACTTTGCAAGCATGATCAGGAGTGTTACATTTCGGGCATATTCAGGAGTGTTATAATTCGAGCATGTTCAGGAGACACTTCATTTAGTTAACTTAGACTACTTGTTTCAATACAAGAACTTGCACGTGGATTGCCACCAGTATAGTTCACTTAATCTACATGCATGGGTCGCTGGCTTTACAAGCCATTTTGGACATATCACGTGGGCATTCTCACCTATCGAAGCATGATGGCTGGTACACCTTGATAGTTTCTTGAAATGCCTGGCCTTACGTCTCTTTGAGTGGCCGAGCCCCCACTCAAAGCAGCCCGTAAGCCCCATGTCTGATTCCGCCTAGGCCGGCCAAGGTATTCTTCCCCATCGCCCGTGCCGCAGAATCCTTCCTCAAGACGGCCACGGTATTCCCCTCCATCGCCCGTGCCGTTTGTCCACGACCATTTCGTATTTTACTCGTCATTTAACATATCGACTGTCTTGAGCCATAATGCGTTATCGACCAGGTTGGCGTCCGTGCAGCGCGGGTAGCGAGCCCCGTTGCACGTGTCCGTCATACCTGTCGCTAACGTCTTTCATGTCTTATCTTGTATTCACTCTTTCATTTCTTTCTTTCACTTGTTCGTTCATTCATTCATGTTTCACGTATTTATTCATTCGTTGATTCATTCATTCACGCATTACGCAACTCCCAGTGCGGGAGTCGCCTTGGCGACCCATCGGTCCCATAGCCTTTCAATGTTGCTATAATATACTCGGAATGACTATGTTGATAGTCTTCCCATTTCATTGTTGTAATCCATTCATTGTTTCATTGTTGAACGCGTACGGGACTTGAACGTAAGCTTGTGCCGTAGCACGAGCGTAGAGCGCGGTGCCAGAGTTTCTATATTTGCCGAGTTCTTTTCCATGTTCTAAACAAGCATGCAAGATGGGATTATTCCCTTAGCTAGGTGCGTTGAGTCATTTATTAGCATGCGCGGGTTATCGCCCATGCGCGGGTTATCGCCTAGCAATTCTCGTGATAGTGTCCGCATTGTTATGTGTCTAGGCTAAGCAAAGACGGGTTCATCGGAGCCACCCACCTTAGCGATGTTCGCATCGGCCGAGCGATATCCGAGCGCGCCTTTGAAAGTCTAAGTCTGGATTCATCTTGACGGGCCAATACAAGCATTGCATTGATTCTTCATCCGGTCGATGCCAACTCTTCGGGTCGACGGCTCGTTTGAGTCGTTGCACTTGCCGTGTGGATCGGCGTTCCGCTAGGGCGGAGCGGGTCGTTACAGTATTAGAGATATAATTAGGATATAGAGTGATATCTTGAGAAATCATAGTGGTATCTTAGGATATTTTGGGTATTTGCCTATTACCTTAAGGTAATCTATTTACCTACAAGGTAAATGGGAATTACCTACAAGGTAGAGGGGGTTTACTTTATACTAAGGTATTAGATACTAAAGTATTGTCTATCTAATATTTTAGGGTGGATGGTTAGAGGCTAGATATTTAAAGTATTAGTATTAGAGGTTAAGATATTAGTTTCCAACCAAGGTAATGGTTTACCTTATTACAAGGCAAGTATTGGATTTACCTAGGTAACTATGGTTAGATATCTAAGTTATTGGTTAGCTAATAGCTTAGGATAGATATTAGATATCTAAAATTGGTATCTTGGTAGTTAAGGTATTTATACTATTGGGTTTTCAACTAAGGTATTGGTATTAGGATATCAATAGGGCTAAGGTATATGATATCATGGGGTAAGATATAGGTTGGTATCTTACTAGTATCTAGTATCTACGTTAGTGTCTTAGGATGTAGATGAGTGTGTATCCTAAGATACAAATCAGTATCTTAGAGGGTATATTAGTAGGCTAAGGTAATGTCTAAGGTATTGACAAGGTAATGGAGATTACCTATATATAGTCTAAGGGTAAGGTATTGGTAGGATATTGAGATAGACGGTTAGATACTAGTCTAAAGTATTAGTAGGATCTATTAGCCTAGGTTACTGAGTTATCTATTAACCTAAGGTAATATATTACTAAGGTAAGGGTATTACCTAGTATCTAAGTTATTGGGTTATCTTGGTAGGTAATGGTTAGACTTGGGTTATCTTGGTAGGTAATGGTTAGACTTGGGTTATCTTGGTAGGTAATAGTTAGAAGTTGGTTATCTTGGTAGGTAATGGTTATAAGTGGGTTATCTGGGTAGGTAATGGTTAGAAGTGGGTTATCTTGGTAGGTAATGGTTAGAAGTGGATTTTCTTGGTAGGTAATGGTTAGAAGTGAGTTATCTTGGTAGGTAAAGGTTAGGAATATGATACTTGACTTAAATTTTACCCTGTTTGACTAAGGATGACCGTTTTGATTAAAAGTCAACTACAAGTCAACATTGGATCTAGATTGGACTAGGAGTTGACCAAAGTTGACATGTTGACCAAAAGTCAAATGTGAGTCTACCATTAGCCAGTTTGACCTAGATTGGATTAGAAGTTGACCGGTTGACCAAAAGTCAACTGTAGGCCAACCCTTGACCTAGTATGATCTAGATTGACATGGTTTGACCTTGTTTGACCTAGTTTGACTTTGTTAGACCTAGTATGACTTAGTATAACTTAGATTTACTTAGATTGACTTAGCATAACCTAGTTTGATCTAGTTTGACTTTGTTAGATCTAGTATGACTTAGTATGACTTAGTTTGATTTAGTTTGATTTAGTTTGACATAGTTGACTTGGTGTGACTTAGTTTGACTGAGTTTGACCTAGATTTGCATAGCATATACTAGAAATAATGTCATACAATGTTAAACCCTAATTAACTCATGATATTTCATCTTTAGGTCTGTGACATCACTCTGAGCATTTATTTTCACTAACAGCTTAGGACCGCAGGCGAGTACATTAACTGATAGTTTTCATTGTCTTGATATTTGCTATATCCGATTCAGTTGTAGTGTCTTACTTGATTCCGGACACGATGGTTCACAGACAAGTATACGTCGGATCCTGTCATGAGATGTTATTCCTGGACTTTCCTGGTATATTGGTACATTGTTCGATCTTGTTTTTCTTGTACTTGTATAGACACCGATTTGGGAGTGGGCTGGCCTCCTGCTTTTGAATCCTGTGTCATGACATGATATATCCAGATCCATTATACAACTCGGGGATGGAGAGTTATTAGAGGTTATGTGATCAATACCCCTCCTGTATTTCTGTTACTACTTGCATCATAGCTTTACCCTCGCCTCACGTAGGGTAAAGCCTGACTGTGTTACTACTTGCCTCATAGCTTTCCATTGTGGCTGGCCTGATTTTTGTTTTCTTGTATTTTCTGACTCATAGCCGGTCAAATGGAAGAGCCTGATCATGTGTCCCAAGTCGATTACATAAAGCTCTAATATCTCACGTTTCTGTTTATATTATACATCATATATTCCTGTATTGTTCTACATTCCAGTATTTTATACCTTGGCATGATATCCAGTTTTACATATCCTGTTTATATTTTCTGTCTTGATATTTTATCTTGTATTTTATTATAATTTTCTCTTATAGAATTTGTCAATTCACATGGAACTGCTGTTAGCATTTGTACTTGCTCATATCCTGACAGGATAATCCCGTTGATATTTACAGATGATTTAGAGGTCGATTGCTCGACCTTCTATGGCTACGACATAGATGGCGAGTATGACTTGGACATTCCCGTGGAGCCGGTGCTTATAGAGGATATACCGCCAGTTTAGACTAGTTAGTTAGGCTTGACTGGACTACGATCCAGCTAGTACTTGAGACTTGTAGTATACTTATTATTTTGGGATCTTGTGTTATGTTTTGAACTCTAACTTGTGTTAGGATCTTGTATCTATTTTCAGTTATTTCCTTCTATCATATCTTTCATATTTCGTGCTATCATCCTTAGGTGTCTTATGATTGAGTTGTGACATTATATACCTCCGTGCGGAGATGACAGGTACCTTTATATTGTGTCTAGATATTATATGTTATAGACGACCTATACAGCGTTCTACCGCTGTCACGACCCGCTCCAGAATAATCGGACACGAGTCGGACACGCCCAGCCTTCGTCGTTAGACACGACGAAGTAAGCTGTACCAAGCTAGGGAAATCTAATCAGATAAACATAAATGTGTACAATCACATCATCTAAAAACGTTTCCAGAAAGATCACCATAATCCATAAATCCAGATAAGGAATGAAAAATGCTATGAACTCTAAAGACAATATCTAGAAGTAAAGCTAAATAGTCTAAACCTGAAGCCTCAAGCTAAGTCTCATCCTGCTCAGCTAATATCCTGGGCTCTGGCCCATAGAGTAGAATGGTACCCTGCAAGTATACCTACAACATATCCTAGTCAGGAGCGGACCTAAGTATATCCGAGGAAATGAACATGAACATCATGGTATGAACAAGAAACAGGAAATATATATAAAGAACGAGAAATAAGTTAAGACATAAAACTGAATAGGAAATACTGAAAGTAAATACAGGGAACATGGTAAGAGTCCTGAACATGAAATACGACCATGAATCCTGAAATACAACCTGAATCCTGACATGTGCAGTATTGAAATACTTCTAGATTGTGTGATCGGCTTGGGTAGATGCAATGAACATGAAATGGTACGGCTTTGGTCCCGCGTACACGATGCGGGATCCAAGCTATTTACATGAATAGTAACAGGGTTTGATCATATATCTATAGTATTTCCCCTCCCAGACACAAGTAATCCATGAAACATAAAACCAGACAATACCGTGATTCATCGTGTCAACAAGGAGATACAGGAAAGAATATACAAGACATGAAAAATGAACAAGTCCGAGGAGTATACTTGCCTTGTTCAGGGTGATCGGGGAAAGGAGTAGATCAGTATGTCTTCCTACTGGTGGGTACATGTTGGTTAAGATCAATATAAAAATCTCTAAGTGTAACAATACTAAATTCCTATACACTAAGCAAGGGTCCACTGTCTCATAATAAATTGATCAATACTGAGTACTAACATTATTTAGGTAATATAACTTTTCCATAGAAAATACTTTAAGATAGCTAATTAGTAGAATGACACTTTTTAAAATTATAGCTAATATTTCAAAGTATCTGCTCTTAATCATGTTACTACAAATAACTCGATAATGATATATAGAAATTAAATTCTATACGCTACTTAGTCCACACAATCATATTCTAAGTCCACCTCCTATCATCATACTAGCTATTAACCAATTTACATAAACTTATTGCCAGATTACATAGAACTACAAATGACCTAATACTTACTTAAGGCCAACCATCTTTCAACTTATGGAGCAAAACTCAATGCAGAAATCAGCTAAAACATAAGATCCTACTATCTTCCTGATAGGCCTATACAACAACCCATGCCTAAAGTAACAATTTGAATTTGTAATCGGCTATTTACTCAGACTTGAAAGAATTTAGAAATGAAAACACTTGATAATATAAGACTACAACCAACAACTATTCTGCACATGCATATACCAAGTGTTGTTATCCCCATCACAATTTCTTCATTCACATTATGTCATAATTTAGAGTCAACACACCCAGGTTCACCCATTCAAGTATAACAGATCAACCAGGCTCAGTCACATTTGGTCCACAACTAAATTTCCAGGTTAACTTTCATAACCAAACCAGAACACTTATTAGAACCCAACGGCTACATCTCTACTAATTAACAATTTGAAAAGTTATAGCGAAGATTACAGAGCCAAAGAAAATATACAACCAAATCGAAAGCTAATACCAAGAAATTGGTCCAACACAAAAACTAGCCCAGCCAATACACCCATTGGATCGAACAGGGTTCAAAGCAGTAAATTCACTATTAACTAGACCATTCCCATTAACTTCTGATGAATCAAGGTTCAGTAGAATCCATCATTTGCCAACTACCTGCAGACCCCCAACCCTGGTATGTCTTCTCGAATCTACCGCTACTCCGTCACCCCCGGACACGCAGATATGGTTGGACACGAACAACAATTAAATGCAGTCGACACATGGACACTGAAAAGAACCCAAAGTTCATTGACCCAAATTCAGCAACAACTGATGGTAATCGGAAATGATGAATCATTACCTGAAGAGACGGATTTAAATATGGAGTGAAGAACGTCTCTAGGAATCGGACACCCAATTTTGGATCCGAAGTCCTACTCGATTTGATATTCATGATCAATTGCTCCGATCATCATAATCCAACCCCGAGCAAAAGAGCTGTTCATCACAACAATTTACAACAGAAGGAAATTAATATAACGATCAGTCAAGACTGTCAACATTCCAAGGACTCACAAGTTTAACTAACCGTGCCGCACTAGCGATCGCTGGAGACTCGCCGAGAAAGAGAGGAAGAAAAGAACGGAGGAACCTACTACTCGCCGTGGATTCGTCGTCAACAGCCACTGGAGAAGGAGATCAGACTAATCATCAATTGTTCGATCCGGAAATCCAAGCCAAGATTGAACAAGCATTCAAGAAAAAGAAGAACAGAGAGATCGGAAAGCTTACCGGAAAACTCGAGCACGCGTAGGTTGACCGGAAAAAGATGCCTCCGATGTCGCCGCTCGCCGACCATCGCTGTGGTGGGGAAGAGGCTGGACATCGACCGTCGCTGATGTTCGTTTAGCCGTCGGGAGAATGATCAACCCAATCGAACGTCACCGTCGTCAGAAGATGATGTAGCCGGAAAGAGCTAATCGTGCTCTGCTCGACGTCGAGGAGAGAGCTGGCCGCTATCAGCGGGTGTGCCGTCGTCGGAGAAGATCCTCATCGGTGGAGCTGGAGGAGAAGACTCCCGCGGTCACCGTCGTCGCTAGTGGAACGGTTGCCGGAGGGGTGCGCCTCGTCGCCGCCGTGAGCTGGTGGCCGTGCGCCGCTCGTCGCCGGTGATGGATTAGGGTTCGACTCTGGAGACAAAATTTGGGAAAGAAGCTCGGGAAAAAAATAAATAAATGATCTCTCTCTCTCCACCAACAGTTAATAAAAGAGAGAAAATATAATTTTGCAACTAAGTCCCCCCGCTCAAACATTTTTGCAAACCAGCCCTTCTTGATTTGGTAAATTTTTAAAAACCCCCTTTTCCTTTTCATTAATTGCAAGATCTGATAAAATCAGTTGGAAAGTTGTTTTAACAATAATTGGGGACCATTAAGTTAGTTGTAACAAACTTTTAAATTATTTTTAAAAATATATTCTGCTCCCAAATACTTTTTCTCCCAAAGTATTCATATAATATATTTATAGGAAAAAGAATGAAGTATTATTAGAAAATTTCAATTCTACTAAAATGAGAAAAGTGGAGTTACAAATCTCTTCCCCTCAAAAAAATTTGGTCCTCGAAATTCGAAGAACCACAAGGTAAATCTCAGAATCACAAAAGATTCAAACACAAGTCATTTATTGAATAGAATTTCAAACACAAGAATACAATCAAGCGAACAACTAGGACAGCGCTCTCGCATCTCGTCCTCGCGCTCCCATGTGGACTCTTCCGGAGAGTGATGTCTCGACATGATTCGGACAAGCGGTATTGTCTGATTCCATGGTTGTTCTACCTCCGATCAAGATCTCCACTGGCTGCTCCTCATAGGTCAAGCTCGGACCCACCTCTAGCTCTCAATAGTCCACCATATATGTCACGCCCCGATTTATAGAGTCATTTATTTACATATTTTATCCCTTGGAATCGATCATCCTCGCTTGGGCATGATGCCGTACAAGTCTGGTATTGCACTTGTACAAGGCAAAGATGGTACATAAATGATTTTTCTTTAAATAGGAACACATCGCAGCGGCAGAAGAAGATAAATTGAAGTTAATGAGGACAATCTTTCTTATTGAATAGAAATACATCACTTCTTTATAGCAGCAGAGATAAGAGAATAACTTGAAGTCACATAGAGATATATAGAACTTTATTCTCTTTATTGATAATTGAAGAAGAGTACAAGACTTGTATTGAAGCATAATGTTTACAGCATATCTCACTTTACATTGAAAGCCAACTGAACAATGCTATACAGCTTACATTTGATATTTGGATACATTGGATTACAACTCGATATACCGACTTGGCTTACAATCTCACTGGTACAACTGATTATAATGTTCCATACATTATGCCCTTTATAAACAGAAGACATCATCTTGTGCAAGGAGAGCTTCTGTATGCCTAACAAATCTTCGATGTCACGGGACCAATCAAGCCAATCTTCGTGTGTAGAACATTCCAAGCACGAGCACCTGCCCACAAAATATGGGTCAGCACATTATCTATGTAATGGCGAGCAGAATCCAACCCACTCGCCTAAACCAACACTAACTGGTCAATTTTAGCAAGCATTTAATAGAATGATCTTTCTACTTGGGGCCTAGCATCAGTTTACAGTTCATGGGCAATAATCATGGTGAAGCATGTAAACATATTCTTAGCAATATTCATGTGGACATATCATTATAACATTCTTGGTGTTATCATGCAAAGGCGTCATTGAGGCATCGTTAATATTAACATCTTAAATATGTTATAACAATTCTCACTTCAAGCATCACTTAGCATGGATGTTATGTTTGAGCACTATTTATAGTAAGGCATCTTTCTAGCATACTGAATGGAACATGTTAAGCAGGCAAGTTAAACCAACTTATACAATATCACAATTATGTGATTTCTTACCGATAGCCGACTTCTCGTACCTGCATCAAATACATGTTATCCGATATACTTACTCTGCCTGCATAAAACATTCATTAGCATGCATCCCGACTACATGGTCACTGGTGTTGTTAAACCATATGGACTCTTTTCATTTTATTTCATTTCAAGATAATGCAGTCAGCATAGTAGGTGGCGAGCCTCTATGCCACCCCGCCTTATCTGTGCTCCCATAGCACTCATCATTATTTCCTCCTAGGCCGAATCGGTCCCCAAGGCCCTAGGAACCGTTCGAGGAAATTATTACTCAAACCTTGTATACAAGTTGTCCATGACCATGCGAATACGTGTCCGACTCGATTGTGAACAAAATTGCATGGTAAAATATATAAAGGAAAGTAAGGGAAACAGTGCATCATTAGTCATATTCAATGACTTATTTATTTCTATTATTTCATTTGGTGATCTCAACGATCCCAGCTTTATCATTTCTCATTCATTGCTTCATTGCAATGTATCTCATATCATTCCTTTCTTAAGAGGAACGTAACATTCATTCATTTCATAGGGACATTTATTCATTCATTCATTTCTTATAAGGGACAAGCATTATTTTATATTCTTGCAACAGATATACAGAGAGTACATGATTCTAGTGTTTCATTCAGTTCATTGGTTCGATAGCATAGCCAGTTCATTTCTTATTCTATCATTCATAAGGCATCTCATTATTCAAGTGTCTACTTGTTCCAGCAGTGTTAAGCATAAGGGGCAATGTTATCAATTCATTCTCAGGCCTCAAATCACATTAGCAGTTCAATGTGTTGTACATTTCCATAATTCTCAACATAGACATCTCTTTTATCCAGCAACTAAAACATGGAACATATAGGGACAATTCATAGCATTTCAATACATTATTTATTAAGCATGAAGGTGTAAGAAGGAGGAAGGACAGTTCCACTCACCTGCAATAAAGGGTCTTCCTGATCCGATCACACATAATTCTACTAGGCGTAGCTCCACCAGTGAGCCACGTTCCAATACCCATTCCGTCTAGCCAGCTAAGTGAGACTGCATCAGTCTCAATTCTTCTGATTCCTAACTTAAGTCACGGTCCAATATTCTGATAGCATTAAACAAGCCAACCAAATGCCTCGTGCGGAGCGGGGCATTACAACATGGCTCGGATCTGAAATATAGCGTCAAAGCTGGGACACGTGGAAAACATCGTGCACTCCCTCCAAGCTAGCTGGAAGTACTAGTCGATATGCCACCTCGCCAATCCGCACCGTCACGTCGAAAGGGTCGATGAATCTTGGACTGAGCTTCACGCCTTTGCCAAAACTAATGGTGCCTCTGGTCGACGAGATTCTTCAGGAACACTCTACTTCCAACTGCGAACTTCAGTGGCCATCTGCTGTTGTCCGCCTAGTGCTTCTGTCGATCCATGATGCTCTGGGCCTTGAGACCAAGTACACACAAGAAGTTGGAATAACACGATCAATGATCAAGAATCAAATAGGCACGAGATAGAATGAAGTTCCAATTACAACTTAGAGGAGCAAAATCATGAAGACACAACTATTAAGTACGATAAAAAAATTGATATTTTAACACAAGTGGACTAGGACAAGATAGGAAAATCATGGTCAGATAGTCATGATTTAAGGTCGAAGTTTTAGACAAGACACAAACGAAGTATGGAATCAAACTCTGGCAATGTATAATTTTAAGGAATTCAATAATCTAACGATAAAATACTAGAAGGGTAATTAGCAAGGGTTGATTGAGGAACGTATGAAATACTCAGGAGATACAGTATCAAATCAGCATAAACGTGCAAGGATTTGTGATTCTCGAAAACCTATAATCATAGAAAAAAGGAAATATAGTTTCCATGATACCCGAGAACATATAGGTATTTGAAATCACTTTGCTTAGAATCCCTACCCCGCCAGTATATATCTGACTGCAGTAGACTTTCGGCTCTATGACACAAATAACAATATGTCACCGAATATTTTGTGCAGTATATCTATTTTCCAACAATCATCAATAAAGCAACCCAAGAGATCACGACATGAAGAATTTTGGACAAGTCTCCATAATACCGAAACCTATGAATGTCTGAAATCACTTCAACTTACAGTTCCTGCCCCGCTAGTGCGCTGCTGGCTGCAGTGAACTTTCGGTCTCCGCAATCCAGATAACGGCTGCAGCGCACAACTGTCACGCCCTAGTAGGTCATCGAATAGTCTTTCAACTTTATCCATAAAAAATTTCAAGGAATTAAAATAAGTTTCAATAGTTCAAGTCACAAAAATGGTGAGGTTATCTGACTATTAGAATACAATGGTTTATTAGGTACTAAGAGACGACAAGTGATCCAATCAGTGAGTACAAAAGGCAACCAGGGAGATTTAAGACAATGAGCGAAGTTTCAATTTATAACAGAATTTTAACTGATATCTGGAATGGTAACAAGATTCCATATATGGGACATTATCCCGAAGGGATAACAGAGTCTCGAAGGATGAACTAAAGCAAGGTATCAGATAGGAGACAAGTTTCAAAATAAAATCCCGTACTGGAAACAAGTTTCAATAAAACGGGAGATTTAAGACAGTGAGCGAAGTTTCAATTTATAACGGAATTTTAACTGATATCTGGAATGGTAACAAGATTCCATATATGGGACATTATCCCGAAGGGATAACAGAGTCTCGAAGGATGAACTAAAGCAAGGTATCAGATAGGAGACAAGTTTCAAAATAAAATCCCGTACTGGAAACAAGTTTCAATAAAATCTCGAATAACAATGAAGTCTCAAGTAAAAACTTGAATAGAAAACGAAATCTCCAACAAGGTACACAGTGGAAAAATAGAAAATCAAGTATCAACAAGGTTGTGAATAAGGAACAAAATCTCGAATAGAAAATCTCAACGAGGAATCAAGATTTTGAATAGTAAGTAGAAAATAGGTTTCAATAGAAAACAAGGTATTGGATCGTAAATAAGAAACAAGCGAATCTCAATAGTAAACAACGTCGATAAAGAACGAGTCTCGAATAAAGTCAAGAGTAGAAAATAGAATCTCAAACAAGCATTAATAGAAGCGAAGGTTCAAACAAGGTTTCAGAATGATATTTCGAGTAGGAATAAATCTCGAATAGTACAAGTTTGATTAGCGAACAAAATATCAATAATGAGTAGGAACAAGTATCCCAGAAACAAGCGAAATCTTGGATCGGAGACAAGGTCGAAACAAGTAGTGGACAACAATTTTCGAATAGAAAATCGAAATCATCAAAGGAAATGAGCAAACAGTATCGAGTAGTGGATTTCAAATAATTATCGAATTGTGGATCTGGAATAAATTTACGGAATAGAAAACAATATCTCGAAATAAATTTCGATATCAACCAAGGTTTCAAACAAGAAGTTTCAAGAAATAATCTAGGTGCTTCAAGGAATTTAAGGGGAGGCTGGATTGCGAATTAAGATACATGGTTTCCCCAACCATGCAAGAGAAATCTTCTGCCTTCAGTCTGTCCTCAGTATTCCTCCGGGACTGGAATCTCTTCAATGTCTTCAGCTGTCCTGACGTAGGCTGGTCCCTACGATAGTGCTCCATGTGATTGTTGAATATGGAGTAGCGGGTCCCCGTTCTAAAATTCTGGTACTCCTCTTGCTCGTCCTTGGATAGTGAGATCAACGGTCTCCGGGCAATCCTTGACTTGATGGACAGTCGATCCACAGAATAAATATAGCCTCGGTCTCTTACGGCACTCGAATACAAATGATCGTCGGCTGAATCTGAATCTGAATCTCCCGCTGAGGCTGAAGTGCAGAGCCTCTGATAGAAATATACGTCTGCTAGTGTGCTGGCTGTTGAGACCTGCTTTCGATGATGCAATTTGCTGGCAATCCTTTATTAAGTGAATGTGGACCTGAATCTGCCTTTGATAATGCAGCTGATGACGTGACTGAAGAAACACCGTCTGAGTTGCGATGCCTTGCGGGTCTAGGCTAGTTGCTGTCTTCGTCATAAGTCTTCATGTCTCTTATGTGCTTCAGCTTTCCGTCTCGTTCCATTGTTTGTGCTGCGTTCGGGATCAAAGGAGTCGGATCCTCATTGACTTGGATGTTAACAGTGGCGGCTCCAGATTCTCGATGTGTTCCTTGGTGCAAGATATGTGCTCGGTGTCGGGGAAGTCCAAGGTCTGAGAGTCTGGAAGTTAGAAGTCCTTATTGACTCGGGAAATGCATTTGTAATTCTGGATTGGACAAGGACGGCCCGCTGGTGTCAAGGAACTCTTGAAACGTCTCCGTCAACTGCGTACTACCCATGGGGATAGTAGAGTGATAGAAGGTAGTGGGAGCTCGAAACCCTCAAGTGTGGGTGGATCGACTGTTCCGGTATCGCGTGCTTGAACTATCTGAAAAATAGAAAACTGTTAAAATGTCCTAATCCTAAAACAACAAGTGTTTATTGATATCAATATACCTGATATACCTGATATACCCTTATTCCCAATTTTTTCTATGCTGTGATCAAGTTTCCCTAGTGTAATCAAGTCCCCCAATAGTGCGCTAAGACCTAGGTACCATTAGGATAGACCTGCATAGGCCACCACTAAAAACATGTTACGACCCGCTCCCGAATAGTCGGACACGAGTCGGACACGCCCAGCCTTCGTCGTTAGACACGACAAAGTAAGCTGTACCAAGCTAGGGAAATCTAATCAGATAAACATAAATGTGAACTATCACAGCATCTAAAAAAGTTCCCAGAAAGATCACCATAATCTACAAATCCAGATAAGGAATGAAAAATGCTATGAACTCTAAAGACAATATCTAGAAGTAAAGGTAAATAGTCTAAACCTGAAGCCTCAAGCTAAGTCTCATCATGCTCAGCTAATATCCTGGGCTCTGGCCCGTAGAGTAGAATGGTACCCTGCAAGTACACCTGCAACATATCCTAGTCAGGAGCGGCGCTAAGTATATCCAAGGAAATGAACATGAACATCATGGTATGAACAAGAAACAGGAAATATATATAAAGAACGAGAAATGAGGCAAGACATAAAACTGAATAGGAAATACTGAAAGTAAATACAGGGAACATGGTAAGAGTCCTGAACATAAAATATAGCCATGAATCCTAAAATACAACCTGAATCCTGACATGTGCAATATTGAAATACTTCTAGATTGTGTGATCGGCTTGGGTAGATGCAATAAACATGAAATAGTACGGCTTTGGTCCCACGTGCACGATGCAGGACCCAAGCTATTCACATGAATAGTAACAGGGTTTGATCACATAACTATAGTTTTTTCCCTCCCAGACACAAGTAATCCATGAAACATAAAATCAGACAATACCGTGATACATCGTGTAAACAAAGAGATACAGGAATGAATATACAAGACATAAAAAATGAACAAGTCCGAGGAGTATACTTGCCTTGCTCAGGGTGATCGTGGAAAGGAGTAGATCAGTATGTCTTCCTGCTGGTGGGTACAAGTTGGTTAAGATCAATATAAAAATCTCTAAGTGTAACAATACTAAATTCCTATACACTAGACAAGGGTCCACTGTCTCATAATAAATTGATCAATACTGAGTACTAACATTATTTAGGTAATATAACTTTTCCATAGAAAATACTTTAAGATAGCTAATTAGTAGAATGACACTTTTTAAAATTGTAACTAATATTTTAAAGTATCTGCTCTTAATCATGTTACTACAAATAACTAGATAATGATATATATAAATTAAATTCAATACTCTACTTAGTCCACACAAGCATATTCTAAGTCCACCTTCCATCATCATACTAGCTATTAACCAATTTACAGAAACTTATTGCCAGATTATATAGAACCACAAATGACCCAATACTTACTTAAGGCAAACCATCTTTCAACTTAGGGAGCAAAACTCAATGCAGAAATCAGCTAACACATAAGATCCTATTGTCTTCCTGATAGGCCTATACAACAACCCATGCCTAAAGTAATAATTTGAATTTGTAATCGGCTATTTAATCAGACTTGGAAGAATTTAGAAATAAAAACACTTGATAATATAAGACTACAACCAACAACTATTCTGCACATGCATATACCAAGTGTTGTTATCCCCATCACAATCTCCTCATTCACATTATGTCATAATTTAGAGTCAACACACCCGGGTTCACCCATTCAAGTATAACAGATCAACCAGGCTCATTCACATTTGGTCCACAACTAAATTTTCAGGTTAACTTTCATAACCAAACCAAAAAACTTATTAGAACCCAACAACTACATCTCCACTCATTAGCAATTTGAAAAGTTATAGCGAAGATTATAGAGCCAAATAAAATATACAACCAAATCGAAAGCTAATACCAAGAAATTGGTCCAACACAAAAACTAGCCTAGCCAATACACCCATTAGATCGAACATGGTTCAAAGCAGTAAATTCACTATTAACTAGACCATTCCCATTAACTTCTGATGAATCAAGGTTCAGTAGAATCCATCATCTGCCAACTACCTGCAGACCCCCAACCCTGGTATATCTTCTCGAATCTACCGCTACTCCGTCACCCCCGGACACACAGACATGGTTGGACACGAACAACAATTGAATGCAGTCGACACATGGACACTGAAAACAACCCAAAGTTCATTGACCCAAATTCAGCAACAACTGATGATAATCGAAAATGATGAACCATTACCTGAAGAGAAGGATTTAAATATGGAGTGAAGAACCCAGGAATCGGACACCCAATTTTGGATCCGAAGTCCAACTAGATTTGATGTTCATGATCAATTGCTCCGATCATCATAATCCAACCTCGAGCAAAAGAGCTGTTCGTCACAACGATTTACAACAGAGGAAAATCAAAATAACGATCAGTCAAGACAGTCAACATTCCAAGGACATCTTTGAGTGGGAAGGATAAGGTGTGCAGTATGTATGTGAGTATCTGTGTGTGCAAGAATAGGTAGAAATCTATGTGTACTGCTGTATGAGAGTGGGTGACCTGTGTATGTGTCCAACTTGCGTGTGTTTACAGGAATCATCAGATGAGGTCTATAGCAGACCTACACGAAGTCCCTGCTTTCTCTGTGTAAACTGTGAGTAGCAATAATAGTTTAAATCTGTGTGTGTATTTAAGGGGAATGTAAGTAGGTCAAGGTAGTTTTGCAAAAATTAGTAGATAGGTGTCAAGTGCAGGTACAAACCAGTGTGTGTGTTTAGTGCAAGGAGTGGCATTGTCTGTAATTGGTATCAGTTCATCACTGGAAGTTTAGGGAGTTGGTGTGTGTAGTGAAATCGCTACTACAAGGGGAGTCCGTAGATTGTATGCACCTATATGGGTGTGTAGTGGTTAATAGTAGATTGATTACATGTGTGTGCCTAGGTTGGTAGCGGGAAGTTCCCTGTGGATTTATGTGCAGACAGGAGAGAGCATGGGATTGAAGTTTAAGTGTCAGTAGGTAATAGTTAAATTAGGAATCAATATAGGATGTACATGACCAAATATGTGTGGGGCAGAGACTAATGTACTTGTGTCCAGTTAGTAAGTGGGTAAGGGTCATTAATAAGTATAGTGTATGTGTGTCGATAGGAAAATTGTGTTAAAGTGTCATGAATAATATGGCAGTCCATAGGGCATAGGGGAAATATATATATATATATATTTTTAGGGGAAATATGGCAGTCCATAGGGCATAGGGGAAATATATATATATATATATATATATTATAAATATATAAATATATAAATATATATATATACCCCAAGGTGGCTCACGAAGCCGATCAAGGAGCACACCCTCCCCCTGATAACACTACAGATATACAAGCGAAAATGTTGGCCAACATAGAACATGAACCAGTAGCAAGGCTGCAACAAGCGCTCGATGCCGGTATCACACGACCGGACAATCACTTCGGAACCTTAGCAGAACTGCAGTGCGATCGCAGCCGATAGATGACCCTGTCGATACCAGCAAGGTCTGACACCCTAAGGAGATCGAAAAAGCTGACGCCAACAACAAAAAGTTAAGCAAAAAAAGTTCGAAAGGGGCCACGGCCATGAACACTCGATCTACTGCTAAATCCTCTACCTCCCCCTTCTCCAGCCATCTATATGATTAACATCCTCTGCTGGAATGTTAGAGGCCTTGCGAACAAACCCACCTTGAGAAAAATAAAATGCCTACAGAGAATCCACATAATTGATATTCTTTTGATTATTGAACCAAAAATCCCTCCCAAAAAATTAAGTCCATTCAGCTTCAGTTAGGCTTTTCCTCCGCCATCGTCGACTGCCACGACATATGGATTATTCATACGGCCGATACGAAGTTAGACATCATACATGACTCAAGACAGACGCTCTCGTACAGGGTGGAACACCCCATTCTTCAGTCTACATCTCTCTTGTCTGCAGTGTACGACAGCTGCGACATTTTCGAGCAAAAATAGCTCTAGAATTCCCTAATAGACATTCACCATCAATACAACAACCTTCCCTGGATCTGCGTCGATGATTTCAATGCCATCACATGTAGGAAGAAAAAATCAGAAGGTTCGGCCCCTCCCACGTCAGCGATGCATGACTTTACCAACTTTATCTTCAACGCCCACCTGTCTCCGCTTCAGTTTTCAGGCAATACCTTCACATGGTATAACATACAGGAAGGTGCCCGACAGCAATTCTTCTGCCTTGATTGTACCCTCATCAACTCGTAGTGGTCTAACCTTGACATTAATACCAGACTCACGCACCTCAATGCCACTGAATCGGATCACTCCCCGCTCCTCATCGAGATCAGCAGAACGTCTCATCAGCCCAAGAAGAATTATTTTTCCTTGACCTGTGGAGCCACCACCCGCAGTTCAGAGATATCATGTCAGCTGCTTGGAAAAGCATTGAGGCCCCCGACCCTCTCTACCGCGTGGCCGCCAAACTCAAAGCCACTAAGAAAGCCCTCACATCCTGGAGCAAAGAAGTATACGACGACATCTTCCAAGCTGTCCGTGTCGCTGGGGACGATGTCTCCCGTGTCAAGATTCTTTTCGCCCGCGACGGCTCCCCTACGGCTCAAGCTTCCCTAAACCTCACCATAGCGCTTTTGAAGTTTTGCCAAAAAATTGTAGAGGAATTCTGGAAACAAAAAGCCAGGATTATTTGGGATATCGAAGGAGACATGAACACAAGTTACTTTCACTCTTGCATCAAGGGGTGCAGACAATAACTCAACATCCACCAGATCATAGACGAGAGCGACCGCACCTTCAAGGACCAGCAGGATATTCAGACAGCGACGACAGACTTCTATTCCCAACTGTTCACCAAAGAAGTCATTCACAAGGATGAGGCCTTTCTTGCGGCGATCCCTAGCTTGATTGAAGACAGTGACAACTTCCGTCTGCAACTCTAACCCTCCGAACATGAGGTGGAAGACGTTGTGTGGGCGTTGAACGAGCATAGTGTGTCTGGACTGAACAGTTTTTCTGTCATCTTCTTCAGGTCTTGCTGGGATATCATGAAGTCGGATGTCCACAAGGCCGTGATCGCCTTCTTCCAAGGAGCCAGATACCCCAAGTCGATATCCAATGCTAACTTGATCATGATCCCCAAGAAGGAGAATCCGGAGACCTTCAAAGTTTTCCGTCCTATTAGCTTATGTACCTTCACTAACATGATTAGCTCAAAAATTATAGCTAACGACATGTCCGGGCTTCTACCCAAGATCATCTCAAAAGAGCAAAGCGGATTCGTCCGTTGACGGAATATCTTAGATAATATTCTGCTGGCACAAGAGATGATCAACTGTATGAAATTTTCATCCAGAGAAGGGAACATTTCTATCAAGCTTGACATAGAAAATGTGTATGATAGGCTCGATTGGCAATTCATGATCTGGGTGTTCAGGGCCTTCAAATTTTCGGAGATATGGATTGATATCGTCTGGCGGTCGATCAACAATTCGTGGTTCTCTACTGTAGTTAACGGGCAAGCGGACGACTTTTCTAAAGCAACCGCGGTGTCAGATAAGGTGATCTCTTATCGTCACCATATTCATTCTCGCAGCAGAAGTGTTGAGCAGAAATCGTAACCTCATGGTAGGCACCCCCGCTTCTAGCACTTCCATATCGCTAGCGGCTGCCTGATTATCAACCACCTGGCCTACGCCGATTATATTCTCATCTTCTCATCCGGGAATGCGGGGTCCGTTGAGGTGGTGAACCACATGCTGAGGAGATACTCCAGATGCTCTGACCAGCGTGTCAACCCTAACAAGAGCATTATCTTCGCCTACCACTCCCATGCTCACGAATATTACTTCCTTCTCCGTCGCGTACCCACCTTTCACCTATCTCGGGTACCTGTTGGTGTACGAAAGATCCAATAAGGTCTGTTTGACGGATTGGTGGGCAAAATCGGAAGAAAGATTAAAGGATGGCATAATACGATCTTATCGTCGGGCGATAAGATAATTCTGATCCAGCATACTATCGTCCATCCCGATTCATACTTTGGTCACTTGCTCCCCACCCAAGAAGGTCCTTACCAACATCGAAAATCTCTTTGCCAACTTCTTCTGGGTCACAGTGATGGCAAGGACAAGCATCATTGGGCTAGTTGGGATTCGATTACTAGACCAACGTCGGAGGGTGGCCTAGGTTTCTGCAGGTTGGCTCACGTTGTTGATGCTTGCTCAATGAAGATGTGGTGGAAGCTTCAGAAGAACCGCTCCTTGTTGACCCGCTTCATGAAGGCCAGATATTTTAAACACAAGCATCCGACGGTCGCCTCCTCCAATGGCAGATCCTCAGCTTCTTGGCGTCGCATCTTGAAAGGAAGACAAATTATTGAACCACTGATCTACCTCCAGCTGGGCTCGGGTGAATCGTCCTTATTCTCTGACTGGTGGTGTGGGGACACCCTCCTTCCTAATCCGGGTGTCCCTTCCAATAGTGCTATTAGAGATATTTGGGTCGACAATGTAGACTAGAACAGGAAGAGGGTCAGGGCGTAGCTCAGTGGGGAGGTCGCTGCAGTCTTGGCCGACTCCGGATTGGTGGTAGGGACAGAGTCTGACTCTCTGTGGTGGTCCCTGACGGCTAACGGTTCCTTCACTCTGTCAACAGCGCATAGAGCAGTCCGTGGCACTGGCATGCCATACCCCACCATCGGTTTGTTCTGGTAATCTTGTATCCCAAGAAGTGGTCCTTCCTGATCTGGAGAGCGTTTCGTAAGAAACTCCCTACTGATGATGTTCTCACCACCTTAGGCTTCAGCCTAGCTTTCGTGTGTCATTGCTGCTCGGAGCGACAACCCGAAACTGTCGAGCACATTCTCTCGTCTGGCGACCTGGCTTTAGAAGTTTGGTCTAGGTACTTCAACTATTGCCTCTTGAACAAGAACGTTGGGGGCTTCCACGTTCTTTTAGCCACCTGGGGACAAGCCTCGTACGGACATCAAATCGTCGCAGCTGCCATCACGTGGGTCATCTAGAAGAACCGTAATAAGCACAGATATGAATGTGACCAGTACACATCCAACCAATTGATCAAGGAGGTTCTCAGACAGACTTACAAAGCCCGAAGACTATGCAAGCACGTTAGGGAAGGGTTCTGTAACTCCCTGAACAGCTGACTTGTCCGTCCGAGGTTTTTGTCCCGAGCGGGAGATCGCTTCCCTGCTCCTTTTCCTTATCGTGCTTTTGTCTTTCTCTTTGCAAGTACATCTGTAAAGGCTTCGACATTTTGTGCCTATATATATATATATATATATATATATATATATATATATATATATAAAATATATATATATATATATATATATATATATATATATATATATATATATATATATATATAAATATATATATATATATATATATATATATATATATATATATATATATATAAATATATATATATATATATATATATATATATATATATATATGACAAGCATGTTTTGGTAAAATATATAAATATATATATATATAATATTTTATTATATATATATATATAAAATAATAATAATAATAATTTATAGTATAAAATAATATATATATATATATATATATATATATATATATATATATATATATATATATATATATATATATATATATATATATAGTATAAAGGTACATGGATATATGGGTAAGGTGAATAGCTATCTATACATTAAGGTAATCACAAGTAGGGTAAAACATAGGGAGTAGCATAGGTCAACCTACAGAGCAATAGAGACCCATGTAATCAACAGAGCCTAGAATTAAATTGACTATCCAGTTAAGCCTTAAAAATTGATTGTCATTTGGTTGAATTAATATAGGTTTACTAGGCATCGATTTGGATACCGATTCGACCTAATTCTAGCTTGAAGTACATGCATTAATTTTATTTCATTTTCTAATATTGTCCCTATTTCATGATTATATATTCTTATCGTGTTTGTCTCACTCTCATTACACGTGATTAGTATTCTATGGATTTATTTTAGTATTACTCGTGATTCATGTCTTATCGAGATTACCGTGATTCGTACAACTTATTTACGTGAATTAAATCCATGAATGCTAGTGTCGGGCGAAAAAAATACATCAGTAGACGTGTGAACACCCTATCTATACTCTGTGTCTAATCGTGCGGATAACAATCACACATCTCACGTGTGATTTGTTGTATCGTGTGGATAGCAATCGCACATTATTGTGTACGATTTGTCGTATTACCTGAGCCATTCACATGTAAAACCTGATATTTTTATTATATAATGCCCAGTCCCAAAGTACTTAGGACTAGGTACGTAGACATGCCAGCCGTATAATAAATATACGGAAGCTGTAAAATGTAATAAACCATGACAACTAATCTCATCCACAAATGAGAGAATAAATATATCATAAAATCAACTTTGAATTTGTCTTTTTGTACATAACGTTGGGCAGAGACAAATCCACTACCAACCATTTAAAATGGGAAGAAAGAAATACAAGGAAAGAATTTATAAAAGTTGCAAGATGACCCAAGAGCAATCCGCTTCGAAAGAATGAAGAAGATCACGGCCTTGGCTAGAACACCTGCGAAAAATCATAAAAGCACACACCTGGAGAATTCACCAGGCCCTCAGAGGGACGTAACAAGATACAAGAAACAATATGCCATATAAACTGTAGGATAAAGTAAAGATGCATGCAATAGGGTACCTAACAATTCTATAGTAATTATGCAATTAAGGACAACCTCCAACATAAGGGCACTCTGGCTATATTGGCATCGTCCCTTTTCTTTGGGAACCAGGTGCCTACGTCTATAACGTTCCGTGAATGTCAGTAGGAATCAGTAATAGAATAGGTCCGTAACGTTCCATGAACGTCAGAGGGAATCTGTAACAGAATACGTCCGTAATGTTCCATGAATGTCAGAGGGAATCAGTAATAGTAGGGTGAACCTGCATCTTCGACGGAGCTTCAGGTTACATTGGTGTGCATGTGGCCCATACATCATGGAACTGTTCTTTCCACCTAATGCCTATCTATGTCATCTCTATAACATATATGAACCTTTAATAACTGTGAAGTCCACTAGTCATGCGATTCTATTGGCAGTTATTCCTTAACCATCGTACGTCTCATACGTATCGGTAGCCAGCCGACTACACGAGTCTGTATCCTACATGTGACTCACAACTCGTGATATAGCATGTGTCAAGGCCACATGAGATATACCAATACCTCATCTTCAGTGGGTGGTCAACTAGTGTTATGTTAATGCAGAAGAAGAAAATAAAATAGTAAAACGATAAATGTAGTCACTTGCACCCAAGTATGACTTGGACTCACAGTATGATAGAAACATACAGTATAAGAATAAACTAAATAAAATAACAGAAAAATAGTAATAATTGACAGAGTATAATGGCGTAGTATCTTGCTTGAGGACGGTGTACTGAAATAGCAAGTCCAGTGATCAGAACGGTCGCAATAAAAAGTCAGATCCCACAAACGACTCCGAATGCTGAAATAAACATCACGAACGTTTTTAGTATAAAAAATGTCTACCCAAAATTCCAATTCTGAACACAGGGGAAAAATCGTAATTTTGGGTCAAAACGATATCCACCGTTGGATGCCAATGCCTACGATATCTAAAGTCGTTAAACTATATGTCTACTGGTCCGATTTGACGATACGAACCCAACCGTATGTCCAAAGTTAGATTCCAATGGGTCGTGCGCAAATTTACCCACTGGATCGGGTCGCGGGCCAGCCAAAAGGGCATTCCGGTCGACTTTCTCAGAATTGGACCAAACATGGCATACAGGACCAAAAAATGATACAGTCCTGGCATAAGTTTTGTCTTGATACGACGAACATGCACAAAGTTATGGCCTAGTTTGTAGAAGGGACGATACGGGATATCTCGATGGATACGCTTCAATTTTATCGTGCACGCACAACGAAATCGAGTTCTCTCGAATCCCATACGTCGACAACATCCATACACACCTTTCGATGATTATGGGTTGCCACCACGTCGCCTAGTTTGTCGGGGCGCATGCTGTATCAAGAAACTTTTCTAAGGTTTCAGTTTTCAAAAAATAATTTTTTTGATCTTAACTACGAATAACTTTCTGTATAATAATTGAAAAATAAATCTATAAAAAGGGAATTGATCTCGTATAGGTTGTTTCTAATTGTTTTAAATTGGTTTTGGTAAACTGTTAATAGGTCGACAGGAATTTGCCTTCCAAAGTGTGTGTCTGGACTGTGCTAATACCCTTTATAAGGACAAGTTTTCATCGATTTTTCGACTAACTTCTTTGTTGATCTGGGGCATCTAAAATCGAACTAGTTGTCGTGCCTCATAGCCGCATGGGTTGTCTTTATGATGAACTAATTGGTTCATAATTTGGCTATGTGATGAAAAAGAAAGAGCGCGATAAACTGGGTACATGGGTTCGGCTGTAACAGAGTTGGCTCTGTTCGGGGTCTGTCAGCGGCCACTGTGGTTGTGCAGCGGATGAAGGCGATCCTCGGGGAGTGCACAACCGTTGAGGTGCTCGGGATTGCTGCGGAGGTTGGGGAGTTAATTTTGAAAGGTTTTGCAAGGGTTTTTCTCCCATGGTTTTGTTTCACTTAACAAAATACCTGGAAATCGGCTTTTGAAAATAAAACGAGAAAAAGTACAAGAAGTACAAATTGTTCTGGGAAGTATTGCTATGGAAGTCTGATCTGAAGGCGATCACTTTGTTCCTTGGACCATACGATGATGATGAAGATCACTGCTAGAAGATGAACAACTGGAAGAACTAAGTCACCAGAAAGGTATCGACGCACTTGGGCACTGATGGCGAGGTCGAATGCTTTCCTGCTTTGCTTGACTCTGTTCTAGAAGAAAGGTTGAAGAAGAAGAATGCTCTCGGAGAATCAAAGTTTCTGGGCTCTGATCTCTATGTATTCTCCTCTGTCTCTTCTTGTCCTTTTATATGAGAAAAATAAGTCTATTTATAGACTTGGCTTTTTGTGCGTAAAACTCAGCAAAAGTTCTGTCTTTACGCTAATAACTGCCACCCATGACTGAAGTCATCCTCTACATACGTTGACACGTGTCCCATGATTTCAAATAAGAATAGGATGCACGTACACACGTTCTTCGAAATGTGTGGTATGAAAACCACATAGGCAAACCACGTTCCAAACTAATCAGAAAGGATAGGGCGTAAAAACAACCCAAATATACCCTGAGCGTAAAGTAGTAAACTAGGCATAAAATAGCATTAAAATGGACTTTCCGCGTAAAGTGGTTGATAAAACAACCTTGAGCGTAAAGGTAGCCCAAATAAACTTTATGCACATGTCAACTTTGAGATAAAAAGGCTCATATAGTATTCATGCGTAAAAGAAGCCATCTTGTGAGCGTAAAAGTAGCTCAGTCCACATACTAAACGACAAATATGGATTTCTGTGTAAAACAAATCCTTTCGAATCCTGTTTTATGTCAGACCCATTATTACTTTGCATTAAATGCATGATTTGACAATTTGTCTCTGCCTGTCCCTGGCGTAAAATGGTTGGCGTGTCCCTAGTGTAAAGCAGCTGATCTGTCCCTGGCATAAAGCAGCTTGTTTGAGTGGAAAGCTCTTATCCTTTTGACTCAGTCTATAAAACATTTTTTTTGCTCCTACAAGACCCCCTTCAAAGTTTTCGGAATTTGAAAAGATTTCAAGAATTTCGAAATACTTTGAACATGAAAAGTCAAGAAATGGTGCCGGTCAATACTCAACCGTCATAATGAATTTTCTCTCGAAACATTCGAACGCCTCTTCATTTCCCCGAGTTGCATTAATAATGATCAGTTTCCCATAAGCAATATAAAGAGTTGATTTGATTGTATATATAAGGAGAAGTTCTTCATTCTCACTTTTCATCCTCATATTGTCATGGCACCGAAGAAAGAGACTAACAATGAAAAGGCTCCGAGCTCCAGGATTGACATAGAGACGAAGATCGAGCAAGCACGTAACTTTCTAGAGTACTTTGGACTGACTCCGGCAATCGTCGGCGTATAAATGGTGGTCCCTCAACTACGTACGAAGGATCAGGTGATGCAAAAGCATTCCTCAATCTGATGCGTCATTCCGGGATCCACAACATGCACGAGTTAGGTGCCTCCCTTCGTCAGCCCAACGAAGGAGAGAAAAAAAAATAATGTTTTATGTAGAAGTGTCATCTATGCATTGTGAAACTTCAACTTATCTATAGGGGCCTACTCCTTTTTTTATAAAAATAAAATCTTAATATTGATTTCATCTTTATTCATGTGGTGCATTGGTATATAGAATTGTTCTACACCTCTTTTAACTGCATTAATGGTCGTTCATTCCCAAGAGAAACAAAACAACACGTGGCAACCGTCCTGTGGTTACGAGCGCCTTTTATTAGGATCTTTCCCGAAATAAGCTCACGCCAACCGTTTCTTCGACCCTTTATAAATAGCTGAGTTAAAGAATATTTTATGTATTCTCATTCTCATTCTCATCTTTTCTCTCCAAAGATAGCTATTTGTAAGATTTCATTCTCCAATAAGAGATTGATAATGATGATGCTTTCCAATGTCGTTCCTCTATACGCCCGGTCATCAGACATCGATTCAACCACTCTTAGAGTCGAACCATCTTATCTTGATGGTAAGTTTGATTCATAAAACAATCTTCTGTCTTTGAGCTTTTTGTTGAAAATAGATGCCTATCTTTAATAGATAAGGCACGCCTACTGAAAATGAGCACAAGTCCTTGACAGATACGGAGCGCATGAGACACAAGTACAAAGGCGTAAAGCCTCGTAGATAAGGTGCACATGAAACACTGGCGTAAAAACTCGGGCGTAAAGCCTTGTAGATAAGGTGCACATGATACACTGGCGTAAAACCTTGTAGATTAAGTGCACATGAAACACTCGCGTAAAACCTTGTAGATAAAGTACGCATATTGAAGACAAAACAAGGTGCGTAAGCATCTTTTTTTAGTTTTAATTGGCTAATATGCGTCCGATGATACTTCTGTTTAAAATAATTTTTCTCTGTTGTCTTCTGTAGAAGTTTGGTTGAAGAACTTTTCCAAAACCGGTATTGGCGACATGGATGCTGTGAGGAGCATTCTTCTGACATCAACATCAGGGAGCTCATGCACTTTTGACGCGCAAATCAGACAACTCAGAACTCTTCGTGGGATAAAAGGGTCTTCCTCAGATGGTAGGAAGAGCCTTTATACATGGAAAGTTGGATGGTGGAGTCAACTCTATTCCAATAAATTGGGTAGTAGAGTTCCTTTCACGGCAGAACTAGGAATCGTATCCCAATGCTGGATACATTCCTATCTCTTCTGAAGGGCTGCCATTTTTCCACCAATTGTATTGGCAGCAACGTATCTTCGGGCTGCCATACTCTGGGATTCTTCTCTCGTCTGAGAGAGAAGACCATAGTTAATTCCTACTATTCTGGTCGCCATTGAGGCTCAAACAGCAAGGAATTGACACCAACAACGAATCCGATGAAGAAGATCCAAAGAAGAAATAGACCTCGATTAGGTCATCGTTGTTGTATAGAATGAAAATCCAAGATGTAATAGATTTCCATTATGAATTGTAAGAAAGTCTAAGAAATGTAATAGACTTTTATGATGATAAAGTGAGAATGGAAATGACAAGTCTTCTAAACTCAATAATTTGTATCTATCCAGAGGTAATATAGACATAAATGAAATCTCGTTTTTTTAGAGTATACAACACTATCAGAGGTAATATGGACATGATAGATCGTAACAACTCAAAGAAAAATAGATTAATATCTATTCAGAGGCCAAATGAACATGATAGATAGGAAATACAAGCAGATTTAATATTTATTCAGAGGTCATGATAACATGATAAATAATAAATCCAACTTTTTATACCAACTGGTATGATAAAAGATTAAAAAATTCTCTCCGAAGAGACAAGTTACCATTTTAACCAAATATTGGTAGGTGGGGAAATAAGAAGACAGGTGTCATAGAGGATATATGCAAATATTGATAAAAGAAAGAATGAACCAACGCATCTTTCGGGACAAGAGAAGGTCAATTCAATTCCACAAAATGGATGAATCTGATGTAGTGAATGGACATGTCTTTTCGGGAATGAAAAGTTGTTTTCAATTTTAAAGACCAGTTCATTAATAGATCTCTCCTATAAATATGTGAGAACTCTTTGTAACATTTCATTCTTATTTCCAATCCTCTATCGGAAATGTCTTCCAAGGATGTGCAGCAAAAGAATGAAGTCTCCATGAAGGTTGAGGACGTTATCGAGACGCGTCCCGTTGAGCCAATTGTGTCAGACCCAACCAAAATAGGCGAAAGTTCCTTTACGCCCAAGCCACCACAAGACATCCTCGCTTTCTTAGTAGAGCCAGGGAAAACTCCTGAGGAAGAAGTACTGAGGATGGCTGCCTACAAATTTTTTATGAACTCAGGCAACAATGCCTTTGATGCATTGGCTGACTATGTATTCAATAAGGAAGGCAGTGTTCCTCGTCCTTAATCCATTGTTCAGAACAAAAATAAAAGAACTTTTATTTTCATTCTGTCTTTTTTTTATATACATAGTACTTCTTAAGAAATTTTTCATTGATCGGCATCATGAGTAGATCTCCATTGGGCTTTGATAACCGATAGGTGCTATTAGAAAACACGGTATCAATTACATAAGGACCTTCCCATTTTGCTTGGAATTTCCTTTTGCTTTTGTGAGTCATCACCATCGGTCTTCGAACAGCTAATACCAGCTCGCCAACCTTGAATACCCTCTCTTTAACTTTACGGTTGAAAGTTTGAGATATACGGGCTTGATATAGCTCAATATGCTGTTGTGCTTGAAGACGCTTTTCGTCCAATCCTTCAAGTTCTTGGAGTCGTAAGCGATCATTATTCTCTATAGTTAGCTCATTAGCAATGGCTATTCGAAGAGATGGAATCTGGATTTCCAATAGAAGGACAGCCTCACATCCATAAACCAGTGAAAATGGTATAAAACCAGTAAGAGTTCGGAGTGTTGTTCAATAAGCCCATAAACATTCTCCAAGTTTCTTATTCCAATCACGTTTATTAGAAGAGACAAACTTTTTGAGAAGTTTAATGATCGTCTTGTTGAAAGCTTCGGCTAAACCATTAGCAGCTGGATTATAAGCTATAGAAGCCAGATTTTGAATTCGATTCTTATCACAGAACCGATAAAATGTCTAACTGGCAAATTGTGGTCCATTGTCATGAATTATTCGTCGAGGAATCCGGAAACGATAAATGACATGGTGTAATGAAGCTGATCATATTAGATATTTTTACTTCAGTAAGTGGGACTACTTCTGCCCACTTAGAAAATTAATCGATTATAGCCAATATAAACCGATGTCCTTTAACAGAAGGAGAATTAATCGGACCAATGATATCCATACCCCAAGCTTCGAAGGGCCAAGAAGCTGCTGTAGGATGTGAAAATTCAGAAGGTTGGTGAATAAAGTCAGCATGAATCTGACATGCTTTATATCTTTTGGCGTAATCTACAACATCTGCTATCATGGAAGGCCAATAATACCCCATTCTTCGAATGCGGTCCTGTAACTTCGGACCTGGCTGATGAGCACCACAGACACCATCATGAGCCTCACGGAGTGTCTGTTTAGCTTCACTTTCTGAAAGACAGCACAACAAGAGTCCATCGTATGAACGACGATATAACATAGGTAAAGACGAATCATAGTAAAATCGAAATGATCGTCTCTTGATTGATGCAGCTTCTTTTGGATCTTCAGGTAAAATCTCATGAAATGCATAGTCAATGAATAGACTTCTCCAATCTTCTGCTGGGAACTTGACTCTGTAGTATAACTTTGTTCAATATACAGATTATTCGTGACACAAAATAAGTCTCGGTCCAACAAAGTAATGGTATTTTATCTTCGAATTGGAACATCCAAGTCTGCAGCTAAGCTAGCAAGAGCATCAGCTTCCACATTCTGAGAACGTGGTACGAATTCGATGAAGAATCCTTTGAATGAAAAGATCAACTCAATTACCACTTGATGATAAGGGATGAGATCAGGATTTCTGACTTCATAAGTTCCTCTAACTTGATTAACAATTAGTTGAGAATCTCCATAAGCTTCTAGGAACTCGATATCCAATTGCTTTGCTACTTGGAGCCCAATCAGCAAAGCATTGTATTCTGCTACATTGTTAGAGCTTGGCTCATTGAGAGAGTAGGCACGATATATGACCATTTTATCAGGAGAAACCAAGACGATTCCTACTCCAGAGATGATATTACCTTTAGGTCCAACCCGTGATGCTCCATTAAAATATAATTGCCAGATGTCATCCCTCAAAGTCATGTTGCAATCCACGACTTCATCTGGAATGTCCTCATATAACTTCGATATTTCAGGTATAGGGTGAGCAGCTAAGAAATCAGTTAATGCTTGACCCTTCACTGATTTTTGAGGCACATAAACCATGTCATAAGGAGTGAGCAACATCGCCCAGGTAGCTAACCTAGAGTTAAGAATGCTTAGTTTTCTCATCAATATCCGAATGGGATTCTAGAGATAACATGAATAGTCTGTCCTGTCACATAATGTCTTGTATTTTGGACAGCAAAAACTAAGGCCAGACATTCCTTTTCTACAGGTGTATACCTGTGTTCAGCTCCAACCATCATTCGGCTAAGATAATGAATTGCTTGTTCATGCCCCATATCATTTTTTTGTGCAAGAAGAGCACCAAATAAATGATCCAAAGTTCGAACATATAGCAAAAATGGTCTTCCTACCACTGGAGGTACCAGAACAGGTAGATTTGTAAGGTATTGTTTGATATCATTGAAGGCTTTCTGACACGCTTCATCCCAAACAAATGATACACCCTTCTTTAATAGACGGGAGAAAGGTTGACATCTCCCAGAAAGATTAGATATAAATCTCCTGATATAAGTAATGTGACCCTGAAAGCCACGGAGTTCTTTCAGATTACGAGGTGGACGCATTTCAAGAATTGCTTTAACCTTATCAGGATCAACATGGATATCCTGAGAAGTAATGACAAATCCTAAAAACTTGCCACTGGAAACCCCCAAAAAAGACTTAGTAGGGTTCATTTTCAATTGATGTTGGCGCATCAAATCGAATACTGTCTTCAAGTCTTGAATGTGATCATCTTTTGATCGACTCTTGACAGCAATGTTATCTACGTAACATTCAACTGTTTTCCGTAGATGTTCTTGAAAGATGTTGCTCATAGCCCTTTGATACGTGGCACCGACATTTTTAAGACCAAATGGCATAACCGTATAGCAGTAAACCCCAAGGGGTGTATGAAAAGCAGTATGCTTCTCATCTTCTGGATGCATCTTAATTTGATTATATCCTGAGAATCCATCCATGAAAGACATACGTTTAAAACCGCATGTATTGTCTATCATGACGTCGGTAATCGGAAGTAGAAATTCATCTTTTGGACAAGCTGCATTAAGATCTCAAAAATCTATGCAAACTCTAACTTTTCCGTTCTTCATAACAGGAACAATGTTGGCAACCCAATCGGGGTGTTGTTCTTCACGAACAAAGCCAAATGTGATCAACTTTTTGACTTTTGCCTCAATTGCATCCATCATATCTGGTCGAAAACGCCGTTGCTGTTGTTTTACAGGCTTGGCATTAGGAAGAATATTAAGTTTATGAGTAGTAACTTTAGGATCTAGACCTGGCATATCCTCATAACTCTATGCAAAAATATCAATATATTCTTTGATCAGTTTTATCAACTCTTCCTTTTCATTTTTAGAAAGGTTTTTACTGATGAATATTGGTTTAGGCGTAGTTCCATCTCCAACATCAATCTGGACAATCTCATCCTCTATAGGTGGTTGTCGCTGCTCAAAACGAAGTTTCCATTGAGTGTCCATCTGTTGAGCCCAAGGATCATTCTCAAATGGTTCAGATTCACCATCAGTTTGAACCATGTTTACTGAGAATATTTGTTCAGATTCATCATAATAACCTCTTCTAACACACGAGGAGTGAGATGTATCGAATTCGATGAATTGGATTTCTTCCAAATCTGATGATTGTGAAGAGCTAGAAGAGAATTCTTCTTGAACATCGTCATTAAACATATGGGACGGATCATATCCCAACCCATGATGAGTTTTCTGATAAAACGGATCACCACTTAATGGTAATCGTCTACCCTTGCCTTGATTAAGACCTTGCATAGTCTTCAAATCATATCCCATATTCTGGATAATCTTGAGAGATTGTTGACTATATTTGTCAATTCGGATTCTTCCTTTATCTTTATCTCTCAGATCATCTGTCTGAGCAACAGGGATATTTCTAGCCAGGCCAAACACAATTTGACGCTTGTTTTTCTTATCAGACGGAATCACAAAATAAGATTCCTCGTGATGTCTATAAGTTACACAAGCTTGCGATGAAGCGAAAACAGGAAGAAGATAGGAAGAAGATGTTAGGAACCTCTGAGCATAAGGTCCAACATCGACATGAGGAGGAAAAGAATTTTCCTTATTGTCAATGTATAAGGTTTCCTCTGTATCTATGTCGTCTTTATATTGATGACTTTGATTATCAGAAGATAAAGTCATTCTTTCAACAAATTTGACAGCCATATACTCAAAAAGGAAATCTTCATTGATATCGGAAAGTACAAAATGATCAATATTTATATCATTTACAATTTGACTACTACGCTTCGGATTGATCATTAACGGACCATCATCCGTCTTCTGCGTAGACTTGCCAAGATTAACGATCAATGGTGGCTCTGGATCATTCGTACGAAACCAAAACGGCCCGTTCGGTAATGTAACATAACCAAAACGGCAAACTTGACCTGCATGGGCCACTAGAAAAATATGTAACACCCCAGTCCCAAAGTATATAGGACTAGGTACGTAGACATGCCAGCCATATAATAAATATATGTGAGCTATAAAATGCAGTAAACCATGACAACTAATCTTATCCACAAATAAGAGAATAAATATATCATAAAATTCAACTTTGAATTTATCCTTTTGTACATAACGTTGGACGAAGACAAATTCACTACTGTCATGACCCGCACCCTAGAGTAAGGGCACGAGAACGTAACAACGTCCAGCCTACGCCGCAGTGTCGGCGGTAGAACGCTGTCCTAGGTCTCATGTATCTAACAGTATAAGGCTAAGCAGTTTATACTCCCCGAATGGGGGTGACATAGCAGAATGTAAACTCAATCACATCTAAGGGAGAGCATAATGGAAGATAGATAAAACATGAAATCCAAAAGAGATACAGCAGATAGAAGTCTAAGTGTCTAAGATACACAAACCCAGAAATACATCTCAAAGCTCAAATACAGAAATCCATAAATACAACTCAAGACAAATGAAAATAAACTAAGCAAAACCCTAGCTGCCTAAACAACCTCTACTGTGTCTCCTCTAGGCTAGCAGGCAACCTCCAAGCTATCTGTAAAATTTATCAACCGGTCCAGTCAGGACGGGAGCGAGTACAGTACATCTCAACAAATCATAGCAGGTTAGAAAATATAATCATACAGTAAAGTAAGATACGAGTACTGAAAGAAATGCAGTATGTAAACACAGAGAGAGCTGTAATAGAAATATCTACTATAAATAGAGACTAACAGTGGCTAGTGAGTCAGAGTACAATATAGACATGTAAATGGCATGGGATGATTCTGATGCTACACTATGGAATGATTCTGATGCTACACTACTTGGGTATTATTCACATGTCCACTTCTACTCCTCCATACCCCCAATCAATACACAAGGATCCAACCAGGTTATGTTATGATTCCATGCAAAGGCCCCCGAAGGGTGATACATGGATGTCCCATAAATAGGAATTCTAGGAGATTCTAGGATACCCAGTAAATGGGATAAGGATTCTAGGAGACTCTGTGATCATAAGAGTATATGTCACAAGTGATCAAAGAACCAATGAAGCACAGTGATATGCCATGTAAGTGAAACACACAGAACATGTAGTACCCGATGCTCCCTAAGGATAACATCTTAAGAAGGGATCCATATAGTACCAATCCGTGTGACCAACGTGACAGTAACAAGTAAAGTAATTTAATGTAGGAAATAATTCTAAGCAGGATATGAAATGATCAGAGAATGTACTCGCCTTGATTGGTTGGAGTTGACGTGCACGACACGAACGTATCGACACGCGGTAGGTACCATGCTAAGCCCCATAGAGGGTCCCAGACGACGATACGGGCAGTCCCAATGAGTCCAAAGTAGTCCAAATAGCCTAGTTCGATATATAAAAGTCTAAAATCAGGGTTTGGTACGATAATAAATCAAGAAATAGAAAATGACTATCATACTCACGATTTATGATTTCAGAAAAATATAATTAAATAAATATAATAAATATTTGGAAATCCTTATAATGTTAAAACTACATCTGTATTAATCAACATATTTTTGATAATATTTCAAAATCCAGAAATCATTTCTGTACTATATTCCAATTTTATCAAATATGAATTTAGGTCAAAACTTAATAAACCAATACTTGAAAAGAATATTTTTAAAATAATAAAACTTTTAGGCTAAAACCATTTATTAATTCTCTAATTATAAATTAATAAATAAATTGATAATATTAATAATATTAGTAACAAAATTACAAATAATAACTTTAATAATAATAATAAGAAATAACTATAAATACCAATTTATTTCCACTATAATACAATATATATACAAACTAATAATTTATACTATTATATATCAATCCATAAACTAATATATATATATATATATATATATATATAATTATAAACTAATATATATACCAATATATATTAATACATGTACAAATATACATTAACACATAAATTAATATATACCAATATATATAAATACATAAACTAATACATGATAACTATTATATAAACAATAAATAAACCATTATATACTAATAATAAACAATCATATAATATATAATATTATTATTATATTATATAACTATTACATAAATACGATCAGTGAGGGGGGGGGGGGGGCTCTGTCTCCCCCAAACTAAAATCTAAACTGACATTGAAGAAAGGGGCGGAACGGAGGGCTCACAGCCGGGTTTCTCGGCGGGGTTGCGCCGTCGGGGCGGCGATGGACACCGGGGCAGTCGGCGGAGGCAGGGCGGAGGCCGGACTCGAAACGGTAAGGGCGACGTGGATCTGACGGGGACGGTCGGCGACGGGATGGACTCGCGCGGCGAAGGCGACAGTGCCCTAGCGGCGGTGGTTCACCGTCGGCCGCCGGAGTGGCTCGGCGGAGGCGATTCAGGTGATGTTTCTCACCATCTCTCTTTCTCTCTTTTTGGTGGCGGTGGTTGTCGTTGATGGGGCGGCGGCGGTAGTTTGATGCCAGGGGCGGCGGGTGAAGGTGATGGAAGTGGTGGTTCAGGTGGTGGTGGTGGATCTGATGGTGGCTGATGGTCGGAGTCTGGGTGGTCGATTGTGATGGCCAGGGGATGGCCGGAGGTGGCCTGATCTGGTGGCGGTGGAGGGTTGGCCACAGGGTGGCGGAGGTTATTGGTGGTGTGGATGATGAATGGCGGCGGCGGAGGTGGTTTGTGGCGGTGGAGGTCTGGGGATGACGGTGGGGGCAGTGGCGATGGTGGCGGAGTCGTGGAGTTGGCTGGGGATGATCGGGATGGGCGGTCGGGAATGGAACAGTAGGGTGGCGGCTGTGGTTGGTTAATTTCTAGGGATTTGGGGATTTGGGTATGGGTCTTGGGAAGTGTGCTACTTATAGGGGAGTGGGGAGAAAACCCTAAAAATGTATATGTAATAGAAATTAGGAATACTTAGTGGAAAACTAACACACTAACATTAATGCTAACTGCTAACATATCACTATCTGCCAATTAATTAGTACAAAATAAATATTTGTTATGAATTAATAATTAAAATTACTAGTTAATACTAATTTAACAAATGGCTAATTACAATTTAGACAATATTTTTAAAGACATAAATAATACTAATTTATTCACTTAATTATTAAATATATTTAACAATCATTTATTTACTAAATAATATATTTTGAAAGTTCAAAATTCAATAAATGTTTTCATATAGAACAATAATTAAAACTTATTGATTCAAAAAAAATGACAGAAAAATTCCAATAGGACAAAATCGCTTAAAATAGTAAACCAAGCCAACAAGGACCGATAGCAATCACGGTCAAATTTGTTTTCCCAAAAATTAGAAATTGCACGCTCTTCGAGATTTAGAAAATTTGAAGTTTTAAAAAAAATACGAAATAAAATAAAAATACAAATTTTCGAAAATATCCAAGAATTCAATTAACGGAGGTTACAAATCTACCCCCCTTAAAGAAATTTCATCCTCGAAATTAAGCTTGGCCAGGGAGTTAAAACATGATAGAATTTAGGCAATAACTCAGACACGATAAAAGACAACGACCATGGCACGATCAAGATAATCAACTCGAAATTGTTTAGGCACGACTATTGATTTGGCACGATAGAATCATGGTATGGTCGAATCCACTAGGCACGATTTAGAACGAAGATTAAGTATCTTAGGCATGACTCGAGTCGCGACTAATATAATAAATTGTTGTTTTGGTTATGATCAAGGTAGGGTCAAATCTGAGTATAGCACGATCAACAAAATCTAGGCTCTAGGTCGTATAAGTACGATCAAGATCCAAACTTAGTTATGAATGGCGATAACATCATGATCTCGGAATCAAGGTTGTAAAGGCACGGTCAATACGAAAAATGATGCGATTGGTCATCGCTAGGAAAAATAAAACGTTTGGCACGATCAATTACTAAGGATCAAACTACTTGATCACGAACCAAATCGAGGCTTAAAACCTTGGAATGACTAAAATCACTTAGGCATGAGGTATGCAGAGTGACAAAATCAAAACCTCGTCATGGAATAGGAAAGAAATAGCAGTACGGTGACTAGAGGATCGAATTTTAGGCACGATGGAGAAGTTATTTTGGATATGATAACTAAATTTTATGATAATCAAATCGGGTAGTCGCGATCGAGGATAAAATTTTAAGCACGATCCAGAGGCAAAATTGGTACGTATAGTCATGATCTTAAGAATCACGACCATGGATTTCATAGTCATCTAGTCATGTCGAGTCATTTATGTCACGCCCCAGAACCAGAATACTGGAGAGCGGGGGCAGACATAGCCAGCTACGTATAATGAAATGGAACCCACGTCACTATACGGTCACGGCTGTCTAGATATATGAAGGTTTAACTACAATCCATCAGTCTCCTATGGTCAAGAACATGCCTATTGTCACAATCACAAGCAAGTAGTAACAGTCATAAGATATTAGAGCACCAATATACAATAGTAAGGCGTCCCATATATTACATATTGGATGATCATGAAGCTAGTCGTACAAAATGTCAGGACTAGCAAGAGTTTTAGTCAATACATGATCAACCCTAGGATTTGTCAATCATGTTACAGCCCATAGGCAGACAGTAAATAAAGGTGCAATACGAGCTAACACGTGCTCGCCGGCTAAACGCCTCAAAAAAATAATTTTATAATAAAGTGGGAGACAAAAGAAACCCACTCATTGCCAGGGTTACGCCTGGTGTTCACCATCTGGCTGGTAGGTAGGTAGATCCTCTGGTGCTGCTCCGATATTTGGTCATACAAAACCAGCTGGGTTAGACCCCAGAAAGAGCAAGTGCCACAAAGGAGGCTTCACTTAGGAACTAAAACCAGCATATCACAATAGAATATTAAAGATAATAAATAAAGAACTGATAATAATAGAGATAACAATAGTAAACTGAGTACGAGGAAACTATTCAATTTGCCAGGTCACAACCCTTAAACCAAACAAGGACCGAGGTTGTAACCCTTCACCTGAATAGAAACCCGTCTCAAATACTATTGGTATAGTGAAGACAATAAACGAAAAGAGGACACAGAACTGCTCCGGGAGTCAGGTTACAACCCTTAAACCAAACAAGGACCGGGGTTGTAACCCTTCGCCTGAACAGAACTGGACCCCTGATCTTTATTGCTAAGGCCAGCATAAGTAATCATGGTATTAAGGTAAGGTAAAACATGACGAACATGGCATGGGGTTGCAATAAGACAATAACGAAGAGAGGACACAGAACTGCTCCGGGAGCTAGGTTATAACCCTTAAACCAAACAAGGACCGGGGTTGTAACCCTTCGCCTGAATAGAACTGGACCCCCGATCGTTATTGTTAAGGCAAGCATCAATAATCATGTCATGTCACAATCTTGCAAGGGATCAGGATAAGACCAAGCGGGAATAAACTCCATCCAATCAATCACGGCCAATCAAGAGTACGGCTTGATACTTTTAACTAACTAGGGTTATCACAAGCCTAGTTACTAGCAAGATGCAATGAGATTATCCCAACAGCCACAAGCCCTGCAGACCATCCGGTTATCCAGATCGAATGTCCGTTTATGAAGAATGCAACACGTGACTGTGTGCTAGAAATGTGCCCTACTCGTCGGTAGGGTACAAGTCCACTTAATGCGCCTAGACAACGGGATTGTCTGTAGCTGGAAATCTCTTCATGTCTACTGAATTATTCTAGTTTATTAGCCTTAGTCAATTGTAGTAGGTATCCCTGACCGTGGTACTCAGGGATCTCCATCCTAGACATGAGGCAAGACAGTACCAGTTTATTTGTACAAACAGAATCGCCCACGGTGTCCAGATCTTTCATACTTGTCATGTCAGGCTAGCTGTCGTAACAACATACCGAGATATTTCATGTCAGTTTACTTGTCAAGAGTGTGCCACAGCGGGCCACTATCGTGTTCTATTCTTACCTTATCATGAATGAGAAAAACTTGCATAAAACAACTAGTGACATATTCTTGAAGCCAAGAAAAAGATCTACAACTTTCATGTTTTGAGTTTTTCGAGATTCTAGCTACAAAACAACTTAAACAGGCAAAAACAGCAAAATAGAGCAATTCCGGTGCATGGGATTCCTGCACAATCGGCGCATGGAATTCCTGCACAAAATGACGTATGGGATTCCTGCGCAATCGACGCATGGGATTCCTGCATAATCGACGCATGAGATTTCTGCACAAATCGGCGCATGGGATTCCTGCACAAATTGGCGCATGGGATTCCTGCGCAATCGGTGCATGGGATTCCTGCGCAATCGGCGCATGGGATTCCTGCACAATCGGTGCATAGGATTCCTGTACAACTCGGCGCATGAGATTCCTGTGCAATCGGCGCATGGGATTCCTGCGCAATCGGCGCATGGGATTCCTGCGCAATCGGCACATAGGATTCCTGCACAACTTGGCGCATGGCCTCCCGGTGCATGGCCTCTCGGCGCATGGGGTTCGTCGTCCCCAAACAGCAAGTTCAGCCATGAAAGTTCCGAAAACTTGCCATGGCCATAACTTTCTCATCCGGAGTCGAAATCAAGCGAAACAAAAGCCAAAACTGAAGGAAATTGAATTCTCTACAACATAGAACCATTAGTTTTTAGAAATACCAAGTTTTTAGAGATCAAAACCAAGAAAACTAAACAAGAAGGAACTTAAAACTTAGATCTACAAAAATATAACCATCAAAATGGAAAATGCCAAGTTCTAAAGTATCTTAGAATCAAGTAAGGAAGAGAATGAAACAATAAAACTTTGAGATCCATCATGAAGCAAGTTTGCACTTGCCTAAGCTCTCTCTCTCTCTCTCTCTTCCTGGCAGGTGTAGAAGTAAATGTGGAGAAGAAGAAGAGTAATGAAGAGAGAGAATGAGGGAATGGGTTAATAAAGGATGATGGGGGTGGTAGGTAGGGGTTTTCTCTTGGTCCATGATGAACCAAGCAACCCAACTCGAACCAAGCCAACCCAAACTAAACCGAGCCAAGCCAAGAGATATGTAATACAAGATGAAATACGTACACGTATTCTAAGATACGTAATACGAACTACAGGCGTTACAATTTAGGTACGAACAATTATGAGAATTTCAGATGATATTAGGAAATCAAATCATGGTCAAAAAACATTTTAGGCACGAGTACAAAAATCCAAACATGATAAAATTCGGAATTGACATGATCAAGATAAGGTCAGTCTAATGTTGGTCGAATAGTATTTAAATATGATAAAGAGTATCGTAGTAGCCTAGGTACGATCAAGCAGGAAATTCGGTATAATCAAGGATAGTATGAAGATAAATCAGAATCGGAACAGAACTTAGTCGTTTCCAAGAATAATTCAGAGTTTATGCACGAGTGATATGGGTAGAAGTTTAATTACGACTAAAATTAAAATATTGACACGATGAAGAATAAAGCTAATCAATATTTGAAATTTAGGTTCGAAATTTTTTTTTGAAATCGAGATATTTGAGCACGAGCAACATATGATAGAGATCCAAGTCACGATGGAATTCAATAAATTGAGTACGGTCAAGGGTTAAGACTATTAGTACGATGAAAGGCACTACTCAAGGAAAATCAAAATCAAAAGTTTAAGGAACGAATGTCAATAGTATTGAAATCCAACCACAATAATATTAAGAAATTTTAGTCACGATACCATCTAAGTTGATCAATTTTTGGAAACCAAGATTTGGGCAATATGGAGGACAGGTTCATCGAAGTCTGAGCACGAGCATACAAGAATGGGGATCAGGTCATGATTAAGTTTAATTCAATTGAGTACAACCCAAGATATTAATATGATAAGAAAAGATGATCAAATTCGATTGGTCGTGATTAAGGGAGCTAGGATTCAAGGATATTAAAAACCTTTTAGGAAAAACAGGGAAAGATCTCATAAGAAGTCAAGTTAATCATCTCTCTCTAATACCATCAAGTTTATCATTTGCCAATCATATTTTTCTCACAAATCTTAATATATAAAAAATCAACCGTTATATGACTACCATCAAAATTTTATCCTTCCGTCATAAAGATTTGACCTTGCCATGATCCCATAGGCTAAATTCCAAATTTCTAAAACACTTCCCATGAACATACCCCTCTTAATTAGGTATCAACACTTATCCATTTAATCAAAATTTTAAATTCTTTCACCTCGTTCTAAATTAGATCCGAAACCTCTAAATCCAGTTTATGAAATCCTTGGACTTGTTTAAATCAAGTCTAGTATTTACTCAACTCCAATACCACCATGTCATATACAATTTATTTTTATTTATAAATCAACCTTCGTATTTCTTCAACGTTCACCTTCAGTATTATCCTTTTTGAATTCTATAATTTTTTTTCCCAATCATCAAAATTAATTCCTATAGCTTAAAATCCTTGTGTTCTCTCTGTCTCTAGTCACCCTCTTACAATATCTAGTTCAATTTTGTATAATCATTGAATACAATTAAATTCTCCTTTCTATTTCTAAATTTCTACATAGCCTTGTAAAAGTTTCCAAGAATCAATAACCAAGATTTTCTAAGTTCTCAAAACTAGGTTGACCTTTGATATCCTCATTAGTTTTTTTTTGAAACACATCCATGAATTACTCATAACCAAAATTTTCTGTGATTGTTTCTAAATTGATAACATTCATCCCTCAATTTTATTTTAAACCTTTACCACCTCTCCATTTTAAAATTTTCATATTTGACATCCAACATTTTGATTCCTACAAAATCATCATATGATAACCAATTACGTCGTTTTTGACCTAGATGATTCACGTCACTTCCTCAACATTTTTCAGAATAAAATGATATAAGGATTCAGGGGTTCAAGTACAACTGACAGAATGTGATACGAGACAGAATTGATATAATTATGACAGTTATATAAGACAAGGGATGATGGTAATAAAATATTGGTAGGAAGAGAAATGATAATAGAATCCGTTCTGATTATCTGTTTAAAAGAGGAACCCATTTTGAAACCAGAATTATAATACCAAATCCATAATAAGGTCTAGCAAAATCATTGATTCATTGTATTATGAAGAATTTTATAGCAAAATTTACACCAAGGTTTATAATAACAGCTAAAGCTACTCCTATTCCTACTCCTAAGTTAAATAATGAGAAGAAAAACAAAAACAACCAATAATTCTTTTTCTGAAAGACTGAACAGAAGTAGAGAAAACATGTTCAAGTTTTTAAGGTACAATCTGATAATCATATGCGTCTATCTAAAATCATGGTACTCTAAATCCTCGTCATATTAGTAAGCAAGGCTACGATAATCACAGAGTCCTCGACTAAGGCACATACCTCTAGAGTCGTGGTATTTAACATTTTCGCGATGCCGCTAGCTTGGCTACGAAAACCTTAAATTCCTGCACCCGAGAAATATATCCAAAATCAGACTATATTTCCTCACCATGCTGGCTAATGTGACTATAGAAGACTAGATTCCAAAACTTAGATGACCTAGCCCATATAATTTTATCTTGACAAAAATTAAATTAAATCAACAATGGATACTCAAAAATCAAATTTACCAACGAACATCAAGATTCAAAAATGAACAAAATCCATCAAATCATATAAATACAAACTTTGATGCCATAGCTAACATCAAGATTCAAAATTCAACAATCATCCATCAAAATCAATAAATACAAACTCAAATTCAACAATAATCCATCAAAATTAAATTCAACAACATAAAATAAAGATAAATCAAATAAAAAAAAGAGTTTCAAATCGAAGTTAAAATAAGATTCTCGAGGGTCATCCCAGGAATTTATTAAGGGATCCTAATCCTACTGCAGGCTGTAGTGGTACTCTAGTTCGAATACCACTACATAAACTTGACCTGCATGGGCTACCACTAAAAACGTGTCACGACCCGCACCCTAGAGTAAGGGCACGAGAACGTAACAACGCCCAGCCTACGCCGCAGTGTCGGCGGTAGAACGATGTCGTAGGTCTCATGCATCTAACAGTATAAGGCTAAGCAGTTTATACTCCCTGAATGGGGGTGACATAGCAAAATGTAAACTCAATCACATCTAAGGTAGAGCATAATGGAAGATAGATAAAACATGAAATCTAAAAGAGATACAGCAGATAGAAGTCTAAGTGTCTAAGATAAACAAACCCAGAAATACATCTCAAAGCTCAAATACAGAAATCCATAAATACAACTCAAGACAACTGAAAATAAACTAAGCAAAACCCTAGCTGCCTATACAACCTCTACTGTGTCTCTTCTAGGCTTGCAGGCAACCTCCAAGCTATCTGTAAAATTTATCAACAGGTCCAGTCAGGACGGAAGCAAGTACAGTACATCTCAACAAATTATAGCAGGTTAGAAAATATAATCATGCAGTAAAGTAAGATACAGGTACTGAAAGAAATGTAGTATGTAAACAGAGAGAGAGTTGTAATAGAAATATCTACTATAAATAGAGACTAACAGTGGCTAGTGAGTCAGAGTACAATATAGACTTGTAAATGGCATAGGATGATTTTGATGCTACACTATGGAATGATTCTGAAGCTACACTACTTGGGTATTATTCACATGTCCACTTCTACTCTCCCGTACCCCCAATCAATACACAAGGATCCAACCAGGTTATGTTATGATTCCATGCAAAGGCCCCCGAAGGGTGATACATGGATGTCCTATAAATAGGGATTCTAGAAGATTCTAGGATACCCAGTAAATGGGATAAGGATTCTAGGAGACTCTGTGATCATAAGAGTATATGTCACAAGTGATCAAAGAACCAATGAAGCACAGTGATATGCCATGTAAGTGAAATGCATAGAACATGTAGTACCCGATGCTCCCTAAGGATAACATCTCAAGAAGGGATCCATATAGTACCAATCCGTGTGACCAACGTGACAGTAACAAGTAAAGTAATTTAATGCAGGAAATAATTCTAAGCAGGATATGAAATGATTAGAGAATGTACTCGCCTTGATTGGTTGGAGTTGACGTGCACGACACGAACGTATCGACACGCGGTAGGTACCATGCTAAGCCCCATAGAGGGTCCCAGACGACGATACGGGCAGTCCCAATGAGTCCAAAGTAGTCCAAATAGCCTAGTTCGATATATAAAAGTCTAAAATCAGGGTTTGGTACGATAATAAATCAAGAAATAGAAAATGACTATCATACTCACGATTTATGATTTCAGAAAAATATAATTAAATAAATATAGTAAATATTTGGAAATCCTTATAATGTTAAAACTACATCTGTATTAATCAACATATTTTGATAATATTTCAAAATCCAGAAATCATTTCTGTACTATATTCCAATTTTATCAAATATGAATTTAGGTCAAAACTTAATAAACCAATACTTGAAAAGAATATTTTTAAAATAATAAAACTTTTAGGCTAAAACCATTTATTAATTCTCTAATTATAAATTAATAAATTAATTGATAATATTAATAATATTAGTAACAAAATTACAAATAATAACTTTAATAATAATAATAAGAAATAACTATAAATACCAATTTATTTCCACTATAATACAATATATATACAAACTAATAATTTATACTATTATATATCAATCCATAAACTAATATATATACCAATATATATTAATACATGTACAAATATACATTAACACATAAATTAATATATACCAATATATAAATACATAAACTAATACATGATAACTATTATATAAACAATAAATAAACCGTTATATACTAATAATAAACTATCATATAATATATACTATTATTAATATATTATATAAATATTACATAAATACGATCAGTGAGGGGGGGGGGGCTCTGTCTCCCCCAAACTAAAATCTAAACTGACATTGAAGAAAGGGGCGGAACGGAGGGCTCACAGCCGGGTTTCTCGACGGGGTTGCGCCGTCGGGGCAGCGACGGACACCGGGGCAGTCGGCGGAGGCAGGGCGGAGGCCGAACTCGAAACGGCCAGGGCGGCGTGGATCTGACCGGGTTGGTCGGTGACGGGATGGACTTGCGCGGCGAACGCGGCAGTGCCCTAGCGACGGTGGTTCACCGTCGGCCGCCGGAGAGGCTCGGCGGAGGCGATTCAGGTGAGGTTTCTCACCATCTCTCTCTCTCTCTCTCTATTTGGTGGCGGTAGTTGTCGTTGATGGGGCGGTGATGGTGGTTTGATGGCAGGGGCGGCGGGTGAAGGTGATGGAAGTGGTGGTTCAGGTGGTGGTGGTAGATTTGATGGTGGATGATGGTCGGAGTCTGGGTGGTCGGTTGTGATGGCCAGGGGATGGTCGGAGGTAGCCTGATCTGGTGGCGGTGGAGGGTTGGCCACAGGGTGGCGGAGGTTATTGGTGGTGTGGATGATGAACGGCGACGGCGGTGGTGGTTTATGGCGGTGGAGGTCTGGTGATGACGGTGGGGGCAGTGGCGATGGTGGCGAAGTTGTGGAGTTGGCTGGGGATGATCGGGATGGGCGGCCAGGAATGGAACAGTAGGGTGGCGGCTGTGGTTGGTTAATTTCTAGGGATTTGGGGATTTGGGTATGGGTCTTGGGAAGTGTGCTACTTATAGGAAAGTGGGAAGAAAACCCTAAAAATGTATGTGTAATAGAAATTAGGAATACTTAGTGGAAAACTAACACACTAACATTAATGCTAACTGCTAACATATCACTATCTGCCAATTAATTAGTACAAAATAAATATTAGTTATGAATTAATAATTAAAATTACTAGTTAATACTAATTTAACAAATGGCTAATTACAATTTAGCCAATATTTTTAAAGACATAAATAATACTAATTTATTCACTTAATTATTAAATATATTTAACAATCATTTATTTACTAAATAATATATTTTGAAAGTTCGAAATTCAATAAACGTTTTCATATAGAACAATAATTAAAACTTATTGATTCAAAAAAATGACAGAAAAATTCCAATAGGATAAAATTGCTTAAAATAGTAAACCAAGCCAACAAGGACCGATAGCAATCACGGTCAAATTTGTTTTTCCAAAAATTAAAAATTGCACGCTCTTCGAGATTTAGAAAATTCGAAGTTTTGAAAAAAATACGAAATAAAATAAAAATACAAATTTTTGAAAATATCCAAGAATTCAATTAACGGAGGTTACAACTACCAACCATTTAAAATAGGAAGAAAGAAATACAAGGAAAGAATTTATAAAAGTAGCAAGACGACCCAAGAGCAATCCTCTTCGAAAGAATAGAGAAAATCACGACCTAGGCTAGAACACCTGTGAAAAATCATAAAAGCACACACCTGGAGAATTCATCAGGTCCTCAGCGGGACGTAACAAGATACAAGAAATAATATTCCATATAAACTGTAAGATAAAGTAAAGATGCATGCAATAAATTCGCCCGTTGGATCAGGTCGTGGGCCCGCCAAAAGGGCGTTCCGGTCGACCTTCTTAGAATTGGACTAAACTTGGCATACAGGACCAAAAAATTGATGTGGTCCTGTTGGCGCAAGTTTCGTCTCGATACGACGAACGTGCACAAAGTTATGGCCTAGTTAGCAAAGGGGCCGATACGGGGTATCTCGATGGATACGCTTAGATTTCGTCGCGCACGTACAACGAAATCGAGTTTCGACGAATCCTACATGTTGACAACATCTATATGCGCCTTTCGATGCTTATGGGTTGCGACCATGTCGTCTGGTTTGTCGGGGTGCACGCCGTATCGGAAAACTTTCTAAGATTTCAGTTTTCAAAAAATAGATTTTTCTTGATTTTTAACCACGAATAACTTTCTATATAATAACTAAAAATAAATTAACAAAAAGGGAATTGATCTCATATTGGTTGTTTCTAAGTATTTTAAATGGGTTTTGGTAAACTATTAATAGGTCGACAGGAATTAGCCTTCCAAAGTGGGTGTCTGGACTGTGCTAATACCCTATATAAGGACAAGTTTTCATCAATTTTTTTACTAACTTCACTATTGATATGGGGCATCTAAAATCAAACTAATTGCCATGCCTCGTAGCCGTATAGGTTGTCTTTACGATGAACCAGTTGGTTTGTAATTTGGCTATGTGATGAAAAAGAAAGAGCGCGATGAACTCGGTACCTGGGTTCGGCTGTAACACAGTTGGCTCTGTTCGGGGTCCGTCAGCGGCCATTTCGGTGGTCGCGCGGCCGTTGCATGTAATCCTCGGGGTGCACGCGGCCGTTGAGGTGCTCGGGGTTGCTGCGGAGGTTGGGGAGTCGATTTTGAGAGGTTTTGCTGGGGTTTTTCTCCCAAGGTTTCTCAGCACATCCGCATATATACATATGGTTAAGTGCTGAATTGGATTTGATTTAAATCGAATGTTAGGATTTGGATTTGTGATTGCAATCTATCTGGAATTTGGATGTGGATGGGTTTAGGGAGATATTTGAGTGAAGGATTTTGCAAGATTTGATTTGATTCAAATCTTGTGTATCCTCTGTTCGTGGAAGGAGAAGAAGGGGGTTTGGTCGGGTTTTTGTGACTACTGTTCCTCCGGAACTGTAGTTGTTATTAGTTTTTTTCTCTTTATATAAATAATTTTTCGTGTATATATATATATATATATATATATATATATATATATATATATATATATATATATATATATATATATATATATATGTATGTATGTATATGTACATATTTTTTTTTTACCTATATATGTATATATATGTATTTTTTTTTTGTATATGTACATATAAATACATATACATACATATATATAAAATATATATATATATATATATATATATATATATATATATATATATATATAAATATATATATATATATATATATATATATATTATATATATATATATATATATATATATATATATATATATATATATATATATATATATATATATATATATTTATTTATTTATTTCTTTTTATTATATATATATATATATATATATATATATATATATATATATATATATATATATATATATATATATATATATATATATATATATATATATATCCTAAAATTTTATCTATTAAGATTTTGTTTCCAATATACTAGAAATACTGTACAAAAGTATTTATTATGTTTAAATATTTTTAGATTCTTATATAATATTGATACACATTAATTAGGTATTGATATATATATATATATATATATATATATATATATATATATATATATATATATATATATATATATATATATATATATATATATATAATATATATATATATAATATATATATATATATATATATATATATATATATATATATATATATATATATATATATAATATATATATATATATATATCTATATATATATATATATATATATAATACTTATATCCTCAATCTCAACAATTTATATGAATAATTGAATATATGTCTATATATATATATATATATATATATATAATATATATATATATATATATATATATATATATATATATAGACATATATTCTATTATTCATATAAATTGTTGAGATTGAGGATATAAGTATTATATATATATATATATATATATATATATATATATATATATATATATATATATATATATATATATATATATATATATATATATATAAAATACTTATATCCTCAATCTCAACAATTTATATGAATAATTGAATATATGTCTATATATATATATATATATATATATATATATATATATATATATATATATATATATATATATATATATATATATATATATATATATATATATATATATATATATATATATATATATCAATACCTAATTAATGTGTATCAATATTATATAAGAATCTAAAAATATTTAAAAATAATAAATACTTTTGTACAGTATTTCTAGTATAATTGGAAACAAAATCTTAATAGATAAAATTTTAGGAAAAATAATTTTTTGCACACAATTTACTAAGGATTACTATTTACCTTCTAGTTTCTTATATGGAGGTTGTCATAAAAATATTTTCTAACTATTTATAAATGTAAAATGCCCGAAAATATTTTTAAATAAAAATAATCAAATATTCATAAAATAGGGGGTTTACACATTAACACCTAGAAGTTAGGGATTTGACATTGATCACTCTGTTCTCATCATTATTATATGTTCCTCATATTTTACTATTTTTGCCTGTTCAATTAAACAGATACTTAGTCTTACCTGTTTACACTATTTTTATATATCCTAACTCTTTTTATATAGTCATTATCATGTTATGAACTGTCATTCAGTATTTTGTACTTGCTCCAATCCTGACTGGATAACTTTATTTCTAGGCAATGAGTTAGAGGCTTGTTGCCTCACATATTATGGACTGACATAGAACCTAGTACCTGAGTCTGAGTTGGGTATTTTGGAGGACCAGGCCATTCCAGAGGTTGCATTGCCGGCAGAGGATGCTTAGCTCTAGTTTAGCTTATATTTTGTATTCTGATCCGAATTTGTCTCCAAAATTCATACTTGGGGCTGTATATATTTGGTAACTTGATGTTTTTGCTGGATTGTGATTTGACTTTGGATTATGTTTCATGATATATTCTAGAACTCATATCTTAGTTTTGATGTAATTGAGTATTGATTTCTTATTATTCCTATCTCTGAATATCTTATCATTGTGAGATGATTATACTATTGTGTAGATGGAACCTTATATGAAGTTAAACAGCTTTCTACCGCAGATGCTGCAGCATTGGCTGGACGTACCCACGACTCATGCTCAATTTTCGGGTGTGGGTCGTGACACATTTTTATGGTGGCTCATACAGGTCCAGCTTCGCAATTAATACGAATGTCATGGTAGTATCTTGGTTTAGAGGTGTTATTACGAGCCTGCAATAGGACAAGGATTAATAGAAGATTTAGGAAGTACTCAATCACAATTAGGATTTGTGTTCTGCATGAATATGCTATCTTTAACTCTATTCTTGAATGAATGCTATCTCAATATATTTTCTTCCTTGATATCTTATCTTGTGCTATATTGATTTCTCTATGTTTCAATCTGTCCCCAGGATGGCACCAGTGGCCAGGGCTCGTGTATCAAGAGAAGGAGCACCAGGTACCCTTTCTGAGAGGTCGAAGACTTCTTGACCGGCTCCTCGAGGAGCGACTGATGTTGTTCCTCTACTGGTTTAGGATGATGTACCGACTGTTCCAGTCCAGGAGATAGTTTCAGCTCAAAGGATCGTTCCAGTTGTCTCAGAGGGTCTACCACCTCCACCACCATTTTCTTTCCCTAGAGGTATGCCCACTGATGGGGCACAGTTGTTCGCTCTTATCTAGGGCATGGTGGATGCTCAGAGGATTCAGGCTGAGGCTCAAAGGGTACAGGCAGAGGCACACAGAGCTCAGACTGAGCTGATGAGGGAGGGTATTGTGATTGCTCATCATGTAGCACAAAAGACCTTGGAGAGGGTTACTATGCAGCAGCCCGCTCTGTGCTTTTATCCAGGGCATGGTATATGCTCAGAGGATTTAGGCTGGGGCTCAAAGGGTACAGGCAGAGGCACACAGAGCTTAGAATGAGTTGATGAGGGAGGGTATTGAGAGTGCTCATCAGGTAGCACAGAAGACCTTGGAGAGGGTTACTACGTAGCAGCCTGCTCCACGGCAGTAGAAGCAGGGTACCATTTCTGACTTCAAGAAGATGTGTACCCGAAAGTTCAAAGGTACGGAGGGTATCCTTTACGTGGACGAGTAGCTTGAGGATATGGAAAGGATCTTGCGGGTAGTTCTTATTCTGGACAATCTGATGGTTGAGGCGGTGGGTCTACATCTCTTCAACCTTGCGCTCACTTGGTTTCAGAAAGAGCCCCAATTGTCACCACCTGTTCTGACTTGGGATGGGTTTAAATATATCTTCAAGAAAAAGTTTTACTCTGATATGGATCGAGGGGTTCTGGAGAACCAGTTCCATAACCTAGTATATGGAGGATTATCGGTAGATGAGTACGTTCTCGAGTATGGCAGACTGAGCCACTTTGCTGAGTATATGGTAAAGGATCCTGTGGATCGAGCCCATAGATTTATAAGGGATTTGGCCAAGGAGATCCGAGTGTATGTTACCATGAACAAGGATACAATTTTTGCTGATCTGGTAGCATTGGCTCAGGTGGCAGAGGAGGACTTGGGTTTCAGGTCCAAGAGGAATCGGGATTCTATCGGGGATAGCGGCGGTCAGGCACCTGCGAAGTGTCCCTAATTCCAGCCGAAGGCTTTCCAACCACCAGCCGAGCAGTAGTCCCACATCAGCCTCAAAGGCAGACTCAACCAGCTCCTACTTATGCCTACTGTAGGATGATCGGGCACTCTTGGGATGTGTACAGGAAGAGGCTTGGTGTATGCTTGTTTTGTGGATCTTTTGTACACCAGTTGAGGTAGTTTCCTTCGACACCTGTTCGTCCATCTCCGAGGATAGCTCCAGCCCCTAGATCACTGGCGAGGCCTATTGTAGCACAACTGCAGAGAGGGCCATTACCTACTCAGCATCAATGCCTTATCCAGCATTGATAGAGGGCAAGGCATTTGCTATGATGGTCGACGAGACCGGCACCTTTTGATGTGATTGCAGGTTCAATACTTATTAATTCATTTCTAGAAATTTCTTTATTTGATTCCGATGCTACTCATAGTCTTATATCTATAGCTTTTGTGTTTAAGCATAACATTACATCTTTGCCTTTGGATAGTAGTTGTAAGATTTTAACTGACGGGGGCATTATTCTAGTCAAGGATATCTGCGTCAAGCGTCATATTACCTTGGGAGGCAAGATTTGTGCGTCAGATTACTCGTAATGCCACTTCTGTGCTTTGATATAGTACTCGGAATAGATTGGTTGAGTGCGCAGTACGCCAGTATAGATTGTCGTCGCGGATGCATTGTGTTTAGTCCTCCTAGAGAGTCTGTATTTGAGTTTGCATGAGGAACCATGGAGCAGAGTAGCAAAGCTATTTGTGGGGCCTTGGTAGAGCAGAAAGAGCTACCTGAACTAGGTTAAAACTTGGCCCAAGTTCGGTCAGGATGGTTTTAACCATTCCCTTGATATCTGCATCCAACGTTCGAATGCGATATTTCTGCATCTGAACTCTGCCTGAACCCTTCCCGAATTCGGTCCCCAAAAATACTATAAATAGAATTGAGATTGTTATTCATTTTACTCATCCTATTTCATCTTTTCTCTTCTCCATGTAAAGTGTTCTAAGATTTTTACTTTCATATCTAAGCCTTTACGACTCTTAGCCAAGCAAGTGCAGTTTCTGTTTAATCTAGATTTTGGTATTAAAGAGTTTTATCGGAGGCTGTATTCAGAAAACATTCTAGTTTTCCAATTGCCTTCTGTAGTCGGTTGTGCGCTCATCACCAAGAACAGTATTGTGAAGTCGGTCATGCACTTGTCGTCATGTACGGTGTTGTAATAGTTGCAAGAGTTCAGTTAAAGCTTATGCTATTGTGGATTAACAGCGAGCAAGAGTACTCGCGACTGGATTAGTCCTCTCAGAGGGAAACCAGTATACATCATTGTGTCACTGAGTTTGAATTCTTGACTCTTACTTTACCGTATTTTATTTGCCATCTTTTAGCTGCTATAATATATAACTGCATAATATTTTAATTAGTGATTATTTTTCACTGCACACGCACACACTCTATTCACCCCCCCTCTAGAGGTGCTCAATGTTCATATAGGGCTCATCTGCTGTTACCCCCACTTGGGCTTCTTCTTGAGGGGCACCTACAAAATTAATGAATTCATAAGAAAACAAGTAGACGAATAAGATATAAAGAGTTATGCCGAATGTACTTGCTGGGTTAGTGGGTATGTACGACTTCATCAAATCTAAAAAGTCTTCATGCTCGAAGTCGAAAGAAGTAATCGGAGCAATAGGAGACTCCTCGACGGCTTCGTGGCCGCACACCGACTGATTACCGACCACACGCCTTTGCCATTTTTATTTTAATTTTAGAGGAAGGAAAGGTCGCATATCCGTCGCTAGGCTGTCGGTATTATAGCGACGGATGTCGAGTCGTCGCTACGTAGTCGATTATTTGGCGGGAATTGTGTAGGAATTTGGCGGTACATTTCTTCTACTACGTAGCGACGGATATTCAGTCGGATAATCAATAATAGCGACTAATTGGCGACGGATTATTAGCAGTCGCTATTCCGTCGCTAAATTTATGTTCCAGACTTAAATAAAAAGGCGGAGGGAACTTTTCGCATTACCCCCAAATTCAATCTCTCCTCTCTCTCTTTCTCTCTCTTGCGCGGCTTCGGTGAACGGCGTCGGCGTCCTCTCCTCTCTCTCTTCCGAAGGTAATCCCCTCTCTCGATCTCTCTCTCTCTCTCTCGATCTCTCTCTTTCTCTCTGTGTTGCGGTTTGTCGACGTAGGGGCAGCGGGGGCGGCGGTCTTGGGGACATTCGGGCTTGGGACGGGGACGTCGGGGGCTGGGCGGTAGGCTTGGGGCGGGGGCGTCGGGGGCTGGGCGGCTGGCTTGGGGCGGGGGCATCGGGGGCTGGGCGGCGGGCTTGGGCGGGGGCGTCGGAGGCTGGACGGCGGGCTTGGGGTGGGGGCGTCGGGGGCTGCGCGGCGGGCTTTGGTCGGGGGCGGCGGGGGACTTTGCTTATCAAATTCATCTGAGTTTATATATTGGCTAAATAATGTGTTATCCATATTGGGTGTTATCCATTACTTTGGTGGTGTTTGGAATAGTAAATATGAATATGGAGTTTGGGTTCATGGTGTATATGTTCACTGTGTCAAGGACAGTGCGAGTTCTTCATCTGTATAAGTCAGTTGTGTGCTTCTATATAGATGTATATATCTATACATCTAACTGTGATATACATGTATATGTGTATGTGTGCTTTAGAGAGTGAGGAATGAAAGGCAGGCCTACCATGCCTATTAGCATGCAAGACGGCTTGGAGTGTAATGTGTGATTGTAGATATGGCAGGAATTATAGGTAATTAATGCTAGTGTGACTAGACTAAGGTAGTGCTTGCTAGATAATAAGGACACTCTAGTATCCTAACCAAGTTAATTTTAGACTAGATATTTAGGATATAGCTCCAATATCCTAGAAGTGGACTCTTGCAATTTAGAAATAGATAGATTGACTCAGTTTGGTATCGGTATCGTACTATCGGTATCGGTATCGGTATCGCACTATCGGTCAAGCTTCATAATATCGGTATCGGAATCAGTTTCGGACTATTCCTATGAGTATTGGTATCGGCGATATCGGTAGTATCGACGGTATCGTATCGGAGTATCGGACTTTGGTATCGGAAAACAAATAATTATTAATAAATTATTTACATTTAAAAACATATATTTTATACATTTAGGCATAATTTTAAATATTTCAGCGTTATTTCTAAGTAGTTTTGAAATTATATGAAATAATAGTCACCCTTACTGATTGGTTTTGCCGAATTGACCGGAACAAAGACCCCCAATGTCGGTATCGGTCAATATTTGGTATCGATCGGTATTGGATCGGAACATGCCAAACCGTATCGGTATCGGCCGTATCGGATCGGTATCGACCGATACTTTAAACCATGCTATCGGTATCGAACTATCGGTATCGGTATCGGTATCGTACTATTGGTATCGAACTATCGGTATCAGTATCGGTATCGTACTATCGGTATCGGTATCGGTATCGCACTATCGTATTGAACTATTAGTAACAACTGTATTTAGATTTTTCTCTTCTCGAGCTAGAATACTAGCGGATCCACCAGTTATATGATTATATACTAATTCTGTTTAGTTTGTCTTACTATACAGACGTTTACATCTAATCTGTGATGGATCGTTATTTCGTTGATCGTACATGGATGTACAAATGACAAAACGAGAGCAGAATAGGTGTGAGTGACAATTTTCAGGCAGGCGTGGAAGTATTTCTTAAGTATGCCATGAGCAAAGCTCAGTTTATGGACGGTAACAAAATCAAGTGCCCATGTCGTAATTGTCGCAATAGACGTTACGAAGAAATGGTGAGTGTAAGAGATCATTTGACCCGTAAGGGTTTCGTACGTGATTACAGCCTGTGGTCATTGCAAGGTGAACTATATGCCAAAAGACAGGTTGCGAATGCTGCTACTTATGCTTTTGATGATAATACTGCAACGGATTTTGTCGTCGATAACGACGAATGCTTCGTTGATTATGGAGACGTACAGAACCTTGTACGAGATATGGTGTACGGGCAGGGCCTAATTTTGATCCGGAGGATCCTAATCCCGAGGCGAAGGAGTTCTATGATATGTTTCAGGATGCTGAAACTTCTTTATATCCTGGTTGTGATCCACATTCCGTACTGTCAGTGACGATGAGGTTGTTGAACATAAGTCCGATTTTAACTTGCCACAAACTTGCTATGATCGGATTACACAACTAATGAAGGAGGTGTTACCGAAGGAATCAAAAGAGCTTCCAAAAAACTTCTACAAGTCGAAGATGATGGTCCAACAACTGGGACTGGGGTACGACAAGATAGATTGTTGTCGCAACGGATGCATGTTGTACTACAAGGAGAACGAGGATGTAGAAAGTTGCCGCTTCTGTAATGCGGATCGTTACAAGAAAGTCAGGGGAAAAGGAAAGTCAACTAGAAAACAACGTCCTTACAAGTATATGCATTACTTGTCGATCACGAAGCGCTTGCAGAGGATGTATATGTCTCATAATACAGCAGAACACATGACATGGCACAACGAAGAACGCACAAAGAGAAACTGTGGAAGGAGAAACCTGCGGATTGTGCTGGAGATACTGCGGAAGGAGAAACTGTACGAGAAACTCTCAAAATGTGAGTTTTTCTTAGACCGGGTGGAGTTTTTAGGGCATGTGGTGACAGGAGAGGGGATTTCTGTAGATCCCAAGAAGATTGAAGCAATAGAAGCTTGGGCACCTCCCACATCAGTAGCTGAGATTCGTAGTTTCCTGGGGCTAGCAGGATACTACAGGAAGTTCGTGAAGGACTTCGCCAGGATAGCAGAGCCTATGACGAAGCTTACGCAGAAGGACGAGGAGTTCATCTGGAGCGACGCCTGCCAGTCAGCATTTGAAGAATTGAAGAGAAGACTCACAACAGCGCCAGTTCTAGCTTTGCCGTCAGGATCAGGAGGATTTATCATCTACAGCGACGCTTCAGGGAAGGGTTTGGGATGTGTGCTTGAGCAGAACAAGAAGGTTATAGCTTATGCTTCTAGACAGTTGAGGCCCCATGAGAAGAATTATCCTACACATGACTTGGAGCTTGCAGCAGTCATATTTGTCTTGAAACTGTGGAAGCATTACCTGTATGGAGAGCGAGTGGACATCTTCACGGACCACAAAAGCCTGAAGTATGTCTTTACTCAGAAGGAGCTGAATATGAGGCAGCGCAGATAGCTGGAACTCATGAAAGACTTTGATATCAGTCTGCAGTACCATCCTGGGAAGGCGAATGTGGTTGCAGATGCTCTCAGTCGTTATCCTATTACTATGTATCTCACCATGGACCGGCATCTCTTGGAGGACCTTGAAAGTCTTGGGATTGAGGTTGTTCTGCCAGGATATGGGGGACAGATGATGCATATGCAGATACAGTCAGGATTATTGGAGAGGATCAAGGAGGCCCAGATTCTTGATGAGGGACTCCGATGTCTTAGAGCTCAGGCAGAGATGAGTTTGCTCGACGATTTTACCATTGCGGAGGACGGATCCTTGAGGCACGGGAGCCAGCTGTGTGTGCCCAAGGACTTGCGGGAGGAGGTGATGCAGGAGGCCCACCAGTCGCAGTATTCTATACATCCTGGGTCTACCAAGATGTACAAGGATTTGCGAGAGTATGTTTGGTGGTATGGGATGAAGAGAGAGGTCGCCAGATTTATTTCCAGATGCCTTGTGTGCTAGCAAGTCAAGGCGGAGCTCCAGAGACCAGCAGGACTACTCCAACCTTTACCTATCCCGGAATGGAAGTGGAAGTACATTACCATGGACTTTGTCTCTGGATTGCCGCGTACTCCCAGTGGTAAGGACGCTATTTGGGTGATCGTAGACAGATTGACAAAGTTCGCTCATTTCATTCTATTCAAGGTTGGGCTGTCGACCGAGAAGCTTGCAGACCTCTACATGCGTCAGATCGTGAGGATTCACGGGGTGCCGGTGAGCATCATTTCAGATCGAGACAGCCGCTTCACATCACACTTCTGGAGGAGTCTACAGACGAGTTTGGGATCACAGCTGAAGTTCAGCACGGTCTATCATCCACAGACGGATGGGCAGTCCGAGGGGACTATTCAGACCCTAGAGGACATGCTGTGGGTTTCCGCACTCGACTTCGGCGGTTCGTGGGAGGACCATTTGCACCTTGTGGAGTTTGCCTATAACAACAGTTATCAGGCTAGCATCGAGATGACCCCGTTCGAGGCGCTGTATGGACGGAGATGCCGCACGCCGCTGTCTTGGGACGACGTTGGCGAGAGAGCTTTGCTTGGGCCAGAGATGGTGGTAGATTCAGCTGAGAAGATCAGATTGATCAGGGATCGTCTCAGAGTTGCGCAGGATCGGCAGAAGCACTGGGCGGACAGCAGCAGACGGCCATTAGAGTTTGCAGCTGGCGATAGAGTGTTCCTGAAGATCTCACCGACCAGAGGCATCATTCGGTTCGGCAGAGGCGAGAAGCTCAGTCCGAGGTACATCGGGCCTTTTGAGGTGACAGCACGGATTGACGAGGTGGCGTATCGACTAGCGCTTCCAGCTAGCTTGGAGGGAGTACACAGCGTCTTCCACGTATCTCAGCTTCGACGTTATATTCCAGACCCGAGCCATGTGGTGGACTATTCTGAGCTGGAGGTGGGCCCGAGTTTGACCTACGAGGAGCAGCCAGTAGAGATCCTGGACCGGAGGGAGAAGCGACTGCGGAACAAGACCATTTCTCTTGTCCGCGTCATGTGGAGACATCACTCTCCGGGAGAGTCCACATGGGAGCGCAAGGATGAGATGCGAGAGCGCTACCCTACATTGTTTACCTGATTGTATTTTGTATTCTGAATTTCCAATATTCAATAAATAATTCGGGGTGTTTTCGTAAATCAAATTTTGAATTATATCTAATTTCGAAGACGAAATTTTTTTCAAGGGGGAGAGATTTGTAACTCCACTTTTCTGAAATATTGCAGAAATTTAAATTTTTATATTAAGTCATGATTTGGGAATATTTTTATATTTTATAGGTGAAGTTATTTTCTCAATTTTAATCATCCCATTATTTCTTCTTTGGGCTAACTCCCATTTAAACCCAATTAGGGTTGGGCCATCACTGCCAGCCCAAGCTAATGCTTTTAAACCAACCTTGATTTCAACTTAACCTTTCTTTCCTACTCTTCTAATAGAATCCCTGGCACGAGCCCTCAATTTCGAAATTTCTAACGGCCATGTGCACTCTCTCTCCTCTAACGGAATTGTCAGAGAGAGGAGGTGGAGTTTTCTGCCGAATTGTAGCCTGAGCCTCACGCTACTAACTATCTATTTAAGGAGCCAACCACTCATCCTTTCTTCCTCATTCCACAATTTGTTTCTGTGGAATTCTTCTTCTTCTTTTCCAAATCTCGATTTTGACCAGAGGATGAGGATGAAGCTAGCGGGACCATGCGTCGATCCTTGAAGCCAGGTAATGGTGATTCTCCTGGTTCTTCTATGTTCCTACTTGATTCGAAAACCAAATGTTACATGGATGGTTGAACGACTCATTCGTTCAAATTTCTTTTCACCTCCTGATCTGTTATTGATGGGAGTAACAATCAATTAATAGAGTATTTATCTATCTCTTAATCTAGATCAGAAGTTGCTGGTACAACATGTATGCTAGATTGAGTTGTTCCTTGTTGTTGAGGTTTTCTTAAGAATTTGAGGAGGGAATCGTTGGGCTTAGGAGAAGGATCGAGGTGTAACCAATTAGATCGGTGAGTTTGTGATGGTTTTCAGTGATCCTTTGAACAATTCAAATTTCATGATTTATTTGACCTTGTTCTTGGTCACCACACGTTTGTTTAATTGCCTGATCAGGAGTAAAATCCTGCTGGACTCGAGGAGTTGCTGTGTCGTTCATAGTGTCCTAACTTCAGATCGAGTTGCAATTCCAGGTATGACTCTTTACAATAATAACTGAGTATATGTTTTGTGATAATTAAATTATAAGTTTATATCTGGATAGGGAATTGACTGTGTTTGGATTGATTATGTCAGTCTTCTTTTAGAACTGAGATTAGGAAGGGGGTGGTAATTGGCATGTATTGAGTCAGTTTTATTCTGTATTTTGGAGTTGAGGACATGTTGTATCCTGGATTGAAGGATTATTAACCTAGTCATCTGTCAGTGAAACCAAAGCTCCATACCATTGATTTTAGTGCTGGGGATTTTGGAAGGATTTCAATTGATCTTTGTATTTTAACTGAGAACCCTGTTGTATGTGATTTTATTTATGAATTTCTGTGTGTTTTCATATAGGGATTGACATATGATTTCGTATATGAATTTCTATGTGTTTCATATAGGGATTGACATATGATTTCATATATGAATTTCTATGTGTTTTCACATATGGATTGATATGTGATTTCGTATATGAGTTTATATGTGCTTCCATATACAAGTTTATATGTTCGTGCATATATGAGTTTCTATGTGGACAGTGGATTTCTTCCTGTTAACTTTTAGATGTCTTTTAATTGGATTTGGGGACATGTGAAATTATGAACTGGGATTACATTGGGACTAGGCCTTGTAGACAGCCTTGCATTATTTTCTCTAATATTTGTTGTTGAATACCTAAGCTAAGGATGTGAAAGGCAATGGATATTGGACTGACTTGTATCAGAGCTATAGGACTGAATCCTGGAAATAAACCAAGGATTTTGGCAGAATTATAACTGTCCTGATATTATAGACTGAATCAAATCAATATCCTGTTAGTAGCCTGTGACTGATGGTGTAGCAGTTCATGTTCAGTCCTGCTTAGGACAGAACCATGGTATCAGTGAACCCAGACTGAATAGGTAAGGACTGGAACCAACTAATGGTGCATCAGCCATTCTTAGGTTTGGTTACAGTTGTCTTCAATTGTTCGAGTCCTATTTAGGATTTGGACCTGTCCTGTTTTGGACTATCCTAGAACAACCTTGGATTCCTGTAAAGCTTGTTTTAAAGACTGGTCCAGATAATTAGATTTCTGTTCATCTATTACCAGGTTGTGTGAACCTTCAGGTTAAGACTTTCTGTAGTTGATTGTTTAGTCCTGAAAGAGATTGGGTGATGACTAATGTTTAAAGCCATATATAGAGGGAAGGCTTTCAGTGGAGACTACTTGGAGTCATTGTATTTCTTAATACCAAGTAGAAGCTATCACTGTGTTGGTCTCTTAGAATGCAGGAGTTTAGACAACATGTTCAGATGTCCTGCTGTCTACTGGATTCTAGTTAACTGCTATTTTAGAACTAATGTGACTAGGAGGATGGCACATAGGTTTAAGCCTAGTATAGCTAAGGTTTCTAGCTGTGAGTCTCTGAGTTTTGACTCATACTCACATCCTGGAAACATGATGTGTCCTGTCCAACAATTTAGCAGTCCAATATAAATCCTGGACTACATTATCAGTACAATTGGAGAACTGAACTACCTTTCAGTAAACCAATTGTACATAGCAGATGAAGGATTGATGTAGAATTCAACACTGTTAAGGGTTGGAATGAATACTCTGGCCTAGAAGCAAGGTTAGGATTAAAGTTGGAGAATAGCCCTGGTTTGATCCTGTGTATGTTTGTTTTTAACTCAAACATTTCCCTTTTGGTATCTGGAGTCATCATAGTAAGAAGTTATTGATGGGGTTAGATGATATAATTGTCATCCTGAAATTGGAATCCATAGCAGGACAGTGTCATTCAGATTTGACAGTGTCCTGATATTGAACTGAGGTATTGAACTGGTTATTGGGTTGGATAAATCTGAGACTGAGAAGTATTATTACTACAGTCCTATTTTAAAGCATAATAGCTGACAGTGCTATACCTTAGATATATATATGACTGTAATCTAAATAGTTGATTTTGTAATCTATACTAGTAGCCCTGTTTAGTATTGATAATACAAGGAGGTGGATGCAAGGTTAAAAAGCTAGGTGTCCTCATTAGTATGAAGGACTAGTGGTTTTAACCTAAAAGAAAGCAGGACTATTTAGTTCCAACCTTCTAGCTAAATACTTATAGTTTTATGTCATTACATTTCTAAAGTATATCTTTCCTATGGTAAGTTATAGAAGCAAACATGATAGGTTGTGTTTAGATTATTATGTGGTTATAATGAAGAATTGATTTATAAATATAGATTAAGGTAGAGGACTAAGCTAATGTACTTTATTCATGATTAGAATTGTGGATAGCTAAGTTAGAGTTAGTCAGTTTATTAATTTCTTGAAATTATTAAACAGGAGGACATACAGCTTTACTACCCTTTATTGATCACCCGGAGACAGGCAAGTATACTCCTCTGAATTGTTCATTTCTCATGTCTTCATTATTCTTTCTTGTATCTCTTGGTGACACGATATATCACAACATTGTCTCATTTCATGTTCCATGTTTCATTGTGTCTGGGAGGGGAAATACTATAGAGATGTGATCAAACCCTGTTACTACTCATGTGAATAGCTTGGGTCCCGCACCGTGCATGTGGGGCCAAAGCCGTACCATTTCATTATCATTGCATCTACCCAAGCCGATCACACTCTAGAAGTATTTCAAATATTGCACATGTCAGGATTCAGTATTGTATTTCAGGATTTCATGGTTGTATTTCATGTTCAGGCTGTATTTCATGTTCAGTTTGTATTTCATGATTCAGGTTGTATTTCATGTTCAGGACTCTTACCATGCTTTCATGTTTTACTTTCAGTATTCCTATTCAGTTCATGTCTTGTTCTCATTTCCTGTACTTTACATTATTCCTGTTTTCTTGATTCATACCATGATGTACATGTTCATTTCTTTGGATATACTTTGCTCCGCTCTTGAATAGGATATGTTGCAGGTGAGTTGGAGGCTTTATGTGACACATTCTATGGCGAGGAGCCTATTGATGCAGGAGAGCTAGCTGGTGCAGCTCATGACTTAGAGGCTGCAGAAGCCTAGAGATTTCCTTTAGTTTTCCTATTTCCATGTATTTGAGACTAGTAGACTTTCTATCTTTCTGGAATGTAATAAGTTCTGATATTGTACTTTACTCTGGTTGGGACACATTTATATAGATGCTGTGATTCACTCATGTTCTTATTATCTGGTTAGTTTCCCTAGATTGGTACAGCTTACTTTGTTGTGTCTAACAACAAAGGCTGGGCGTGTCCGACTCGTATCCGGTTATTCGGGAGCGGATCGTAACATATTTTTAGTGGTGGCCTATGCAGGTCTATCCTAATGGTACCTAGGTATTAGCGTACTATTGGGGGACTTGATTTTACTAGGGAAACTTGAACACAGCATAGGAAAATCGGGAATTAAGGGTATATAAGGTTTATCATGTTTTCAGGTGCATTGATTATTATAAAAACATTGTTTATTAGGTTTTAGGGTTTGTTGTTCAACGAAGTTTTCTTTTTATGCAGGATGGTTGCCACGAGGAAGACCGCAGATCAGACTGGAGTTGCAGGCGGTTCTGGAGTTGCAGGCGGTACAGAGCAGCCCGCACCAGATGTCCAGGCAGATCAGCTTCCGCCAGCGCCTCCTATCTTTCCAGCACTTCCACCGACGATGACATTTGACGGCAACCAGGTGATGGCGATGTTTCAGCACTTTCTGGAGGCCCAGAACCATCAGGTAGCGCAGTTCAGAGCGACTGTCATCGACGTGCTGAGGACCAGAGAGCCGGTAGCACCAGCGCCAGCACCAGCACCAGCACCAGTCGCACCTCCAGCACCACGAGGACCGAGACCAGGGACGGCGAAGGAGTACCAGAACCTCTGCCTGCTAGACTTCTGGGGCAACGAGGGGATTCTCTATGCAGACGAGTGGCTAGAGAATGCAGAGAGGACCTTGAGGTTGGCGAACATTCCAGATGACACGAAGGTGGAGGTGGCCAGCATGCGACTCTTCGACTTGGCGAGGACATGGTACCGGGAGGAGCCCCAGTTGACGGAGCCCCATGTATCTTGGACAGTTTTTAAAATACTGTTCAAGGAGAAGTTCTATCCAGAGGTGGAGAGGGATGAGCTGAGGATACAGTTCGAGGCGCTATGGCAGGGGACTATGACGGTCGCGGAGTATACTTCGGAGTTCACCAGACTCAACTGATTCGCTGAGAGCCTAGTTAGAGATCCAGAGGACAGGGCCTGGAGATTCAAGAAGGGTCTGAACAGGGAGCTGCGGCATATGGTAGCTATTAGCCAGGCGACTACCTACACTAGCATCCTTAAGATCGTCCAGGCAGTCGAGAAGGAGATGGACCCGAGGTCCAAGCGGGATAGGGACGTCAGCAGCAGCAGTTACCAGGTGCCAGCGAAGAGGGTGCAGATACAGACTCCGGCGAGGCAACAGTTCAGCATCGTCCTGCCAGAGTTCCAGCAGTTCAGTATCAGAGGCAGCAGGGGATCACTTGCACATATTGCCATCGACCGGGACACCACGTGGAGGTCTGTCGCAAGAGGCTCGGACTTTGCCTCTTCTGCGGATCAGACGCACATCAGATGAGGGACTGCGCTCAGGCTATAGCCAGACTAGCAGGAGGACCACGAGGAGCTGGAGGACCACCGCCTGCACCACCCAGAGCATTACCTGCACCCCAGAGAGGAGGGCCTCTACCACCCCAGCAGCAGAGGTTTGCACAGCACCAGCAGCAGCAGAGGGGAGGAGCACAGCAGGGACGTGCTTACGTCTTGGCCGCAGATGAGGAGGAGGCAGCTCCAGATGTCATCACAGGTTCTGTTATCATCTATTCATATCCTGCCATTGCCTTATTTGATTCTGGAGCCACACATAGCTTTGTATCATATGAGTTTCTGCATAGACACGGCTTCACACCCAAGCCCACTAGGAGGAACTGTCAGATTATGACAGAAGGTAGGATTGTGCCGGTCAGTGAGATGGTGGATTGCCCTATCACTATAGCTGGACGAGAACTTAGGGCTCGACTTCTGGTGATGCCATTGCCCGGATTCGATGTAGTCCTCGACATCGACTGGATGAGCAAGCAGTTTGCTGTAATAGACTGCCATGAGGGGAAGGTGACTTTCAGCCCGCCAGGACTTCCACAGTTCGAGATCAGCAGACGAGTTGCAGAGAGGCCAGAGGGAGTCTACTTCGGAGCAGTTGCAGAAGACCAGGAGTTGCCGCATCCGCTGATTGCAGAGTATCTCGACGTCTTCCCCGAGGAATTGCCAGGATTGCCGCCAGATCGAGACGTGGAGTTCAGCATCGACCTAGTGCCCGGATCAGCGCCAAAGTCCTAGCATTGTTACAAGATCAACCCGAAGGAAGCGGCAGAGTTGAAGGCTCAGATTGATGAGCTTGAGGACAAGGGATTTATTCAGTCCAGTGCTTCATCCTGGGGAGCACCGGTACTTTTTGTGCCCAAGAAGGATGGGACGGTGAGGATGTGCATTGATTACCGTGCACTCAACAACATCACTATCAAGGATAGGTACCCTTTGCCGCGTATTGATGAGCTGTTTGATCAGCTGAGTGGAGCGAGGGTCTTTTCCAAGATTGACCTTCGGTCGGGGTATCACCAGATGAAGGTTCGGGAGCAGGATTTTCCGAAGATAGCCTTCAACACTCGATACGGCCAGTATGAGTTCTTAGTGATGCCATTCGGACTCACCAATGCCCCCGCAGTTTTTATGAACTTGATGAATAAAGTTTTTCACAAGTATCTGGACAAGTTTGTCGTAGTCTTCATTGACGACATTCTGATTTATTCGAAGACGGAGGAGGAGCATGTGGAGCACCTGCGGGTTGTGCTGGAGATACTGCGGAAGGAGAAACTGTACAGGAAACTCTCAAAATGTGAGTTTTTCTTGGACCGGGTGGAGTTTTTAGGGCATGTGGTGACAGGAGAGGGGATTTCTGTAGATCCTAAGAAGAATGAAGCAGTAGAAGCTTGGGCACCTTCCACATCAGTAGCTGAGATTCGTAGTTTCCTGGGGCTAGCAGGATACTACAGGAAGTTCGTAAAGGACTTCGCCAGGATAGCAGAGCCTATGACGAAGCTTACGCGGAAGGACGAGGAGTTCATCTGGAGCGACGCCTGCCAGTCAGCATTTAAAGAATTGAAGAGAAGACTCACAATAGCGCCAGTTCTAGCTTTGCCGTCAGGATCAGGAGGATTTGTCATCTACAGCGACGCTTCAGGAAAGGGTTTGGGATGTGTGCTTGAGCAGAACAAGAAGGTTATAGCTTATGCTTCTAGACAGTTGAGGCCCCATGAGAAGAATTATCCTACACATGACTTGGAGCTTGCAGCAGTCATATTTGCCTTGAAACTGTGGAAGCATTACCTGTATGGAGAGCGAGTGGACATCTTCACGGACCACAAAAGCCTGAAGTATGTCTTTACTCAGAAGGAGCTGAATATGAGGCAGCGCAGATGGCTGGAACTCATGAAGGACTTTGATATCAGTCTGCAGTACCTCCCTGGGAAGGCGAATGTGGTTGCAGATGCTCTCAGTCGTTATCCTATTGCTATGTATCTCACCATGGACCGGCATCTCTTGGAGGACCTTGAAAGTCTTGGGATTGAGGTTGTTCTGCCAGGATATAGGGGACAGATGATGCATATGCAGATACAGTCGGGATTATTGGAGAGGATCAAGGAGGCCCAGATTCTTGATGAGGGACTCCGATGTCTTAGAGCTCAGGCAGAGATGAGTTTGCTCGACGATTTCACCATTACGGAGGACGGATCCTTGAGGCACGGGAGCCAACTGTGTGTGCCCAAGGACTTACGGGAGAAGGTGATGCAGGAGGCCCACCAGTCGCAGTATTCTATACATCCTGGGTCTACCAAGATGTACAAGGATTTGCGAGAGTATGTTTGGTGGTATAGGATGAAAAGAGAGGTCGCCAGATTTGTTTCCAGATGCCTTGTGTGCCAGTAAGTCAAGGCGGTACGCCAGAGACCAGCAGGACTACTCCAGTCTTTACCTATCCCGGAATGGAAGTGGGAGCACATTACCATGGACTTCGTCTCTGGATTGCCGCGTACTCCCAGTGGCAAGGACGCTATTTGGGTGATCGTGGACAGATTGACAATGTCCGCTCATTTCATTCCATTCAAGGTTGGGCTGTCGATCGAGAAGCTTGCAGACCTCTATATGCGTCAGATCGTGAGGATTCACGGGGTGCCGGTGAGCATCGTTTCAGATCGAGACAGCCGTTTCACATCACACTTCTGAAGGAGTCTACAGACGAGTTTGGGATCACAGCTGAAGTTCAGCACGACCTATCATCCACAGACGGACGGACAGTCCGAGAGGACCATTCAGACCCTGGAGGACATGCTGCGGGTTTGTGCACTCGACTTCGGCGGTTCGTGGGAGGACCATTTGCACCTTGTGGAGTTTGCCTATAACAACAGTTATCAGGCTAGCATCGAGATGACCCCGTTCGAGGCGCTGTATGGACGGAGATGCCGCACGCCGCTATCTTGGGACGACGTTGGCGAGAGAGCTTTGCTTGGGCCAGAGATGGTGGTAGATTCATCTGAGAAGATCAGACTGATCAGGGATCGTCTCAGAGTTGCGCAGGATCGGCAGAAGCACTGGACGGACAGCAGCAGACGGCCATTGGAGTTCGCAGCTGGCGATAGAGTGTTAGTGAAGATCTCACCGACCAGAGGCGTCATTCGGTTCGGCAGAGGCGGGAAGCTCAGTCCGAGGTACATCGGGCCTTTTTAGGTGACAGCATGGATTGGCGAGGTGGCGTATCGACTAGCGCTTCCAGCTAGCTTGGAGGGAGTACACAGCGTCTTCCATGTATCTCAGCTTCGACGTTACATTCCAGACCCGAGCCATATGGTGGGCTATTCTGAGCTGGAGGTGGGCCCTAGTTTGACCTACGAGGAGCAGCCAGTAGAGATCCTGGACCGGAGGGAGAAGCGACTGCGGAACCAGACCATTTCTCTTATCCGCGTCATGTGGAGACATCACTCTCCGGGAGAGTCCACATGGGAGCGCGAGGATGAGATACGAGAGCGCTACCCTATATTGTTTACCTGATTGTATTTTGTATTCTGAATTTCCAATATTCAATAAATAATTCAGGGTGTTTTTGTAAATCAAATTTTGAATTATATCTAATTTCGAGGATGAAATTTTTTCAAGGGGGAGAGATTTGTAACTCCACTTTTCTGAAATATTGCAGAAATTTAAATTTTTATATTAAGTCATGATTTGGGAATATTTTTATATTTTATAGGTGAAGTTATTTTCTCAATTTTAATCATCCCATTATTTCTTCTTTGGGCTAACTCCCATTTAAACCCAATTAGGGTTGGGCCATCACTGCCAGCCCAAGCTAATGCTTTTAAACCAACCTTGATTTCAACTTAACCTTTCTTTCCTACTCTTCTAATAGAATCCCTGGCACGAGCCCTCAATTTCAAAATTTCTAACGGCCATGTGCACTCTCTCTCCTCTAACGGAATTGTCAGAGAGAGGAGGTGGAGTTTCCCGCCGAATTGTAGCCTGAGCCTCACGCTACTAACTATCTATTTAAGGAGCCAACCACTCATCCTTTCTTCCTCATTCCACAATTTGTTTCTGTGGAATTCTTCTTCTTCCTTTCCAAATCTCGATTTCGACCAGAGGATGAGGATGAAGCTAGCGGGACCATGCGTCGATCCTTGAAGCCAGGTAATGGTGATTCTTCTGGTTCTTCTATGTTCCTACTTGATTCGAAAACCAAATGTTACATGGATGGTTGAACGACTCATTCGTTCAAATTTCTTTTCACCTCCTGATCTGTTATTGATGGGAGTAACAATCAATTAACAGAGTATTTATCTATCTCTTGATCTAGATCAGAAGTTGCTGGTACAACATGTATGCTAGATTGAGTTGTTCCTTGTTGTTGAGGTTTTCTTAAGAATTTGAGGAGGGAATCGTTGGGCTTAGGAGAAGGATCGAGGTGTAACCAATTAGATCGGTGAGTTTGTGATGGTTTTCAGTGATCCTTTGAACAATTCAAATTTCATGATTTATTTGACCTTGTTCTTGGTCACCACACGTTTGTTTAATTGCCTGATCAGGAGTAAAATCCTGCTGGACTCGAGGAGTTGCTGTGTCGTTCATAGTGTCCTAACTTCAGATCGAGTTGCAATTCCAGGTATGACTCTTTACAATAATAACTGAGTATATGTTTTGTGATAATTAAATTATAAGTTTATATCTGGATAGGGAATTGACTGTGTTTGGATTGATTATGTCAGTCTTCTTTTAGAACTGAGATTAGGAAGGGGGTGGTAATTGGCATGTATTGAGTCAGTTTTATTCTGTATTTTGGAGTTGAGGACATGTTGTATCCTGGATTGAAGGATTATTAACCTAGTCATCTGTCAGTGAAACCAAAGCTCCATACCATTGATTTTAGTGCTGGAGATTTTGGAAGGATTTCAATTGATCTTTGTATTTTAACTGAGAACCCTGTTGTATGTGATTTCATTTATGAATTTTTGTGTGTTTTCATATAGGGATTGACATATGATTTCGTATATGAATTTCTATGTGTTTCATATAGGGATTGACATATGATTTCATATATGAATTTCTATGTGTTTTCACATATGGATTGATATGTGATTTCGTATATGAGTTTATATGTGCTTCCATATACAAGTTTATATGTGCGTGCATATATGAGTTTCTATGTGGACAGTGGATTTCTTCCTGTTAACTTTTAGATGTCTTTTAAATGGATTTGGGGACATGTGAAATTATGAACTGGGATTACATTGGGACTAGGCCTTGTAGACAGTCTTGCATTATTTTCTCTAATGTTTGTTGTTGAATACCTAAGCTAAGGATGTGAAAGGCAATAGATATTGGACTGACTTGTATCAGAGCTATAGGACTGAATCCTGGAAATAAACCAAGGATTTTGGCAGAATTATAACTGTCCTGATATTATAGACTGAATCAAATCAATATCCTGTTAGTAGCCTGGGACTGATGGTGTAGCAGTTCATGTTCAGTCCTGCTTAGGACTGAACCATGGTATCAGTGAACCCAGACTGAATAGGTAAGGACTGGAACCAACTAATGGTGCATCAGCCATTCTTAGGTTTGGTTACAGTTGTCTTCAATTGTTCGAGTCCTATTTAGGATTTGGACCTGTCCTGTTTTGGACTGTCCTAGAACAACCTTGGATTCCTGTAGAGCTTGTTTTAAAGACTGGTCCAGATAATTAGATTTCTGTTCATCTATTACCAGGTTGTGTGAACCTTCAGGTTAAGACTTTATGTAGTTGATTGTTTAGTCCTGAAAGAGATTGGGTGATGACTAATGTTTAAACACAATATCCTGCCACTGTACTGATCTGTCCATAATCTTACCTAAGGTATTATGGGAGACAGGTACAGGACATTGAATGGGACTGGAGGGAGTTTGACAGGTATTCCTATTCATTTAGAGGGAAGGCTTTTAGTGGAGACTACTTGGAGTCATTGTATTTCTTAATACCAAGTAGAAGCTATCACTGTGTTGGTCTCTTAGAATGCAGGAGTTTAGACAGCATGTTCAGATGTCCTGCTGTCTACTGGATTCTAGTTAACTGCTATTTTAGAACTAATATGACTAGGAGGATGGCACATAGGTTTAAGCCTAGTATAGCTAAGGTTTCTAGCTGTGAGACTGAGTTTAGACTCATACTCACATCCTGGAAACATGATGTGTCCTGTCCAACAGTTTAGCAGTCCAATATAAATCCTGGACTGCATTATCAGTACAATTGGAGAACTGAACTACCTTTCAGTAAACCAATTATACATAGTAGATGAAGGATTGATGTAGAATTCAACACTGTTAAGGGTTGGAATGAGATACTCTGTCCTAGAAGCAAGGTTAGGATTTAAGTTTGAGAATAGCCCTGGTTTGATCCTGTGTATGTTTGTTTTTAACTCAAACATTTCCCTTTTGGTATCTGGAGTCATCATAGTAAGAAGTTATTGATGGGGTTAGATGATATAATTGTCATCCTGAAATTGGAATCCATAGCAGGACAGTGTCATTCAGATTTGACAGTGTCCTGATATTGAACTGAGGTATTGAACTGGTTATTGGGTTGGAGAAATCTGAGACTGAGAAGTATTATTACTACAGTCCTATTTTAAAGCATAATAGCTGACAGTGCTATACCTTAGATATATATATATGGCTGTAATCTAAATAGTTGATTTTGTAATCTATACTAGTAGCCCTGTTTAGTATTGATAATACAAGGAGGTGGATGCAAGGTTAAAAAGCTAGGTGTCCTCATTAGTATGAAGGACTAGTGGTTTTAGCCTAAAAGAAAGCAGGACTATTTAGTTCCAACCTTCTAGCTAAATACTTATATTTTTGTCACGCCCCAGAACCAGAATACTGGAGAGCGGGGGCAGACATAGCCAGCTACGTATATTGAAATGGATTCCATCTCGCTATACGGTCACGGCTGTCTAGGATACATGAGGGTTTATCTACAAGTCAACAGTCTCTTAAGGTTATGAACAGGCCTAGTGTCTCAATCATAGCAAGTAAGTAAGAGTCACAAGATGTATGATCATTAAATATACAATAATAAGGCGTCCCAAATATTATATATTCAGCTGATCATGAAGCTAGTCGTTACAAAATGTTAGGACTAGCAAGAGTTTAGTCATACATGATCAACCCTAGGATTTGTCAATAATGTTACAGCCCGTAGGCAGACAGTAAGTAAGTGCAATCGAGCTAAACAGGTGCTCGTCGGCTAAACGCCTCAAAAGAATATTTTTACACTAGAGCGGGAGAGCCAAAAATAACCCACTCGTTGTCAGGGTTCCGTCTAGTGGCCACCATCTGGCTGGGAAGTCGGTAGATCCTCTGGAGTTGCTCCGAAATCTGGCCACACAAAACCAGCTGGGTCAAACCCCAGAAAGAGCAAGTGCCACAAAGGAGGCTTCACTTAAGAACTAAAACCAGCAATCAGCACAGGAATACAAATATAAATAAAATAAGGACTGGAATAAAAGGAAACATATCAGGATGATATACGACGAGATAACCATGGAACTATTCAGTTAGCCAGGTTACAACCCTTAAACCAAACAAGGACCGGGGTTGTAACCCTTCGTCTGAACGGAGCTTGGTTTCTCACCATTTATTGGTAAAATAAATACAAGCATTCTGGTCATTCAATAGTCTGGAGCAGGGTCAGGGCAAGACTAGACTGGTTAGACTCCATCCAATCACTTCACGGCCAAGCAAGAATTACGGCTTGATACTTTAACTAACTAGGGTTGTCACAAGCCTAATTACTAACAAGATGCAGTGAGATTATTCCACAGCCACAAGCCCTGCAGACCATCCAGGTCACCCAGGTCGAGAGATTAGGGTTGAATTCAGGTGGGTACATCGTCCAGGAAACGCATGTACCCATAGGTAGCTTGAAGGGTGCAACACATGACAGTGTGCTGGAAATGTGCCATACTCGACGGCAGGCTACAGATCCCAAGCGCGCCCAGGTAACGGGATTGCCTGTAGCTGGGAAATCTCTTCATGACTAATGTATTAATCTAGTTGTTAACCTTAGTCCATTTTAGTAGGTACTCCTGACCGTGGTACTCAGGAGTCCCATCCTAGACATGATGCAAGACAGGACTGGTTTATTCATACAAGCACAATCGCCCACGGTGTCCGGCCATTATACATGTCATGTCATGTCAGGTAGCCGTCGCAACAGCTATTCGAGATAATCATGTCAGGTTATCATGCCAAGTGTACTTGTCAGGAGTACACCACGACGGGCCACTATCAGGTCATGTCAGGTCATTATGTCAGGAGTGCACCACTACGGGTCACTATCGTGTCATACTCAGGTATCATTTCCAAACATATTAAACAAATCCATGATTATCAAGTTCATGACAAAAGGTGTAAGGATATAAAATGGACGTTAAATATCTAATAAAATATTAATATACAGGGCTATAGAAGATCAAGGGTAATCAGGCTACGCTCAAGCCAGGCTACGCTCAGGCTAGCGTACGCTCAGGTCTGCGTACCAAAGGATCCATACACTTCCAATGGGAAGCGTATGCAAGGGTCAGCGTACACAAGGGCACGCTCAAGCTACAGGTCAGCGTACGCTTAAGCTAGCGTAGGCTCAAGACTGCGTACGCTCGAGCTAGCGTACGAAAGGAGCCAGCGTACGCCTTGCTCGCTTAAGCTAGTGTACCAAGGCACGCGTACGCTCAATCTAGCGTACGCTCAAGATACGCTGCCAACAGGCAGCGTATCAAGGTGAGCGTACGCTCACTAAAGAGCAGCGTACGAAGGCTAGCATACGCTCGCTAAAGAGTAGCGTACGAAAGCTAGCGTACGCTCGCTAAAGAGCAGCGTACGAAAGCTAGTGTACGCTCGCTAAAGAGCAGCGTACGAAGACTAGCGTACGCTCGCTAAAGAGCAACGTACGACTCAGCGGCATAAGCTAAAAAGCTAGCTCACTGTTCACTGTCTTCTCCAAATGGCAAGAACAGCAAGAACTCTAAAGTTGAATCTAAGCTTCAATTGTCCATATCTTGGTCAAAACAAGTCCGAATCCAACTTTCCAAAGGTCAAAATTGGGTAGAATGAAATTCTCTAAAACATGGAACCATCAAAACTTGAAAACAAGCAAGTTTTATAGATCAAAACACCAAAAAACCAAAAATAGCAAAACTCTACATCTACAAGAATTAAAGCCTCAAAATGGAAAATGACAAGTTCTAATGTGGTTTAGAATCATGAGAAGAAGCTAATGAAACCATCAAAAGGAGTTCTCTTGTGGAAGCAAGTTGCACTTGCCTATGGTGTTCTTGGTTGGTGGAGAAGAGTAATGGTGGGGGAAGGAGAAGTAAATGAGAATTATGGAGGAGAGAGAAGGTTGGTGGGGATAATAAAGAGGGGGGGTTGTGGTGGAGATGAAGGAGAAGCATAGGCTAAGGTGTTCCACCCTTGGCCCATGATGAACCAAGCATTGGGCCGGCCGAACCAAGCCAACCCAAACTGAGAGTTAAACCAAGCCGAGAGCTAAACAAGGAATAATACAAGAAAAGACACGTACACGTATTTCTAAAATACGCAATACGAACCACAGGCATTACAACTCTACCCACCTTAAAAGAATTCCGTCCTCGGAATTTAATTAAGAGGCTAGAGGGACAAGAACAAGCTACACTATTCACAGGCAATTATACTAGGCAATCAATCAATCATGCAAGCAAGGAATTGATGGCATGAGGCATAAGAAAGACATTATACCTCACGAGTCAAACAAGTCGGGATATCGTGATCGGATATCATCCTCACGCTCCCACGTTGACTCCCCCAAAGAGTGATGACCCCAAGCAACTCGGACTAACTTGATAGTCTTGTTCTTGAGAATCTTCTCTCTTCGATCCAATATAGACACGGGCCTCTCCTCATACGAAAGGTTGGTACCAACAACCAATTTCGAATGATCCAGGATGTGGCTCGGGTCCGGGATGTACCGTCGTAATTGGGATACATGGAATACGTCATGCACCTCGCTTAGCGACGGTGGAAGAGCGAGACGATAGGATACATCTCCTACTCGCTCCAGAATGTCAAACGGTCCTATATACCTAGGACTAAGCTTGCCCCGTACACCGAAATGAATGACGCCACGGTTAGACGAAATCCTCAGGAATACATGATCGCCGACCGAAAACTCGAGAGGGCGCCGATGAGAATCGGCCCAATGGCGCTGGCGATCTTGGGCAACTCGAAGATGATCTCTGACTCGCCTGACCACTTCAACTGTCTGGGCAATCATTTCTGGACCAAGCATCTGCCTCTCTCTAACATTATCCCAGGCTAGCGGGGATCTGCACTTCCTGCCATACAGTGTCTCGAACGGTGCCATCTGGATACTGGCCTGGAAACTATTGTTGTATGAGAATTCCACCAGGTGCAAATGATCTTCCCATGAACCACCAAAGTCAAGTGTGCAAGACCGTAACATGTCTTCAAGAGTTTGGATCGTGCGCTCCGACTGGCCATCCGTCTGCGGGTGATATGCTGAACTGAACTGGAGATGAGTTCCCAAACTCTCTTGCAAGCTACGCCAAAAGTGCGACGTAAACCTTAAATCTCGGTCCGAGTTGATACTGACTGGGACACCGTGCAATCTGACAATCTGCCTGAGGTATATCTCTGCTAACTGAGCCGTCGACTGACCAACTCTGAACGGAAGAAAGTGAGCTACCTTGGTAAGCCTATCCACAATGACCCAAATAGCATCTCTACTAGCTGGGGATCTAGGTAATCCAGTCACGAAATCCATGGTCATATGCTCCCACTTCCATTCTGGAATCGGTAAGGGCTGAAGAAGTCCAGCCGGTCTCTGATGTTCGGCTTTAACTTGTTGGCAAACCAAACACCGAGAGACAAACCGAGCTATCTCCCGCTTCATGCCATTCCACCAGAAGTGCTGACGGATATCACGGTACATCTTCGTACTGCCAGGATGGATGGAATACTGAGAACTGTGCGCTTCTGACATGATCTCCTGTCTGATATCTCCACTGGGTACACAAAGACGCTTACCATGCCTAAGTGTACCATCCTCATGAATACATAGCTCTGGTCTTCGTCCCGCCTCACACTCTGTTCTGAGTCGCTGAAGCTTGGAATCTGCCGACTGCACCATCCGGATCCTCTCGACTATAGTGGACAGAACTTGCATACTGGCCATCAATGCCATACTGGAAGGGAGAACAACTTCAATACCCATCTTCTGAAGATCTGCTAACAGCTCTGGTTGCGCTGTTAGAAAATAAACTCCGGCTCTCCTGCTCAATGCATCTGCTACGACATTGGCCTTCCCAGGATGATACTGCAAGCTGACATCATAATCCACAAGAAGCTCCAGCCACCTCCTCTGACGCATGTTAAGATCCTTCTGGGTGAAAACATACTTCAGGCTCTTGTGGTCGGTGAAAATCTCTACCCTGTCTCCATACAAGTAGTGCCTCCACAACTTAAGTGCAAACACCACTGCTGCCAGCTCCAAGTCATGGGTTGGGTAATTCCTCTCATGATCACGAAGTTGTCGTGACGCATAAGCTATTACCTTCCCATGCTGCATCAGAACACATCCTAAACCTCTGCCTGAAGCATCACAGTACACTGAGAATCCTCCGGTCCCATCTGGAAGTGTGAGAATAGGAGCTGTTATCAGGCCTCGCTTCAACTGCTCAAAAGAACTCTGACACTCAGCTGTCCAAGCAAATTGTGCATCCTTGCGGGTCAACTGGGTCAATGGCGCTGAAATTCGAGCAAAGTCTGAAACAAACCGCCGGTAGTAGCCGGCCAATCTAAGAAAACTGCGAACTTCTGCAACGGTGCTGGGCACTGGCCATGACTCAATAGCCACAATCTTCTGGGGATCCACTTCTACTCCTCCTTGAGTGATGATATGACCCAAGTACGAAATACGATCGATCCAGAACTCGCATTTACTGAACTTGGCATATAACTGGTGCTCTCTGAGGACCTGAAGAACTACACGAAGATGCTGCTCATGCTCCTCCTCACTGTTACTGTAGACCAGAATGTCATCCAAGAACACAATCACAAACTGATCCAAGTAAGGCATGAAGATGCGATTCATGAGGTCCATGAATACTGCCGGCGCATTGGTCGCCCCAAAAGGCATAACAAGGAACTCCTAATGCCCATATCTCGATCTAAAAGCCGTCTTCGGGATGTCCTGCTCTCTGACTCTAATCTGATGATAACCTGAGCGCAAATCAATCTTCGAGAATACTGAAGCCCCCTTGAGTTGATCAAACAAGTCATCTATCCTCGGAAGATGGTATCTGTTCTTGATTGTCACTGAGTTCAAGGTACGATAATCAACACATAACCTGGATGTACCATCCTTCTTTTTCACAAGAAGCATCGGGGCTCCCCAAGGCGATCCACTAGCACGAATGAATCCCTTGGTTCTGAGTTCCTCAATCATCTTGTACAAGATTTCTAACTCTGACGGCGCCATCCTGTAGACTCTCTCTGATACTGGGGCTATCCCGGGAATCAAGTCTATAGTGAACTCGATCTCCCGCTCCGGAGGCATACCTGGAAGTTCTTCTGGGAAAACATCTGGAAACTCATCCACTATCCTGGGCAACTGAACTGCTGCTACTGCCATCCGCAATGCTGGAGGAGAAGGCTCAACTGCGCCTCTGGAAAATGAAAACTCTGGCTCTCCTGGAATGCTAAAAACAACCCTACCAATATGGCAGTCTATTCTAGCATACTGGTTCCTCAACCAATCCATCCCTAGGACCACATCATAATCGGCCATCGGAAACTCTATCAATCTAGCGGGGAACTCTCTACCGCTAACTACGATCCGACACGAGGAAAACACTCTATCTACTCCCATAAGTCCGTTACCAGTAAGTATATTGAGCCTTACTGATAATGACTCGGGCTCCAATCCTATCCGGGTCGCAAATTGTACAGACATAAAAGAATGCGATACACCAGAATCAAATAAAGCTGAAGCTGGAAATGAGTTGACGAGAATAGTACCTGCCACTACCTCATCTGGTGCCAATCCTTCCTCCATGGTCAACATCATAGCCTGACCGTGCCCTCGGGGTGCTGGTCCCCTCTGCTGAAATCCTCGCTGCCTATTCTGACTCAAGGCCTGGGCTTGAGTATACTGCTGGGGTTGTTGCTGCTGGAATACATGGGACTGAGGCGGCAAGGGCCTCGGCAATAGATACTGCGGCTGCTGGACCGGTACTGGTCCTCTCACCGAAGAGCTAGAAAGGTTGGACGATGATGAACCACCCCTATTCGGGCAGGATCCAACCCTGTGGTCTGCTGCTCCACAAACCAGACACAATCCCTGTGCCCTACGACACTCTGCCACTACATGACCTGGCTTCCCACAATGAGAACATCCTACTGTGGAAGACTGCTTCTGCTTCTGCTGCTGTTGAGGGTACGTCGGGGTGGAATGCTGAACCGATGTTACTGAGGCCGCTTGCCTCGGAGCTCCAATAGTCAAGGCCCTGGCTGCCGGGGCCGGTACTGAAGACCGATTCATCTGGCCGTGAGATCTCTTCCGACCTCCGGTCCTATCCACAATCCTCTGGGAGGTATACTCATGCCTCCGAGCTGCTCTCAAGACTGCATCAAAAGTCTGATGCTCAAACTGCTCGACTGCCAACAAAATCTCCAGGTGAAGTCCCTGCTGGAATCGCTGGGCTCTATCATACTTGGTTGCCACCAAGGTGGGAGCAAACCGACTGAGTCTTGAAAACTCGGCCGTATATCCATCAACCGTCCTGCCTCCTTGCTTCAGATTGGTGAACCTGGTCTGCAGATCATACCGAGCCACGGTATCGAAATACTTGGTCTGGAATCTCTCTCTGAATACTGCCCAAGGAATGGGTGCTGCTAACCCAACGGCCTGCACTGCCCACCAGCTGCGGGCAAGATCTAACAACTGCAGGCGCACCACGGCTACCTTCTCGTTCTCTGGAGTCCTGGCTGCTTCGAGAATCACCTCAGTGTCCTGAAGCCAAGCATCTGCTGCGACAGCATCTTCACTACCGTCAAAGAATGGAGGGTTCAAGCGCTTGAACCTGTTGGCCGCACTGTTCCCTGGATGACTACCTCTAGTCAAAGCATCCGCCACTGCCTGTTGCAAGGCATCTCCACGCCGGTCTTGGGAAGCTATCAAGGTCCTGACGAGTCCTACCAAAGTGCCATCATCATATTCTACAGGTTGAACTGGCTGGACTGGTGACTCTCCGCCAGAAGGCACGACTCTGGAGGCTACTCCGGAATGCTCGACTTGAACTCCAGGTTGCTGCTGGTCCGCGGGAGGTGCTCCGCCTTGCTGATCGATCGGGTCAGGTACTATGCCGCTGAAGAAGACGACATAGGAAACAATAAGGAAGGACCAGGACAGAGCAACGATACAAGCATATGATCAGGACAAGAATCCAGGGATTCAGAAGATACGAGCAGAGATCAAGGACGAATACTGATTGAGACATCTATTCGGTAAACCCTCACATATCTTGATTTACAAGACCTGCATGGGCCACCACTTAAACCATGTCACGCCCCAGAAACAGAATACTGGAGAGCGGGGGCAGACATAGCCAGCTACGTATATTGAAATGGATTCTATCTCGCTATACGGTCACGGCTGTCTAGGATACATGAGGGTTTATCTACAAGCCAACAGTCTCTTAAGGTTATGAACAGGCCTAGTGTCTCAATCATAGCAAGTAAGTAAGAGTCACAAGATGTATGATCATTAAATATACAATAATAAGGCGTCCCAAATATTACATATTCAGCTGATCATGAAGCTAGTCATTACAAAATGTTAGGACTAGCAAGAGTTTAGTCATACATGATCAACCCTAGGATTTGTCAATCATGTTACAGCCCGTAGGCAGACATTAAGTAAGTGCAATCGAGCTAAACAGGTGTTCGTCGGCTAAACGCCTCAAAAGAATATTTTTACACTAGAGCGGGAGGGCCAAAAATAACCCACTCGTTGCCAGGGTTCCGTCTAGTGGCCACCATCTGGCTGGGAAGTCGGTAGATCCTCTGGAGTTGCTCCGAAATCTGGCCACACAAAACCAGCTGGGTCAAACCCCAGAAAGAGCAAGTGCCACAAAGGAGGCTTCACTTAAGAACTAAAACCAGCAATCAGCACAGGAATATAAATATAAATAAAATAAGGACTGGAATAAAAGGAAACATATCAGGATGATATACGACGAGATAACCATGGAACTATTCAGTTAGCCAGGTTACAACCCGTAAACCAAACAAGGACTGGGGTTGTAACCCTTCGTCTGAACGGAGCTTAGTTTCTCACCATTTATTGGTAAAATAAATACAAGCATTCTGGTCATTCAATAGTCTGGAACAGGGTCAGGGCAAGACTAGACTGGTTAGACTCCATCCAATCACTTCACGGCCAAGCAAGAATTACGGCTTGATACTTTAACTAACTAGGGTTGTCACAAGCCTAATTACTAACAAGATGTAGTGAGATTATTCCACAGCCACAAGCCCTGCAGACCATCCAGGTCACCCAGGTCGAGAGATTAGGGTTGAATTCAGGTAGGTACATCGTCCAGGAAACGCATGTACCCTTAGGTAGCTTGAAGGGTGCAACACATGACAGTGTGCTGGAAATGTGCCATACTCGACGGCAGGCTACAGATCCCAAGCGCGCCCAGGTAACGGGATTGCCTGTAGCTGGGAAATCTCTTCATGACTAATGTATTAATCTAGTTGTTAACCTTAGTCCATTTTAGTAGGTACTCCTCACCGTAGTACTCAGGAGTCCCATCCTAGACATGATGCAAGACAGGATTGGTTTATTCATACAAGCACAATCGCCCACGGTGTCCGGCCATTATACATGTCATGTCATGTCAGGTAGCCGTCGCAACAGCTATTCGAGATAATCATGTCAGGTTATCATGCCAAGTGTACTTGTCAGGAGTACACCACGACGGGCCACTATCAGGTCATGTCAGGTCATTATGTCAGGAGTGCACCACTACGGGTCACTATCGTGTCATACTCAGGTATCATTTCCAAACATATTAAACAAATCCATGATTATCAAGTTCATGACAAAAGGTGTAAGGATATAAAATGGACGTTAAATATCTAATAAAATATCAATATACAGGGCTATAGAAGATCAAGGGTAATCAGGCTACGCTCAAGCCAGGCTATGCTCAGGCTAGCGTACGCTCAGGTCTGCGTACCAAAGGATCCATACACTTCCAATGGGAAGCGTATGCAAGGGTCAGCGCACACAAGGGCACGCTCAAGCTACAGGTCAGCGTACGCTCAAGCTAGCATAGGCTCAAGACTGCGTACGCTCGAGCTAGCGTACGAAAGGAGCCAGCGTACGCCTTGCTCGCTTAAGCTAGCGTACCAAGGCACGCGTACGCTCAAGCTAGCGTACGCTCAAGACACGCTGCCAACAGGAAGCGTATCAAGGTGAGCGTACGCTCACTAAAGAGCAGCGTACGAAGGCTAGCGTACGCTCGCTAAAGAGCAGCGTACGAAAGCTAGCGTACGCTCGCTAAAGAGCAGCGTACGAAAGCTAGCGTACGCTCGCTAAAGAACAGCGTACGAAGACTAGCGTACGCTCGCTAAAGAGCAGCGTAAGACTCAGCGGCATAAGCTAAAAAGCTAGCTCACTGTTCACTGTCTTCTCCAAATGTCCAGAACAGCAAGAACTCTAAAGTTGAATCTAAGCTTCAATTGTCCATATCTTGGTCAAAACAAGTCCGAATCCAACTTTCCAAAGGTCAAAATTGGGTAGAATGAAATTCTCTAAAACATGGAACCATCAAAACTTGAAAACAAGCAAGTTTTATAGATCAAAACACCAAAAATCCGAAAATAGCAAAACTCTAGATCTACAAGAATTAAAGCCTCAAAATGGAAAATGACAAGTTCTAATGTGGTTTAGAATCATGAGGAGAAGCTAATGAAACCATCAAAAGGAGTTCTCTTGTGGAAGCAAGTTGCACTTGCCTATGGTGTTCTTGGTTGGTGGAGAAGAGTAATGGTAGGGGAAGGAGAAGTAAATGAGAATTATGGAGGAGAGAGAAGGTTGGTGGGGATAATAAAGAGGGGAGGAGGTTGTGGTGGAGATGAAGGAGAAGCATAGGCTAAGGTGTTCCACCCTTGGCCCATGATGAACCAAGCATTGGGCCGGCCGAACCAAGCCAACCCAAACCGAGAGTTAAACCAAGCCGAGAGCTAAACAAGGAATAATACAAGAAAAGACACGTACACGTATTTCCAAAATACGCAATACGAACCACAGGCATTACAACTTTCATGTCATTACATTTCTAAAGTATATCTTTCCTATGGTAAGTTATAGAAGCAAACATGATAGGTTGTGTTTAGACTATTATGTGGTTATAATGAAGAATTAATTTATAAATATAGATTAAGGTAGAGGACTAAGCTAATGTACTTTATTCATGATTAGAATTGTGGATAGCTAAGTTAGAGTTAGTCAGTTTATTAATTTCTTGAAATTATTAAACATGAGGACATACAGCTTTACTACCCTTTCTTGATCACCCGGAGACATACAAGTATACTCCTCTGAATTGTTCATTTCTTATGTCTTCATTATTCTTTCTTGTATCTCTTGGTGACACGATATATCACAACATTGTCTCATTTTATGTTCCATGTTTCATTGTGTCTGGGAGGGGAAATACTATAGAGATGTGATCAAACCCTGTTACTACTCATATGAATAGCTTGGGTCCCGTACCGTGCACGTGGAGCCAAAGCCGTACCATTTCATTATCATTGCATCTACCCAAGCCGATCACACTCTAGTAGTATTTCAAATATTGCACTTGTCAGGATTCAGTATTGTATTTCAGGATTTCATGGTTGTATTTCATGTTCAGGCTGTATTTTATGTTCAGTTTGTATTTCATGATTCAGGTTGTATTTCATGTTCAGGACTCTTACCATGCTTCCCTGTTTTACTTTCAGTATTCCTATTCAGTTCATGTCTTGTTCTCATTTCCTGTACTTTATATTATTCCTGTTTTCTAGATTCATACCATCATGTACATGTTTATTTCTATGGATATACTTTGCTCCGCTCCTGAATAGGATATGTTGCAGGTGAGTTGGAGGCTTTATGTGACACATTCTATGGCGAGGAGCCTATTGATGCAGGAGAGCTAGCTGGTGCAGGTCATGACTTAGAGGCTGCAGAAGCCTAGAGATTTTCTTTAGTTTTCCTATTTCCATGTATTTGAGACTAGTAGAATTTCTATCTTTCTGGAATGTAATAAGTTCTGATATTGTACTTTACTCTGGTTGGGACACATTTATATAGATGCTGTGATTCACTCATGTTCTTATTATCTGGTTAGTTTTCCTAGATTGGTACAGCTTACTTTGTTGTGTCTAACAACAAAGGCTGGGCGTGTCCAACACGTATCCGGTTATTCGGGAGCGGGTCGTGACAACAAGACATTGCCGAGATATGCAAGCGTCCTTATCTGAACTTGATACAAAGGGGAGCTACTGGACAATTAAGTAAGCCGATAGCACAATACACATTGAGCAAGGAAGATAGATTAATAATCTGCAAGTGGGTATCTACTTTAAGATTTCCCGACGGCTATGTGTCGAATTTGTCTAGATGCGTTGACCTCAATGAACGCAAGCTAACGGGAATGAAGAGTCATGACTGCCACGTGTTTATGGAAAGATTACTGCCCATTGCTTTGAAAGAGTTGTTGCCTTCTGCTGTATGGGTTCCGTTGGCCGAACTATCAATATTTTTTAGGGATATTTGTTCAACTAAGTTGACTGTGCAACACATGGTTGAATTTGAGGAGAAGATTATCTTAACAATTTGCAAGTTGGAGAAAATATTTCCTCTTGGCTTCTTCGATAGCATGGAGCATCTACCGATTCATCTAGCATATGAAGCCCATGTCGGTGCATCTGTTTATTAACGATGGATGTACCCATTTGAAAGGTACATAAATATCGATATAATTTAAGCTGAATTTCAGTGGGTTTTAAAATTCTTTCTTAATTCTCAAGATAATTTGTCTCTCTAGATACCTACACCATCTAAAGAAGAAAGTTGGCAACAAAGCTCATATAGAGGCTTCGATATACGAAGCATACCTTATCGAAGAGGTGTCAAACTTCTGCTCCATTTATTTCGATACTCATATTAAAACAAATCGAAATAGACCTCAAAGGAATGACGAGGACGTTGAGGATGGAGGAAGATTCAATATAAGGGGCAAGCCTATTGGGGCTAGTAAAAGACGGTAGTTGACAGACGACGAGTATGATGCTGCTCACCGATATGTCTTGTTAAACTGTGACATACAAGAAGTGAGAGATTTGGAGAAGTAAGTCAGTACACTTGCACTCGTTATAATCTCGAATTTGATGAAGTGAGTGACTACACTTATATATTCTTATTTTCTCTAATAGTGTATTTAGAGATGAAGTCAAAATGAGGAGACCCGATATTACCGATGAGAGACTTCAAAGAGAGGTTGATTGTACATTTCCATTATGGTTTCGCAAATACGTAAGTAACTGTGATTATAATTGAGATTATTAATATATAATCTGAAACATTTAAATTATAAATATTTGTTTACAGGTTTTATTGCCTGAAACAACACTCACTCATGAGAGTGTTCGTTATCTGGCACTGGGACCGAAAAAGCAAATAAAGACTTGGCCAGGCTATATCGTTAATGGCTTCAGGTTTAAGTCAACTCAGAATGCTATAAATGTCGAATTTATCAATGACGGCATCAGTACCAAGGATTCCGGTGTTTGCATAAGAGGCACCGTCTATGACGACGAGCCGGACTTTGACTATTATGGAGTGCTTCGGAATATTATAGATTTACAATATACTGGCCTATATGATATGCATATTGTGATGTTCAAATGTGAGTGGTTCGATACGACACCAAATATCAGTTGGAGAATCGATAAACAATTTGGATTCGTCGATATAAATTATCGCAAGAGGTATAGAGGGTCCGATACATTTGCGATAGCAAATCAGGCTGTTCAAGTCTACTATACAAGCTACCCAAGGTGTCGTAGAGATCGATTTGACTGGTCGGCAGTATGTAAGATTAAATCTAGAAATACATTCAACGTTGGAGACCCAGCATACCAAGAGGACCAGATCAAAAAGTCCCAATACTTGGGACAACACTCAGATACAATAGATGTTGAAGATATTGTTGAGGAAAATAGATGGGAGGAAGAGGTTGATACACAAGATTTAGCTGTCAACTATGGGAGAAAGAGGCGTCGTCCCAAATTTTGAGGCAGAAGAAGAAGAAGAAGAAGAAGAAGAAGAAGAAGAAGAAGAAAAAGAAGAAGAATTTGATGGGGATGAGGATACAGATGAAATCGACGATGAAGATAAGGATGAGGATGAGGATGAGGAGGAGGAGGATGATGATGAAGACGAGGCCGAGGATGAGAACGAAGACGATGATTAGGTTAAATATTGTTGTACATTAAAAATACTTCCAATTACATGAATTAAGTTTGACCTCATAAAAGCAATTACGTGAATTCATGTTTTTTTTATTCGATTATTTACTTATTGCAGATGGCACTCCTAGTCTTTTTTGTCGCGACGGCACTCGTCTTCCTACTAGTGGTATGTATATTTTAGTTTAGTTTTTTATATCTATTTACACTTTTATATTGTTAATTATGTCTATGTGTTCTATTTACAGGTCATGATGGCTGGTCGTGGTGGTGGTGGTGGTGGTGGTGGTGCGGGTCGTAGTCGTGGTCGTACTGGTGCTGGTGGTCGTGGTCGCATTCAAAGTTCCCGGGATATGACCCCATCGAGCGAGCCCGACCCGGAGAGTACCCCGGGCAAAGACGCATCCTGCCCTCGATCGGCCACTTGATCGAGGCATGAGTCCGGATCTGCTAGCGGATCCGTTCCGCTATCGAAACCACCAACAGCGGATCCACCAGGGGATGCCCCAGTTACTGCATTGTGGGCCCCGGAGTACCCCCATACTCGGTTCCATCCGATTACTGGGGAGTACATACGCGGACCCGCGGATCCTCCGACGGCACCAGAGAGGCCGAGAGGCGAGTTCCGACGAGAGCTATGGCCCGCGGGGACCTCGTAAGTAAATTTAAGTTAATTTATTAAATTTCTTTCATTTATTCGAGTTAATAATCCAGTCGTTTCTTCTTTGTAGGTTTTTTTCGTTTAATGTTGGCAGGGCCCTTGGAGAAATTATCAGGGTTAACTTCTACGGTCCCTACCTCAACTTTTTGTCGGTGTCCCCAAACGTGCAGTACGTCTGGCTCGACGAGTTGAGGGTATATATCTATATCTTCTGGTTAATTATTAGTTACTCTTTAATCAACCATTTTTTAAATTACGTGATAATTGATTTTCTGTGTTAGACAACGTACTGGTGGCCCCCCATCGCGAGGAGGGGATCCGCAGGACCTACAGAAGCGCTTGCTCGAAGAAGATATGGAATATGATTTATGACCTAAAAATAGGGCATACGAGGCCGAATTGGATCCGACAGGAGTATTATGAGGACCTCTTAGGCATGATGGATACCCCTGCATACAAGAAGAAATCGGAGAAGGCGAAGGTGAACCGATCTGCCGTGCGCCTTTATACGGGGGGATCAAGGTCCCACGCAGGGACACTTACAGATCTGGTGAGCAACCATAAATTTATTTCACTATCGAATTAGGTATTATTAATTAAAGGAGTTAATTAGTTTCTACGAAAATTTCGTATGCAGGCCCAACGGGCGGTGAAGGAGGGAAGGGCGCCAGAATCGGTCACCATGCACGACGTGTTCCAGCATACGCACAAAAGACGGAAGGACGGAAGCTTCGTCGACGAGAGGGCCAAGGAGACTGATGTAAGTACTTATGTTTATGAGATTAACGTTACAATTAAAAGTATTCGGACTATAACTTAGGTAAACTTAGGATTCACACTTAACTTAGTGAAATATAGGATTTTGATTACAACTTAGGTAAATCTTATAATATAAACACATTCATTTGATAGGCTGCATATCGTGAGGCCCTTAGTTGGGCTCAGTTAACTGACACCGAGGATGTCGGTGAAACGACGCCCTTTCGGACGCCCTCTTGTTTGGCCGCTCGGAACGACTTGTTCGTAGATACCGTCGGCGACTTTAAGAAAGGGTTCCTGTACGGAGTCGGCTCCCTAGGGCCATTGCACATGGCGACGCAGAGATTTCCACCGACACCGCCTCCTCCCGTGGCCCCGGAAGACGATGATGTTAGGTCGCAGCTTACGCAGCTGCACGAGGCGGTGTCGTCCTTACGGGAGCAATTTGCCACGTACTTTCCGCCTACGTCTGCTGCTGCCGGTCCGTCTGCTGCTGCCGGTACGTCTGCTGATGGTGCTCGTCCGTCTTCTACTGGTGCGTCGACTGCAGGTGTCGGTCCGTCTTCTGTGGGCCATCTTTCTCTCAACCCTGATGCCCCTGTGGTACCGCCTATGACTGTGACATCACTCTTGGATCTCATGTTCGCAGAGCAGCTACGCCGACTTCCGAGCAGTGTCTACGACGGCTTGCCTCCGTACCTTATGGAGGAGTATATTCGTCGGTCGCATATGGGATTACCACCACCGGACAATCGACCTCCTCCTTCTTAAAATATTGTATTAAGAAAATTTGGATTATTTGTGAGAGCTTTGGATTAATTGTGCTATAATCGGCTTATAGCACCGGATATTATGTTACTCTTTAGGATAATTGATATTTATTTTCTATTAATTTGGTTTGGTCTGTGATTCTTGGATAATTGGTGTGCATTAAATTCGTATGTGCATATTTGGTCTATGTGATTCTTGGATAATTGGTGTGCATTATATATTTGGTCTGTGTGATTGTTGGATAATTGGTGTGCATTATATATTGGTTTGGTTTATGCATATATTTGTGAACAGGGAAAATACTGCAATTTTTTTCCCAAAAAACTCAGTTAGCGACGGACTAGTGACCGTTTAGCGATGGATAATCCCAGTAGCCGACGGTTTTACGATGGATTAGCCGTCGCTATCTGGAGTTTTTAAAGTATTTCCAGGTAGCGACGGATGATCGACGTATTATCCGTCGGCAAGGTTCTGGTGGTATAAACTTCGACGAAATAGCGACGGTCTATCCGTCGCCAGGGCGACTGATTATCAGCCGCTAAGCAATCGCTTGCTCTAGCGACTGCTTAGCGACGGACAATCCGTCGACAAGGTTCTGGAAATGCTTGACATTTCCAGATTGATGGCGACGGATAATCAGTCAGTAATCCGTCGCTGTGGCGACGTTGTAGCGATGGATTAGCGACTACTCTTCCGTCGCCATGGTGCTGGAAATACCAAGCATTTCCAGAACCTGATCGACGGATAGTCCGTCAGCACGCCATCGCTAATCCGTCGTTCGTTATCGACGAATACCGACGGGTGAGCGATGGAACGATACGCTCTGATACGCTGTTACGATGGATTACCGACGGAATTTTACGTCGCTATTGTCTACACAGTTCAGTACTTAATAGTTGAAATGGACGACAGTCCATCGAAAATGCGTCGCTAATGCTTCGTATTGTGACGTCGACAATTCGTCGCTATTTTGTCGTTTGACGACAACGTAGCGACGGACCATTATTAGCGACGAGCTGATTGCCGACGGATTTTTTTGGCCAAAATCCGTCGGTTATCGGTCGCTAATAGTAATTACCGTCGGATTGGCGACGGATAGGACCGTCGCTAAAACGATAAATTTTGGTAGTGTCAACCAGCTCCTACTTGTGCCTACTGTAGGATGACCGGGCACTCTTGGGATGTGTGCAGGAAGAGGCTTGGTGTATGCTTGTTTTATGGATCTTTTGTACACCAGTTGAGGTAGTTTCCTTCGGCACCTGTTCGTCCAGCTTCGAGGATAGCTCCAGCCCCTAGATCACCGGCGAGGCCTATTGTAGCACAACTGCAGAGAGGGCCATTACCTACTCAGCATCAATGCCTTATCCAGCATTGATAAAGGGGCAAGGTATTTGCTATGATGGTCGACGAGACCGGCACCTTTTGATGTGATTGCAGGTTCAGTACTTATTAATTCATTTTTAGCTATTTCTTTATTTGATTCTGATGCTACTCATAGTTTTATATCTATAGCTTTTGTGTTTAAGCATGACATTACATCTATGCCTTTGGATAGTAGTTGTAAGATTTTAACTGACGGGGGCATTATCCTAGTCAAGGATATCTGCGTCGAGCGTCACATTACCTTGGGAGGCAAGATTTGTGCGTCAGATTACTCGTAATGCCACTTCTGTGCTTTGATATAGTACTCGAAATGGATTGGTTGAGTGCGCAGTACGCCAGTATAGATTGTCGTCGCGGATGCATTGTGTTTAGTCCTCCTAAAGAGTCAGTATTTGAGTTTGCTAGAGGAACCATGGAGCAGAGTAGCAAAGCTATTTGTGGGGCCTTGGTAGAGCAGAAAGAGCTACCTGAACTAGGTTAAAACTTGGCCCAAGTTCGGTCAGGGTGGTTTTAACCATTCCCTTGATATCTGCATCCAACGTTCGAATGCGATATTTCTGCATCTGAACTCTGCCTGAACCCTTCCCGAATTCGGTCCCCAAAAACACTATAAATAGAATTGAGATTGCCATTCATTTTACTCATCCTATTTCATCTTTTCTCTTCTCTATGTAAAGTGATCTAAGATTTTTACTTTCATATCTAAGCCTTTACGACTCTTAGCCAAGCCAGTGCAGTTTCTGTTTAATCTAGATTTTGGTATTAAAGAGTTTTATCGGAGGCTGTATTTAGAAAACATTCTAGTTTTCCAATTGCCTTCTGTAGTCGGTCGTGTGCTCATCACCAAGAACAATGTTGTGAAGTCGGTCATGCACTTGTCGCCATGTACGGTGTTGTAATAGTTGCAAGCGTTTAGTTAAAGCTTATGCTATAGTGGATTAACAGCGAGCAAGAGTACTCACGACTGGATTAGTCCTCTCAGAAGGAAACCAGTATACATCATTGTGTCACTGAGTTTGAATTCTTGACTCTTACTTTACCGTATTTTATTTACCATCTTTTAGCTGCTATAATATATAACTGCATAATATTTTAATTAGTGATTATTTTCCGCTGCACACGCACACACTCTATTCACCCCCCCTCTAGAGGTGCTCAATGGTCATATAGGGCTCATCTGCTGTTACCCCCACTTGGGCTTCTTCTTGAGGGGCACCTACAAAATTAATGAATTCATAAGAAAACAAGTAGACGAATAAGATATAAAGAGTTATGCCAAATGTACTTACTGGGTTAGTGGGTATGTACGACTTCATCAAATCTAAAAAGTCTCCATGCTCGAAGTCGAAAGAAGTAATCGGAGCAATGGGAGACTCCTCGACCTGGGTCGTCCATGTTGGTCCTGTCACCGGAACCTCTTCCGGGTCAATAGCCATCTCAGTCTCTATAATCCATGGCACCTCAACCATGGAGGCCCCTCAGCCTGGGTAGTTCATTCAACCCCAACCGAGGGAGGGCCCTCAGACGGTACAGAGGTCTCAACCCTGACCGCTAGATATGCTGGTACCCAGGAGGATACCCTAGCAGCAGCTGCCTCGAGAAGGTCTCCGAGGACTTCAAACTTACAATCGGTCAAATCCTTCTTTGACCATTTCAATTTCTTCACCAGCTGTACCAACAAAGGAAAACCAACAGAATAAGAAAAAAATCCTGAAATTCATAAATAAATGTATGCCAAATTCCTGTGAAGGGGACTCAGCGGACTGTCATTTCTTCCGCTTTGCGGACAATGAAGCCGGCTGCTCCGATATGGTCAGGGTATGGATAACCCATTTCACCCTCTTAGATGATGGGGATCTTACCTCTGTGGAGGCCCAACGTTTAAAAAATGTAACTATGGGGGCCTCTTCTTCTTTCGAGGAGGCGCTGGACCCCTCCGATACCTTGTCACCAGAAGGTAGATGATCTCGGATGGGCTTAAGGACGGAGAAGCCTCCATCTTGGTCCCAACAATGAAGCTCCGTTCCCAATTGTAGCTCGGAGAAAAATTGTTCGTCAAGCAGTAAAACTTTATGACGGAATATATGATTGGTATTTCAGGCATGCCGGCGAGCACAGTGAAGCTTACCCTAGTACGACTGGCGTTGTAGTAAAGCCATATGCGTGCCGTCCAGCAAACTCCCTTCATAACCCAAGCAAGTGCTTGCGTTATCCATCATTATTTGGCTGTAGCCAAATTGACGCGCGAACCAACTCGGTCGAATTGCAGCCAATAAAAAGCTCCACGTATCAAGGTACTCGCCTAGTCGCCCTTGTCCTCCAGTATGTCTTCCACGAAAAAGCTTGTGTAGGAGGGTGGGATCCTAAAGAAATCGTAGCCAGTCAAGTGACCCAGTACCCATATACAAACGGGGACACCTTGGTGAATCTACTTCTTCCTATGACAGCGGCGTATGGAGGTGTCCCCATCCATATAACCTTCTTCTGAACCAAGGTCCATCAAGCTCGGGTGGTGTAGCACCAACCAAGCCATCAGGTAAAGGTAGTGAAGCTCCACCCAGGGAAATTCACCTTCATTCCCGCCGTGATTAATTATCCTTTTCGAGAACTCCCATAAGCCTCACAGAATATTGCAAACCATGGCAGGAAGGAGGGCAAGATGATATCCAAACACCAGCTTGACGGTCGGCATAATGAGGTTCCTGCTCATTCTCCCCATTAACCCAGAACCATCCGGAGGCACACAAGTGCGTAACCATGTAATCAAAAAGGCAGCCAACACCGCCTTTAGAGTCATGGCACTCAGATTTTGACAAAAATAACTGTAGACTGAAGCGGTCGGCTTCCCCTCAGTGTCCATCGAGGGGCTTTCCTCCCCCGCTGCTGCCATCAACGCATCAACTTCAGTAGGGGTATATTCCCGACGAGTAGTAATATGGACCTACCTCGGTCCTGCGAGATGTTCAGTTATGACGTATGTAAACCCCCTAAAATTTTACTAAATTTTTTTATATAATTAATTTATTTTGGTATCGTTATTTTTTTGTGTTTGTATGTCGAGTGCGAATACGTATAACGAAGTATTTTATTTTTATAAAAAAAGTTTTTATAGAAAATATATTTTTTGTTTCAATATATTACAAGTAAATATTTTATCTATTAAGATATAAAAGCGTCAAACTTTATTTGCCAAACTTTATTTTAATATAGAAAGGGCTACTGATAATTTAGTAAATAATATTTTGTAAATATTCTATTTACATGCAAGGAACATGAAATTTAATTCATGTATATATTTTGATTTTTGAAATTAACTATTATATTTTTATTATTTATAAAAAGATATTTTAAAATTTGTTTGATTTAATGTTTAATTAATTATGGTGATTTCAAATTGGAATTGATTTTATTATAATAGTTTTAAAGCTGGGATTATATAGATTTAAATTGGATTTAGATTTGATTGAATTGGTTTTAAATTGATTTAATTTAAATGGTGAATTATTTAATGGGGATTTAATTTTCCTACTCCTTATCTAACTAGGAGTCTCCACTACCTATATAAGGAGAGGCTCCTTTGCTATTTTTTCCATAAAATCTTATAACCTAAATTGCTCTACCATAAAGTATCCGTGCATCGTGTCCGTGTCCACCTTCCCTGTGTCAGCCGTGACGGCCTCGGGTCCGACCCCGGGTGTCTTTCCACTAGTTATTAATTACAATTACATCATCTCTCTCGTGTCCAACACGCTGGACACAAAAGCAAAATCCACAAAAAAAATTGTGTCAGGACACACCACGATACCAACCCTAATCCTAAACCTAAATATGGCCGCAGCCACCTGTCGTTCTGCCAACTTCCGGTGAACACCCACCGTCACCGCCTTAATTCATCGTCCGACCCGCCGCCAGCAACACCACCTTCGCCACTCACTACCACTCCTACAGCCCTCCGCCACCAGCAACTTCTCATCAAACGCCCGATCCCACCACAGCCAGTGCCCACTGCCGGCCACTACCTTCTTATCCGTCACAGGCAAACCCAACCAAATACATTGTACCATATATTACCACCACCCTCTGTCAAATCTCGTCTGCCAATCTTGGCAGGGTAGCACAACCAATGAACCAACCATGCCTCGACAACCACCGTCGCATCAAAAACCCTAAAACACAAACACCATAAACCCTTTCCTTGCCTCCGACTTACCGCCGTTAGGCCAATACCGGAGCTGCGAGCATGAACAATGCTCTCCCCGCCCCTCCGTACTAGAGAAGGCCAGCTTCCATCCAACTGCTCCTTCCGTGCTGCCGCCACGGTATTGCCAAACGGACTACCGTCGCACCTGGGTGTGCACTGCCGTCCGCCGATGTCACCCTCATTTCCCGTATTTCCAGTATTTCGTATTTATACTCGTATCTGGATTTTGGCATGTATTTTTATTTTTCTCGACTTGTGGAATTTTGATAATTCTCGTATTCTTGGGTTTTTGGCATGGCTCGGTTTTAATTGGGGTGGTTTGTTTTGGTTCGGTTTATGCATGGAGCACCTTAACCTATTCTACCCCTCATCCCCACCATAACTCCCCCTCTTTATATCCCCACCTACCACTCTCTCTCTTCATTACCACCACCATTAATTTCCTTCTTCTTCTTTTTCTCCTTCCTCTACACAACTCTCCCAACCCTAGGCAAGTGCATCTTGCCACTACATGAGAACCCTCTTTTCCTTGTCCATTTGATAGATTAGGACATGGTGATCAACATTAGAACTTGAGTTTTTGTGATTTGGAGTCTCCATTGTGATAGATCTAAGTTTTCCTATTTTTGGATTTTGTATGGTTTGATCTACTTTAGTTGGATTTTATGGGTTTTTGATGCTTCTATGTGGAAGAGCATTCAGTTTCACTCCAGTTGGAGCCTTGGAAATTCGGATTTGGAATTCGGATGGCTAAGTTGTGATGCTGTGTAGCCTTGAGTTCGACCATGGTGTTCTTGCTGTTTGGAGAAGACAGTAAGCAGTGTGCAGAGCTTCTTAGCTTACGCTACTGAGCCTTGGATACGCTTCCTGTTGGAAGCGTGTCTCTTTCAGTGTGCGTGACTTTTTACGTACACTGCTCCCTTGAGTGTGCGTGACTTTTCACGTACACTGCTCCCTTGAGTGTGCATGACTTTTCACGTACATTACTCCCTTGAGTGTGCGTGACTTTTCACGTACAGTGCTCCCTTGAGTGTGCATGACTTTCACGTACACTGCTCTCTCAGCGTGCGTGACTTTTCACGTACATTGCTCCCTGTAGCGTGCGTGACTTTTCACCTACGCTGCTCTCTCAGCGTGCGTGACTTTTCACCTACGCTGCTCCCTGTAGCGTGTGTGACTTTTTACCTACGCTGCACTCTCAGCGTGCGTGACTTTTTACCTATGCTGCTCCCTTGAGTGTGCGTGACTTTTTACCTACGCTGCTCCCTGTAGCGTACGTGACTTTTCACCTACGCTGCTCCCTTGAGCGTGCGTGACTTTTCATGTACGCTGCTCCTTTGAGCGTGCGTGACTTTTGTGTACGCCGCTCCCCTGCGTGCGTGACTTTTGTGTGTACGCTGTCCCCTGACCCCTTGCTTAACCCATTGGCTCTTGGAGTTTTGGTCTTATTTCCTTAAATGCTTGGCTCTTCTATAGTCCTGTATATTGATATTTTATTAGATATTTTACGTCCATTTTATTTCCTTACGCCTTTTGTCCTGAACTTGATAATTACGAATTTACTGGATATGTTTGGAATTGATAATTGAGCATGACCTGATAAGTGGCCCGTCATGGCGCACTCCTGACTAGTACACTTGATATGATAACCTGACCTGATACATCTTGAATAGCTGTTGCGACGGCTACCTGACATGACATGACATGTATAATTAATCCTGACACCGTGGGCGATTGTGCTTGTACAAATAATCCAGTCATGTCTTGCATCATGTCTAGAAGGGGACTCCTGAGTACCACGGTCAGGAGTACCTACGAAATTGGACTAAGGTTAATAATTAGTGTAATTCACTAGTCATGAAGAGATGTTCCCCAGTTACAGGCAATCCCGTTATCCCGGCCGCAAATGATTGGACTTGTAGCCTGCCGACGAGTAGGGCACATTTCCAGCCCACTGTTACGTGGGGCACCCTCCATTGTCACTTAAATGATTGAACTCTATTGTCACTATAATGCATGGTACTCTCTAGATTGTCACTATAATGATTGCCTGGATAACCTGGATAGCTGCAGGGCCTGTGACTACTCGGAGCATCTCATTGCATCTTATTAGTAACTAGGATTGTGATAACCCTAGTTAGTTAATGTAGAAAGTCGTAGGCAATGATTGGTCATGATTGCGTGGATGGAGTCTAGTCCAGTTTAGTATTGTCTAGAATTGATTGATTGTAAGATTGTACCAGAATGATTGTCACTCCAGATTGTCACTATAATGATTGTCACTCCAGATTGTCACTATAATGATTATCACTCCAGATTGTCACTATAATGATTATCACTCCAGATTGTCACTATAATGAGTGTCACTCCAGATTGTCACTATAATGATTGTCACTCCAGATTGTCACTATAATGATTGTCACTCCAGATTGTCACTATAATGATTGTCACTCCAGGTTGTCACTATAATGATTGTCACTCCAGATTGTCACTATAATGATTGTCACTCCAGATTGTCACTATAATGATTGTCACTCCAGATTGTCACTATAGTGATTGTCACTCCAGATTGTTACTTGACCTGATTTCTTATATTTATCTTGCCGATAAATGGTGAGAGAAACCAAGTTCCGTTCAGACGAAGGGTTACAACCCCGGTCCTTGTTTGGTTTACGGGTTGTAACCTAGCTATCTGAATAGTCCCATGGTTATCTCATCGTATATCATCCTGACATACTTTTCCATATGTCCTGTCTTTTAGTGATTCTATGCAAGATTGTCTTTTATAATTACCCATCATGCTTTTTCCTTAAATTACCGTCTCTTATTATGTAATTATATTATTGTGCTAATTTGCTGGCTTTGGTTCTTATTTTGTGGCCTCCTTTGTGGCACTTGCTCTTCCTGGGGTCTGACCCAGCTGGTTTTGTATGGCCAGATACCGGAGCAGCAGCAAAGGATCTACCTGTTTTCCAGCCCGATGGTGGTCACCAGGCGTAACCAGGGCATCGAGTAGGTTTCTTTTGTTCTCCTACTGTAATATTGTAAATTATTCTTTTGAGGCGTTTAGCCGACGAGCAAGTGTTAGCTCGATTGTACTTACTTACTGTCTGCCTACGGGCTGTAACATGATTGACAAGCCCCGGGGGTTGATCATGTATGACTGAACTCTTGCTAGTCCTCACATTTTGTAACGACTAGCTTCATGATCATCTGGATATGTAATGTTTGGGACGCCTTACAATTGCATATTTGGTGATCTAATATCTTGTAACTATTATTAGTTGGCTGAGATTGAGACAATAGGCTATTTTATGACCGTAAGAGACTGATGGATTGTAGTGAAACTCTCACATATCTAGACAGCCGTGACCGTATAGCGGTGTGGATTCCATTCCGTTATACGTAGCTGGCTATGTCTGCCCCCGCTCTCCAGTATTCTGGTTCTGGGGCGTGACAGCCGAAAACCTCCCACTCCAGAGTTCCTCCAGGTCAAGCGCCTCTGCAACCCAGCAACTCTCCTACGTCAAATAACCCTCCTCCGTCGCGTCCGGCCTCGCCACGCCTGGTGAGTTCCCTCGACCTTCCTGCCTCTCTCCTACAGATCTCCCCCACTCTCATGCTCCTCTCTCAACTTTGACTTGTTCTTCTCTCCCTCCCGCTCTCCCTATCTCTCTCAGTTCTCTCCTCTTCTCCTTCCTCTCCTCTCCGATCGAAGCTCTCTTTCCCCCTCTGCTCGTTTCATCCCTCTCACTCTCTATCCTCTCTTACTTCTATTATTTCTTTCTGTTGAATTATTCACTCTTAGTTTTCCTTAACCATTAAGGAAGGTAGAAACAAAGTTAACTATTATTTAATACTAATTATTTATTTATTTATTTCTTATTAGTTAGTATATATGGTATAAGTCTTAATACATATATGTTTTGAAATAGTAATATATTTTATTTATTAGTAGTGATTAACTATACTATTAGTCATATTAATATTATTGTTATACATAATTAATATGTCTAAAACTATATTGTAACAAAATATAACAATAGGCTTGCCTATATTAATTTTCAAGTGGGTTTTAAACTATAGAAACATTTTTATTATATTTTTAATATTAAAATAAAGCTTTAATATAAAATGGTTTGCTAGATTCTAAAATATTTATCTAAAAATATCTTGACCCGTAAAAGTTGTCTTCAAATTATAAAATAGTATTTTTAAATAGTTATCTAAAATATTTTTACTAATGAAATGTAGTTTTCCTATCTAGAAATTTTATTTTTGACAAACTTAGAATTTTTGACTAAAAACAATTTTTAGATTTTCAAATAATTTCCAAAAATTATTTTAACTATTAAAACTCTATTTTTCAAGTATTAAAATATTTTCTAAAAGTAGTATAAGTTTTTACTCTCCATAAACTTCCTTCAGTTATCATCACTGATAATGACTGATCATATTCTCTATTTTCTCGCGAATTTAGATCCCTTCAAGTGGACCATGGCTGTAGGACAAATTGGGACATGTCAGATCACCACACAATACCAGACAAGATACCTTACTATATTTACTGCTTATATTTAGTCTGCATCTTTATTGTTTAGTTTTGCATATTTATGGTTTGTTTATTTCCAATTCATCCAGTTACATCTTTGTTACTGTTCATGATTTACTTACTGTACTTTTAGTTATACATGATGAAAATGCTAGTCATATTTTTCTTCTTATATTTCAATCTCTATATGGACATAGAGTTATGGGACTACAGTTTGTTAGTGTATTATCATAAATTTGTCACGTCTGTGCCATGAGATATGTGAGAGTTATGAGTAGCATATAGAGGTACTTGCGTGTTGGCTGATTATCCGTGCACATGCGTTAGGTCTAACTGCTAATAGAGGCATGTTTGAAGACTTGGTAGTTAGTAGAGGTACATGGTCATGGATCGACGTAGCTAGGTGCATAGGGTGGAGAGAATATTTCCTTGTCATATGGGCCACTATTAAACTTTTTCTTTTAGTATACCGAAAGCTTCGCTAGAGATACCGGTGAGCTTACCCTTTCAGGTTGGACACTGACGTTTGTAGAAGGTTATGTGCTTGGGCCCTGGTGCCCAAGTGGGGATTATGTCGAATCCCAATTATAGCTAGAAGTGCCCATGAGTTGAAGGTTTGTTCTTAACTGCATGTACATCGTAGAATGGTTAGGTGACCTTAGTTGATGTCATGTCACCATTAGTTCTAATCGTGGCATAGGATAGTGTCACATCACAGAATAGTGTGCTACCCTGGTCCTTGTTTGGTTTTAGGGGTAGTCTATTGTTTAGTTGATGGAATACTGGACCTTGTTATGATTTGGACTATTTTACTTTTACTTGTGACTTTGTGACATACTTTATATTTAGTTCAGATGGCATGTTTATATGTATCTTATTACGTCCCTCCAACGACCTGGTAATTTTTCTAGGAGTGTGTTTTCATAACTTTCCACAGGTGTTCTAGCCAAGGTCGTGATCTTCTCTATTCCTCCGAAGATGACTTGCGCTTGGATTGTCCTTTCCTACTATTAACAAATCCTTCATTGTTATGTATTACTTCTCATTTAAAATGGTTGGTAGTGGATTTGTCTCCACCCAATGACTTGTATAAATGACAATTTATATTCGATTCTATGATATCTTTATTCTTTATTTTGTTGATGATATTAGTAGTTGTGTTTATACTGTATTTACAGCTTACGTATATTTATTATACAGCTAGTATGTCTACATACCTAATCCTATGTATTTTGGGACTAGGGTGTTACATATTTTTGTGGTGGCCCATGTAGGTCAACGAATATAATTTGTTTGGTTACATGACTGTACCAAATAAGCCTGCATATAGGATTAGAGTCTAGGATTCTCATCCACATACTTGACCTCCTTTCTTATTTCCTTTTCGGAATCTCGCTTGACGTCATTGATTTGCATCTTGCTTGACCCATTTCTACCATAAACCTTATACTTTTTTTGTGCTTGATATAGGTTAGGAAGATGACTCGTACTAGAAATACATGTTTCTTGGTTCCGCTACACTATTAGTTGAACTCTTGTAAGTTGGGGTAGAATGCCTCACGACTTAGCATCCTTTTGTCCTTATGACCCATTAAAGAGGATACTAAGAGGATTACCTAGACTATAAAGTTTAAAGGACCCTAACCTATTAGGTCAACCAAGACCTTAGACAAGAAGACAGTAGGATGACTGTATAGGCATGAACACCGGACAAGACTTAAATACTTAAGGAACTTGAACTACTTATATTTTCTTGCATCATTATCTCGCGTACTTATATTTTTACTATCTTGACTGATGCTGCTATTATAGCCTAGTTTTGCAAGCTTACTCATTATCGAGCTTGTTCTGTACATATGTTTTATTGTGGACGCCTACTAGTACATTGTCTAATCAGAATCGGTGTATTATGGTCGGATCAACCATAGTGTACTTGGTTCGCTCTTCATATAATTATTTTATGTGGATTGGGATATAGTTAATTTGCCCTCTAGGATCTCATCCGCAGCTGTGTTGACAACTCTCTTTGAACTATTTAGTAGCCTTTGAACGCCGTATTTACATTCAAACACATCTCCCTTGAAATCTTTATTATTTTTTGTCACCTATTTCAGAAAAAAAACGCTCATAGACACAGAATATTCCCTTATGACCAAGATAGTTGTATATACACTAGTGTAGCTAGCCATCGATCAAGTCATGTGACTATAACCTTGCCTTGAGTTACTTGTCCTTTTCCTCGACCCCGATCTATTATCATGACCTCTAATCATTTGAAACTTAAGAATGATTAGAATCATTTCCTTAAATCGTACCCCTAACCTATACGATTATCATACAATCTGTTCTCTAAGAAATCATGTACCATTGATCTCTAATCATTTTATCTTGATTTTTTAACCCTTATTCTTTATATTTCTTGTATTAAACCATCATTTATTTTCCAAACACTTACCACGATCATTAAACCTAACCATATTTTTTTTCTCATAGTTAAATTGTTTCACTCATGGAGAATTTTTCATTAAACTCCTCCGTGATTTATGCAAACCTTATTTCTTATATGCTTCCCTTATGCGAACATGGAAATTGGATCGTGACACCCATTAGTTATAACAGAGCTAGATTAGAAAATCTCATAGAGGAGATTAATGGTATAGTTGATTAGGATGCTTATGCGATTACAAGGTATATATACGATCGAATATAAATCCTATTAGTTGAGGAATGTGATTTTTGTGATATGATCAAAGGAGATTAGATTCTCGGTTGACAAGAATTAGTACTTGGAGATAAATCAAGAATTGGAAAAAAAAATTTGGTAATGGATATGAATTCTTATTTGGGTGAGTTGATTTCTACTTTCAACTAAATTGAATTTAAGGTTTATTGAATTTCAATTACGAAGAAATTTTGAAAGGCAAAATTTAGCGTGAGAAAGAAGAGATATAGAAATATATATAGAAAAAGATTAAAGAATTATTGAATTGAATGTTTCGGGTCTTATTGAATTTCTATTATGAAATATCAGATTTAAAAAATATATTATGGAATCAAAATTTTGAGAGTTAATTTTTGAGAGCAAGTCTCAAATGGAGTAAGGAAGAAAATGAAATGTGTTCAAGAAAATATAAAATTTCATGAAATATAAAATTTGAGCAGATTTGTAAAGAGTTAGTAATGATAAAAGCACTTGACAGGTTGTTAAATTACAAAAAAAATGACAATATTGAATGGAAATTAATATGGGTTATTGATCAATGTTTGAGGTATAGAAGGTTATTACCTACTTATGATATTGCACGATTACAAGATAAATGTTATCTTCGATCGAATTTAGATACTGATTGGGGTGTCATGTATGTGATCAAAGTTTTATTATTTATAAAAAGATAGTTTATAATTTGTTTGATTTAATGTTTAATTAATTATGGTGTTTTAAATTTGGAATTGATTTTATTTTAATAGTTTTAAAGATATGATTATCTAGATTTAAATTGGGTTTGGATTTGAATGAATTGGATTTAAATCAATTTAAATTTAATGGTTAATTATCTATTAGGGATTTAATTTTCTTGCTCCTTATCCAAATAGGAGTCTCCACCTTCTATAAGAAGAGGCTCATTTGATCTTTTTTCCATAAAATCTCATAACCCAAATTGCTCTATCATAAAGTGTCCATGCATCGTGTCCGTGTCCGTGTCCACCTTCCCCGTTTCAGCCGTGACAGCCTCGGGTCCGACCCCGGGTGTCTTTCGACTAGTTATTCATTACGATTACTTCATCTCTATTCTGTCCAACACGTTGGACAAAACCAAAATCGACAAAAATCTTTCAGTGCCAGGAAATACCCCGACAAGAACCCTAACCCTAAACCAAAATACTGGCCGCAGCCACCTGCCGCTCCACAAAATTCCGACGAACATCCATCATCACTGCACCACCTCGCCGTCCGACCCACCGCCAGCAACACCATCTCCGCCACTCACCACTAGTCCCACAGCCCTCCACCACCAGTAACACCTCATCAAACGCCCAATCCCACCACAGCTAGTGCCTACTGCCGGCCACCGCCTTCTTGTTCGCTATCGGTAAACCTAACCAAACTAATTGTACCATCCATCACCACCCCTATCAAATCCCATCGGCCAACCTATCCGAGGCAGCACCACCAACGAACCAACCATGCCCGGAGAACCACCGACGCATCAAAAACCCCAAAATACAAACACCATAAACACTTACCTCACCTCCGACTTACCGTCGGTGCCAGTCCACTGCCGGAGCTGCGAGGTCGAACAACGCTCTTCCCTCCTCTCCGTGCCGAAGAACGCCAGCCGCCGCTCAACTGCGCCTTTCGTGCAGCCGCCACAGCATAGCCAAACGCACCACCGTCGTACCCGAGCATACGCCGTCGTCCGCCAAAAACCTCCCGCATCGGAGATCCTCCTAGTTGAGCACCTCCGTCGCCCAGCAACTCTCCCACACTGAACCATCCTTATCTGTCGTGTACGGCCTCGCCATGGACGGTGAGTTACCTCAACCTTCTCGCTTCTCTCCTACAGATCTCCCCCACTCTTCCGCTCCTCTCTCAACATCGACTTTTTCTTCTCTCCCTCAGGCTCTCCCCATCTCTTTCAGTTCTCTCCTTCTCTCTTCTCCGATCGCAGCTCTCTCCCCCTCTACTCATTTCTTCCCTCTCTCTATCTCTTCTCTCTTACATCTTTTATTTCTTTCTGTTGAATTATTTACTCTTAGTTTTCCTTAAACATTAAGGAAGGTAGGAACAAAGTTAACTGTCATGTAATATTATTTATTTAACTATTAATTTCTTATTAGTTAGTATATATGGTATAAGTCTTAGTACATGTATGTTTTGAAATAGTATTATAGTATTTTATTCATTAGTAATGATTAACAATACTGTTAGTCATATGTGTTATATATAATTAATATGTCTAAAACTATATCATAACAAAATATAATAATAGGCTTTCCTACATTAATTTTCAAGTGGGTTTCAAACAATAGAAATATTTTTATATTATATTTTTAATACTAAAATATAGCTTTAATATAAAATGATTTGCTAGATTCGAATATATTTATTTAAAAATCTTTTGACCAATAGAATAGTTTTCAAATTATAAAATAGTATTTTCAAATAGTTATCTAAAATATTTTTACTAATGAAATATAGTTTTCCTACATAGAAATTTTATTTTGGACAGACTTAGAGTTTTTGCCTAAAAATAATTTTTAGATTTTCAAATAATTACCAAAAACTACTTTAACTAATAAAACTCTATTTTTCAAGTATTAAAATATTTTCTAAAATTAGTATAAGTTTTTACTCTCCGTAAACTTTCTTCAATTATCATCACTGATCATATTCCCTACTTTCTTGTGAATTTGAATCCCTTCAAGTCTACCACGGCTGTTGACAAATTCAGACATGTCGGATCACCAGACAACACCAGGCAAGATACCTTGCTATATTTACTGCTTATATTTAGTCTCCATCTTTATTATTTAGTTATTGCATATTTACTGTCTTTTTATTTACAGTTCATCCAGTTGCATCTTTGTTACTGTTCATGATTTATTTATTGTGCTTCAGTTACACATGATGCAAATGTTAGGCATATTTTCCTTCTTGTCTTTCAATCTGCATATGGACCTATGTCTTTCAATCTGCATATGGACCTAGAGTTAAAGGACCACCGTTTGCTAGTGTATTATAATAAATTTGTCACGACTGTGCCACGAAATATGTGTGAGTTATGAGTAGCATATAGAGGTACTTGCGTGTTGGCTGATCCCCCGGGCGCTTGTGTTAGGTCTAACTACTAATAGAGGCATGTTAGTAGACTTGGCAGTTAGTAGAGGTACGTGGTCATGGATATGACTTAGCTAGGTGCATAGGGGGTGAGAACATTTCCTTATCGTATGAGCCACTATTACACTTTTCCTTTTATTAACTCGAAAGCTTCGCTGAAGATACGGATAAGCTTACCCTCTCCGGTTGGTCTGTGACATTAGTAGAACATCATGCGCTTGGCCACTGGTGGCCAAGTAGGGACTATGTCGAATCCTAATTATATCTAGAAGTGTCCATGTGTTGAAGGTTTGTTCTTAACTGCATGTACACCGTAGAATGGTTAGGGGACCTTAGTTGATGACATGTCACCCTTAGTTCTATTCATGGCATGGGATAGTGTCATATCATAGAATAATGTGCTATCGTGGTCCTTGTTTGGTTGTAGGAGTAGTCCACTATTTCGTTGATGGAATACTGGACCTTGTATGATTTGGACTATTTACTTTTGCTTGTGACTTTGTAACATATTTTATATTCAGTTCATATGGAATGTTTATATGTATCTTGTTACGTTCCTCTGACGACCTGGTAATTTCTCCAGGTGTGTGTTTTCGTGACTTTTTGTAGGTGTATTACTTCTCATTTAAAATGGTTGGTAGTAGATTTGCCTACGTCCAACAACTTGTACAAATGACAATTTATATTTGATTCTATGATATCTTTATTCTTTATTTTGTGGATGAGATTAGTAGCCGTGTTTATACTACATTTTCAACTTACGTATATTTATTATACGGCTGGCATGTCTACGTACCTAGTCCTACGTATTTTGGGACTGGGGCGTTACATGTTTTTGTGGTGGCCCATGCAGGTCAACGAATAAATTGTTTGGTTATATGACTATACAAAATAAGCTTGCATATAGGATTAGAGTCTAGGAATCTCATCCACATACTTGACCTCCTTCCTTATTCCTTTTTCGGAATCTCGCTTGACTGCCTTGAATTGTATCTTGCTTGACCCCTTTTCTACCATAAAACTTATCCCTTTTTGTGCTTGATATAGGTTAGGAAGATGACTCGTACTAGGAATACATGTTCCATGTTTCCACTACACTATTAGTTTAACTCTTGTAAGTTGGGTAGAATGCCTCACGACTAGCATCAGTTTGTCCTTATGACCCATTAAAGAGGATACTAAGAGGATTACCTAGACTATAGAGTTTGGAAGATATTAACCTGTGAGACTCGTCACACGGTATCGGTATTTATATACGGAAACGTATTTTGTAGTGTATTTCGTATTTTCTTGATTTTCGTAATGCTTTAAAAAAATTTCTAACTTATAGATTTTCTTTTTGGCCGGCATACCGCCAGTATACCGGAGTATACCGATGGCATACCGTCTAGACAGATTTTCCACATTTTAGATATTTTCGATTTCAGATATTTTCATGAATAGTGTTTCCGATATTTTCGTGAATAGTGTTTTAGATATTTTGATGAATAGTGTTTAGATATTTTCATGAATAGTGTAGATGCACCCTATTACCCAATGGATAATTGGTTTTGTTTGAATGGCTAGGATTGACTTAGATATTCACATGGATCACCATCCAACGGCTAAGATTAATTCCCCCTTCTATATATACCATTTCACTTTCTCTCTCCTCTCTCTTTTTATTCTCTTCACTCTCTCTTCATTTCTTCTTCTCTTCTCTCCCTCTTGGAGCTTGCCAAGAGCTTGGCCTTGAGGCCTTGGGTGTGGTGTCTAACCCCCCTAGGAGGAGAAGTAGAAGATTAGGCTTGGAGCTTAACCTAGGCAAGTACATCTTGCCAAATCTTGAACAAAAATGTTTTTATTGTCATTTTATTTCCCTTGGTAGCAAATGCTTAGAATTGCCTTAAACTCATTTTGTTAAATATGTTTTCCTTATGATTCTCGTCTATATGCGTGTTTCTAAAATTTGTTTAAGCAAGGTTTTGATTTTCTGTTAAAATGCAATATGGACTTAGTAGAAAACTTGGTATCAAGAATGATACTAGTGTTACCATCATGTATCTTGGTCACATATACATATATGAGGCCCTCACATAGTTTGTATATCATGGATTTTGAGTTTGGTGGCAATCGGAACCCATTTCGGTGTCCCGAGAACCTCTGTTTGGGAGTATTTTGAGGTATTGATCTATCAAATGTTTTGATTTGTGAAAACTAATACTTCCATGTTGTAGGAAATTTAATTCTATTCAATTTTGACTTTTGAAAGTCCGAATTTCGATTTAAAATAATGTTTTTATGGCCGAAACAAGTTTTAGCAAAATTCTGAATTTTGTTGCTGTTTGAAAAACCGGTATACCGCCGGTATACTGCAGTATACCGCCGGTATACCTTTTTTGCACCAGAAACCTTCTGTTTTTAGGCCGGTATACCGCCGGTATGCCGCAGTATACCGCCGGTATGCCGTTTTATGCTGTTTTAGTCTGTTTTTGCCCGTTTCTGCCCGTTTTTGTCCATTTTTGATATTTTCTTCGATTGTAATAATTTTTTAACATGATTAGATGATCTTGTATAGTTAGAGAATGATTGTACACCCTATATACACTTGACACTAGCACATGTTCAATCATTTTCTATGAAATGTACTTAGCTTAAATTATTGTTTCCCACATGCCATGATATGTCTTTTGATAGATTCTTTCTTACAAGCTATGTTAATTGTTGCCATGCCTTCTTTGCTTACATGATAGTGGCCCGTCGTGGCGTACTTTTCTTACATGTCTCCTTTGCTTACTAGATAGTGACCCGTCGTGGTGCACTCTTGTACATGTCTTTCTTTGCTTACATGATAGTGGCTTGTCATGGCGCACTCCCTATAGTGGCTCGTCGTAGCGCACTACCAGCTTCCAGTTTATGATATTTTCTTGTTTTGGCTTGTTATGGTGCACATTCTCGTTATTGTCCAGTCCTGCATGCTCATGTCTAGGATGGATTCTGCGGAATGCCACATCCAGAATCCAAGAAAATGGTAAGGATTATATAACTAGATTGATCATTAGAACATGGGTGGGGAGGATTTCCCAGTTACCTGTTGCCTTTGGTCTAGGTCGTTATAATATTTAATTTAAGGGTTTGGAGCTATCCGTCGAGATGAGCACTCTCCCAGCTTCACCGTCGCGTGGGAGCACAAACTCACACTTGTAATCACTTCCCGGCATGACCAATAGGTGGCAGCAGGCAGGTAACCGAACTTGGAATTCTCAAACTTGCATTTGTTAGTAATTAGGAGTGTGACAACCCTAGTTAGCTAATGTATAAAGCCGTACTCATTGCTTGGCCGTGACTATTGTATGGAGTCCAGTCTAGTCTAGTTTGTCTAGGCAGTGTCCGAATTTGTTTATTTCAGTACATCTTTGTTTATGCTTCACTTTTGTCGATAAATGATTAGATACTAAAGTTCTGTTCAGGAGAAGAGTTACAACCCCGGTCCTTGTTTGGTTTACGGGTTGTAACTTGGGTTTCGGAATAGTTCCTAAGTCATCTTACCATTTGTCGTTCTATATAGTATCTTATATGCTCATATGTCTCAGTTACCCTACATGCTCATATGTTCCAGTTATCTCACATGCTCCAGTTACATGACATGCTCACATGTTCTAGTTACTTAACATGCTCACATGTCTAGTTTATCTTTCATGTTCACATGCTTCCCTTTTCCTACATGTACACAGTTTACATTACGTCACATGTCCTTTACTTTATGCTACATGTTGCTTTACTTATTGTCTTTCCTATTCTCGGGATAAGTGCATTGGTAGCGCACGAGTCTCGATTTGCTTTTACTCATCTCTCTCTCTCTATCCATTGCTATGATTTGCATGCTGGTTTTAGTTTATAGTTTGGCTTCCTTTGTGGTACTTGCTATTGGGGGTCTGACTCCACTGGTTTTGCATTGACCAGATCTGATAGGGGAGCCCGGAGGATCTTCCGTACCTTCCACTCGTTGGTGATTACCCAGAGCACCAGAGTACCTTAGTGGGTTTTCTATTTTATTCTTCCACTAGTTATGTACATTATTCTTTTGTGGCGTTTAGCCTCCGAGCACGTGTTTAGCTCGTGTTTTGGACTTGACATTTAGCCTACGGGCTAGAACATGATTTGCGTATTCTAGACTATAGCTAGAGCTTATCATGTATGACTATTACTCTTGCTAGTCTTCACTCTGTATTACTAGCTTCATGATCATTGATATATGATAGTTTGGGACGCTTTACTATTTTATATTCCAGTTGATCTTACTTCTTGTGTATTGTTTACTGCCTGTGATTGAGATACCTAGGATTGCTTGACCTAGGATCGACTGTTGGCTTGTAGTAGTAACCCCCATCTATACAGCTTATACGTTATTTCGGAGTACTGGAGTACTTTGGTATACGTAGCTGGCCTGGTCCGTCCCTACTTGCCAGTATTCTGGTTCTGGGGTGTGACATAGGTTTTAGTGGTGGCCCATGCAGGTCTGATTTATCAGATATGTGGGGGTTACTGATGTTTAGATATCTCAGTCACAATTCTGCTTTATTGATATCCTTCGTGTTATTCTATATCTCTGATCCTTTGACCTGATACCTGCCTTGATCGTTGATCTTTCATGTTCCCTCGATTTAATCCTTGTGTCCTTTAACTTTCAAGGGCATTGTTCTTAATCCTTCGGACCATCTTGTTTGGGTTCTGCCGATGGCAGTCAGTAATCTTCTGTTAGGCCAGTTATGGAGGATCAGTCTCAGAATTCAGGGGCAGAGTTCAGAGTTGACCCGAGGACAGAGGTGTTATTTCAGCCTGATCAGACAGCAGGGTCAGTCCTGCCAGAGTCCAGCTTCACCGGCTACCCCGGCAGTCCAGCAGTATATAGCTCAGGTAACATTTCAACATCAGCCGGTTAGAGCAGCAGTTCCGAGATGTGGGTAGGCAGAGTTTGGTATGTTAGAGTAGGTTTTGGCCGAGGGCGATTATGTTGTAGGTATTGTCCTATTCTGCTCCACTCTTATTTATCTCTTTGGTTACGCATATTTGGCGAGTTTCTCGTCTCACTCTTCTGTCTTCGTATCTTGAGATACATGATATCTATCACGTGTCTCGACCACGAAGATACGTCCTGGGTAGAGTCATGTCTTAGATTAAGTCATTGGTACCGGCTTATTTTGAGAATTGACTTTTATCTAAGTTGTGGAGTCAGCGTAGGCCTGCTCCTACTCAACTGACTCAGGAGACATATTTATTCATATGCCTCCATCCCTTCTTGATTATAGTTGTGTTACTGCTTACGCATTTACTTATATTACTGTTGTCTTTATCTTACCAACATGCCATGCTTCGTTTTGATTGAGATGATTTTTCCAGCTCTTTAGTTTGGTTTTCATGCTTGACTAGATTTAGGAAATTCTGAGGACGGAATTTATTTTTAAGTTTTGGAGAGTTGTGAGACTCGTCACACGGTATCGGTATTTATATACGGATACGTATTTTGTAGTGTATTTCGTATTTTCTTGATTTTCGTAATGCTTTAAAAAAATTTCTAACTTATAGATTTTCTTCTTGGCCGGCATACCGCCAGTATACCGGAGTATACCGATGGCATACCGTCCAGACAGATTTTCCACATTTTAGATATTTTCAATTTCAGATATTTTTATGAATAGTGTTTCCGATATTTTCGTGAATAGTGTTTTAGATATTTTGATGAATAGTGTTTAGATATTTTCATGAATAGTGTAGATGCACCCTATTACCCAATGGATAATTGGTTTTGTTTGAATGGCTAGGATTGACTTAGATATTCACATGGATCACCATCCGACGGCTAAGATTAATTCCCCCTTCTATATAAACCATTTCACTTTCTCTCTCCTCTCTCTTTTTATTCTCTTCACTCTCTCTTCATTTCTTCTTCCCTTCTCTCCCTCTTGGAGCTTGCCAAGAGCTTGGCCTTGAGGCCTTGGGTGTGGTGTCTAACCCCCCTAGGAGGAGGAGTAGAAGATTAGGCTTGGAGCTTAACCTAGGCAAGTACATCTTGCCAAATCTTGAACAAAAATGTTTTTGTTGTCATTTTATTTCCCTTGGTAGCAAATGCTTAGAATTGCCTTAAACTCATTTTGTTAAATATGTTTTCCTTATGATTCTCGTCTATATGCATGTTTCTAAAATTTGTTTAAGCAAGGTTTTGATTTTCTGTTAAAATGCAATATGGACTTAGTAGAAAACTTGGTATCAAGAATGATACTAGTGTTACCATCATGTATCTTGGTCACATATACATATATGAGGCCCTCACATAGTTTGTATATCATGGATTTTGAGTTTGGTGGCAATCGGAACCCATTTCGGTGTCCCGAGAACCTCTGTTTGGGAGTATTTTGAGGTATTGATCTATCAAATGTTTTGATTTGTGAAAACTAATACTTCCATGTTGTAGGAAATTCAATTCTATTCAATTTTGACTTTTGAAAGTCCGAATTTCGATTTAAAGTAAAGTTTTTATGGCCGAAACAAGTTTTGGCAAAATTCTGAATTTTGTTGCTGTTTGAAAAACCGGTATACCGCCGGTATACCGCAGTATACCGCCGGTATGCCTTTTTTGCACCAGAAACCTTCTGTTTTTAGGCTGGTATACCGCCGGTATGCCGCAGTATACCGCCGGTATGCCGTTTTATGCTGTTTTAGTCTGTTTTTGCCTGTTTCTGCCCGTTTTTGTCCATTTTTGATATTTTCTTCGATTGTAATAATTTTTTAACATGATTAGATGATCTTGTATAGTTAGAGAATGATTGTACACCCTATATACACTTGACACTAGCACATGTTCAATCATTTTCTATGAAATGTACTTAGCTTAAATTATTGTTTCCCACATGCCATGATATGTCTTTTGATAGATTCTTTCTTACAAGCTATGTTAATTGTTGCCATGCCTTCTTTGCTTACATGATAGTGGCCCGTCGTGGCATACTTTTCTTACATGTCTCCTTTGCTTACTAGATAGTGACCCGTCGTGGGGCACTCTTGTACATGTCTTTCTTTGCTTACATGATAGTGGCCTGTCATGGCGCACTCCCTATAGTGGCTCGTCGTAGCGACTACCAGCTTCCAGTTTATGATATTTTCTTGTTGTGGCTTGTTATGGTACACATTCTCGTTATTGTCCAGTCCTGCGTGCTCATGTCTAGGATGGATTCTGCGGAATGCCACATCCAGAATCCAAGAAAATGGTAAGGATTATATAACTAGATTGATCATTAGAACATGGGTGGGGAGGATTTCCCAGTTACCTGTTGCCTTTGGTCTAGGTCGTTATAACATTTAATTTAAGGGTTTGGAGCTATCCGTCGAGATGAGCACTCTCCCAGCTTCACCGTCGCGTGGGAGCACAAAGTCACACTTGTAATCACTTCCCGGCATGACCAATAGGTGGCAGCAGACAGGTAACCGGACTTGGAATTCTCAAACTTGCATTTGTTAGTAATTAGGATTGTGACAACCCTAGTTAGCTATTGTATAAAGCCGTACTCATTGCTTGGCCGTGACTATTATATGGAGTCCAGTCTAGTCTAGTTTGTCTAGGCAGTGTCCGAATTTGTTTATTTCAGTACATCTTTGTTTATGCTTCACTTTTGTCGGTAAATTATTAGATACTAAAGTTCTGTTCAGGAGAAGAGTTACAACCCCGGTCCTTGTTTGGTTTACGGGTTGTAACTTGGGTTTCGGAATAGTTCCTAAGTCATCTTACCATTTATCGTTCTATATAGTATCTTACATGCTCATATGTCTCAGTTACCCTACATGCTCATATGTTCCAGTTATCTCACATGCTCCAGTTACATGACATGCTCACATGTTCTAGTTACTTAACATGCTCACATGTCTAGTTTATCTTTCATGTTCACATGCTTCCCTTTTCTTACATGTACACAGTTTACATTACGTCACATGTCCTTTACTTTATGCTACATTGTCTTTCCTATTCTCGGGATAAGTGCATTGGTAGCGCACGAGTCTCGATTTGCTTTTACTCATCTCTCTCTCTCTCTATCCATTGCTATGATTTGCATGCTGGTTTTAGTTCATAGTTTGGCTTCCTTTGTGGTACTTGCTATTGGGGGTCTGACCCTACTGGTTTTGCATTGACCAGATCTGATAGAGGAGCCCGGAGGATCTTCCGTACCTTCCACTCGTTGGTGATTACCCAGAGCACCAGAGTACCTTAGTGGGTTTTCTATTTTATTCTTCCACTAGTTATGTACATTATTCTTTTGTGGCGTTTAGCCTCCGAGCACGTGTTTAGCTCGTGTTTTGGACTTGACATTTAGCCTACGGGCCAGAACATGATTTGCGTATTCTAGACTATAGCTAGAGCTTATCATGTATGACTATTACTCTTGCTAGTCTTCACTCTGTATTACTAGCTTCATGATCATTGATATATGATAGTTTGGGACGCTTTACTATTTTATATTCCAGTTGATCTTACTTCTTGTGTATTGTTTACTGCCTGTGATTGAGATACCTAGGATTGCTTGACCTAGGATCGACTGTTGGCTTATAGTAGTAACCCCCATCTATACAGCTTATACGTTATTTCGGAGTACTGGAGTACTTTGGTATACGTAGCTGGCCTGGTCCGTCCCTACTTGCCAGTATTCTGGTTCTGGGGCGTGACATAACCCATTAGGTCAACCGTGACCCTATATAAGAAGCCAGTAGGACGACTGTATAGGCATGAAAACCAGACAAGACTTAGATTCTTAAGGAACTTGAACTACTTATATTTTCTTTCATCATTATATCGCGTACTTATATTTTTACTATCTTGACTGATGCTGCTGTTACAGCTTTCTTTTGCAAGCTTACTCATTATCGAGCTTGTTTTGGACATATATTTTATTATGGGCGCCCACTAGTACATTGTCTAATCAGAATATGTGTATTATGGTCTGATCAACCATAGTGCACTAGTTCACTCTTCATATAGTTATTCTACGTGGATTGGGATATAGTTAATTTTCCCGCTAGGATCTCATCTGCAACTGCGTTGACAACTATCTTTGAACTATTCAATCACCTTTGAACCCTGTATTTACATTCAAACACATCCCCCTTGAAATCTTTATTGTTTTTCGATACCTATTTAGGAAAAACAAACTGTAAGCACCCTGATTTTTTTAAATTATTATTTTTTATTATATATGATATTTTTTTATTAAATTAGATTTGATTTTTTTCATGACCATAGATGTACTTTTTCGTAGCTGTGATTTTTGGAGCACAAGAAATGTCAATCTATCGAATGTCCTTCATGAGTTTTAAAGTAGACAAGTCTACCTTTAATGTGATATATCATGTCCCATCCAAACTTGTCACGCCCCAGAACCAGAATATCGGAGAACGAGGGAGTGACTCAGCCAGCTACGTATTACGGGTAGATGAATACCGTACAATACGATCAATGCTGTCTAAAAGACGAGGGGGTGCATACTACATGAAAGTCTCACTATGGTCACTCAACGTCTATTGTCTCAATCATTCAAACAAGAAGAAATAATAGAGAACATGTAAGATAAAGCAATAAGGCGTCCCAAATGCTTAGTCAAAGTGTTCTTGAGATCTGGCTGTACAAAATATAGCCAGAAGGTATAACAAGGTATACACAATCGTTATCAGCTACAGTCTGACTTAGTTACAATTATGTAAAAGTAAGTACACGACAATCCGACTAACATGTCGGTGCGAAGCGAAAAAATGTAAAGTAAGTAGCAAAACGAGCAGGGAAGTAAAGAACCCACTAGTGTCCTCCTGCGATCATCCCACTAGTATTGACCATCTCGGAGGTAGAAGAAAGCTGAGTCCTCGGGAACTGGCTCTAAATCTGGCCATGCAAAACCAGAGAGGTTAGACCTCTAATAGCAAGTACCACAAGGAAGCACGACATGAGAAGTAAAACCAGTGAGAAGAGTTAAGAATATGATAAATAAGTCTCCGCTTGCTACTGGGGTTCACACAACATCACGACACTTCAAACCAACTTTTCAACCAAACAAGGATAGAAGTTGACCCGTCATGTCCTGACATTCTGATCATCTCAGTAGTTAACAGAGTCGGTACAGTGCACAAATAAATCAATTTAAACGGCCATACAAGTACTACGGCTTGCTACTGTAAGTTCCAAGTAAACCTAAAAATATGCAATAAGGGATTCCTCAGTTCTTACTATGTACAAGCAAGGCTAGTCTATCCAATAATCAATTGCGCCAAACATTAATTAGACGAGTCCCAGCGGGACGCCCGTCATCAGTATACAGTAAATAAATATAGGCAGATACCGCTCCCTGCCCGTGTGGCAGATTTGCAGTATCTGTGGGAACCAGCCGTCATGTCGGGCACTAATTATCCTAAGGATGGCTGCCATGTAAGAACTCGGAAATCCATTCTCTCCATGCAATCGTTATTTTATTTAACTTATTAGTCCCTATGTTAATTGAAATCTCATGCCGTGGATCATGGTCATTCAGAATGAGTACTTTCATACAAAGTACGATATGCACAACTCTACAATGATGCCCGTGCGGTTAGGTTGTAGGTCTTTTATAGCGTAATACAACAATCAAACCTAGCCACGGAATAATTATGCCTTGACTGTAAAGTGCACATGCCGCTTTTGTAGAAAATCAGTTGAAGCCTGCACGTGTTCATATGCCCATGTTCGGGATCGTCTAGTCGATTGAAATGGTTCATAATTGATATGAACGTATCTCATTCGATTTCAGTAAGACGACTAGCCAGTCTCTTTAGTTCCAACTAGGAACGCATGATCAACCATTAGTCGAGGTACCAAGCAATGTCAATTTGTGATAAGGCATGAAAGTCAACTAGCATTTAGTATGGTCGAGTTTGTAACTCTCAGGGTTAAGTTCCAGTCATTCTGTGTATCCATAAACCAATCGAGACACAGGGCACATTCCACACAATAATATGTATTAGAATATTAACATATCATGATTATATCGAGTTCATGTCAAAAGGCGTAAGGATATAATGGGGGGTGCCATGTACGCCAAAGAAATACGCTCAATGAAGTACGCGTAAAGGAACTTTACGCGTGAGGGAAGTTTACGCATGAAATAATAAAGCTTACACGTAAAGGAGTACGCTCAATGAAATGCGCGTAAAGGACATAGTTACGCATGAAACTTGCATGCATAAAAAGTCGAGTTATGCATAAAGCTTGTACGTGTAAAGAGTTAGAGTTTATGCATGAATGAAAGTGCGTAAAGAACATAGCATTGCACGCGTAAAGGAAGTACGCGTAGAAAATAATATTATGCGTGAGCCATTGTACGCCAAAGAAAAGTGTTATACCTAAAACATTGTATGCGTAAAGGAATCGTTACGCGTAAAACAATATACGCGTAAAGAATACACCAAGCCAGAGTAGACTTGCGTAAACCAAATTCATGCTGACCCGAATGAACATGGGCGTAGAGCTTGATATTATGCGGGCACGTATAAACGTGTGCGTAGAGCCTGATATTACGTGAGCACGTATAAACGTGTGCCTAGAGAACCTTCGGAACTCCAATTCCATGAACTTCAATCTGAGCCAAAAATGGGAGTTTCCACGGATCGAAAGGGGTTATAACACAAATCTCACAATCTGGAATCGAACGCAACTTGAAAATAAGGAAGTTTGATAGATCAAAACCCACAAAATACGAAAAAGGGTAATTTCTAGGTCTACTAAAAAAGAAACTTCAAAATGTAAAATGCCAAGTTCTAAACTATCTTAGGATCACGAGAGGAAGATAAATGGACCATAAAAAGATGGGTTCTAATGTGGAGCAAGATGTACTTGCCTATGGATTTGGTAGGTGGAGAGGGTTATGAGGAAGAAGAAGAGTAAATGAGAAAGAAGAAGTAATGAAGAAAAAGAAAGGGGTTGGGGCTTTAAATAGAAATGATGGTAGGTAGGGGGTTGGTCGGGTTCATAGTGGACCACCAAAATCTGAAAATAAACCAACCCAAGCCGAACCCAATGAGCAAAGCAAAATCAGAAAATAAAATACAGAAAAATAATTAGCGCAAAATTAAAGGAATTAAATATAGAATAAATGTATGATAAATATTAAATAAATACAATCCAGCAGTACACGTTTTAAAATACGCATTCTGGGACCGGAAAGTGACATCTCTACCCTTCTTAGAAAAATTTTGTCCTCGGAATTTCAAATCCAAGCAGGATAGAAACATCAGAGCTAAACTAATCCAAGTACAAGCATTTTTAGCGAGCAAGCAGTCATCTTACAATATCAATAATAAGTAATATACCTATATATATATACCTATATATATATATATATATATATATATATATATTTTTTAATATAGATATATATATATATATATATATATATATATATATATATATATATATATCAATTCTACTATATCAAGAAATTCTACTCATAGGGTAATAAGCATGAGGAATCAAGTCAATCAAGGTACACGGAAAGAAATATACCTTGTGAGTTAAATAGGTGCAGATACTGTGATCGGATATCATCCTCACGTTCCCACGTTGACTCTCCTAAGGAGTGATGACCCCAAGCAACACGGACAAGGCCAATTGTTCGGTTCTTGAGTATCTTCTCCCTTCGGTCCAAAATGGACACAGGCTGCTCCTCGTAAGACAGGTTGGTACCAACAACCAGCTCAGAATGATCGAGGATATGGCTTGGGTCCGATACATACCTACGCAACTGAGATACATGAAACACGTCATACACCTCTCGTAACGAAGGTAGAAGAAATAAACGATAAGCAACATCGCCTACCCTATTGAGGATAGCAAATGGGCCTACGTATCGCGGACTCAACTTCCCGCGAACGCCAAATCTAATGACCCCACGAGTAGGTGAGATCCGCAAGAACACGTGGTCTCCAACAGAAAATTCTAGCGGCCTACGATGCTGATCCGCCCAATGTCGATGTCGATCTTGCGCAACTCGAAGTCGCTCTCTAATTCTTTTAACCAGTTCAACCGTCTGAACAATTATCTCTGGACCTAATATCTTCCTCTCCCCGATATCATCCTATGCCAGTGGCGACCTACACTTCTTGCCGTATAGTGCTTTGAATGGCGCCATCTGGATACTGGCTTGATAACTGTTGTTGTACGAAAACTCGACTAAGTGCAGGTGAATCACCCAAGACCCTCCAAAATCTAGGGTGCAAGCCCGTAACATATCTTCTAAAGTCTGAATTGTTCTTTCTGATTGCCCGTCTGTCTGTGGGTGGTAGGTCGTACTAAATCTTAACTTGGTACCCAGGCTACGATGTAAACTCTTCCAGAAATATGATGTAAAATAGGTATCTCTATCTGACACAATACTAACAGGGATCCCATGCTGCCTGACTATCTGCTGTATATACAACTCTGCCAACTTTTCTGTAGATTGCCCAACTCTAAAAGGAAGAAAATGTGCCACTTTAGTAAGCCGATCCACTATCACCCAAAAAGCATCCTTACCACTTGGTGATCTCGGTAAACCGGTCACAAAATCTATTGTGATGTGCTCTCACTTCCATTCCGGGTTAGGAAGCGGCTGTAACAATCCATCTGGCCTCTGTTGTTCTGCCTTCACTTGCTGACATATCAAGCAACGAGAAACGAATCTAGCTATCTCTCTCTTCATTTCGTTCCACCAGAAGTGCTGCTTGATATCTTTGTACATTTTGGTCCCTCCGGGGTGTATAGAATACTGAGAACTGTGGGCTTCTGTCATAACCTCCTGTCTGATATCCCCACTTGGCACACATAGACGTGATCCAAATCTAAGTGTTCTATCTTCGTGAATTTTTATCTCCTTCCTGAGTCCTGACTCACATTCTGTCCTAAGCTTCTGAATCCTTGGGTCCTGTGCCTGAGCTGCCTTGATCCTGTCTACCAAGTTGGATTGAACTCGTAGACTTGCCAGAATTCCTATATCACTAGAAAGTATAACCTCGATGCCCATCTCTTGAAGGTATTCTAAAATGTGCTTTTGTGATGTCAACATAAATGTACCGTCTCTCCTGCTTAGAGCGTCTGCTACCACATTAGCCTTGCCTGGATGATACTGAAGCTCCACTTCGTAATCCTTGATTAACTCTAACCATCTTCTCTGTCTCATGTTCAGTTCCTTCTGAGTAAAGATGTAGTTCAGCCTCTTGTGGTCTGTGTACATGTCCACTCGATCACCGTACAAGTAATGCCTCCGTAGCTTCAAAGCAAATACTACTGCTGCCAACTCCAAGTCATGAGTTGGATAATTCTTCTCGTGGTCCCGAAGTTGCCTAGATGCATATGCTATCACCTTCCCATGCTGTATTAGGACACACCCAAGTCCCTTTCCCGACGCATCACAATATACAGTAAAACCACCGGGTCCAACCGATAATGTAAGAATAGGTGCCGTGATCAACTTCTGCTTCAAATTCTCAAATGATGCCTGGCACTCTGCCGACCAAATGAATGGCACATCCTTCCGTGTCAAGCGGGTCATGGGTGCTGAAAGTCTTGCAAAGTCTGATACAAACCTTCTGTAATACCCTGCCAATCCCAAAAAACTTCGCACATCTGCTACGGTCTTAGGTACTGGCCAACTCTCTACTGCTTCTACCTTCTTGGGATCCACTGCTACTCCAGCCCCTGATATGATGTGCCCCAAGAATGAAATATGATCCATAAAAAATTCACACTTGCGGAGCTTGGCATATAATTGGTTCTCTCTCAGAACCTGTAACACTTTCCTGAGGTGATCTTCATGCTCTTCTTCACTAGCTGAGTATACAAGAATGTCGTCGAGGAATACAACGATAAATTGATCTAAGTATGGCATAAAGATGCGGTTCATCAAATCCATAAATGTTGCTGGAGCATTGGTCAAACCAAACGGTATTACTAAGAATTTATAGTGTCTATACTTCGAACTGAATGCTGTCTTGGGAATATCCTCTTTCCGAACTCTCACTTGATGATACCCTGATCAAAGATATATCTTAGAGAAAATCCTTGCTCTACTCAACTGATCAAACAAGTCGTCGATCTTTGGTAGTGGGTGCTTGTTCTTTACTGTTGCCGTATTGAGCTTTCTGTACTCAATGCACAATCTTGATGACCCATCCTTCTTCCCTACCAGTACTACTGGTGCTGCATGGTGATTCGCTAACTCGAATGAACTTTTTCTCCTTCAGTTCCTCTATGTGCTGATATACCTTGGCCTGTTCTGAATCTGCCATTCTGTAAACTCGATCTGATATCGGTTTAGTTCCAAGTGCCAATTCTATACTGAACTCAATATCTCTAACAGGTGGTAGACCTGGAAGTTCTTTCGGAAATACATCTAGAAACTCTTCAACTATCTTCGGAACTTGGACTTCTTCCATTGCCGCTACTATTCCTTCTTCTTGTTGTGTTGCCACTGATCTGACTAAGGTAAATTGCTCCATTCCTGGAATATTAAAAGATACACTCCTTCTACGACAATCTATTTTTGTATGACCGTCTTTCAGCCAGTCCATGCCTAAGATAACATCAAAATTTCTAACAGGAAATTCTATCAACCTGACGGGTATGGAACGCCCGTAAAATACAACGCTACACGCTAGAATAACTCTACTAACTCCTACGAGCCCATTACCAGTGAGTATATTCAACCTCCCTGGCAATGCCTCGAATTCCATTCCTAGTTGTTTGTAAATTGTGCAGATATAAATGAGTGTGATGCTCCCTAATCAAATAATGCTACTCCAGGATATGAGGTGACGAGAATGTTACCTGCCACAACATCTCTCGATGCCAATGCCTCTTCCAAGGACAGGTTGAATGCCTGCCCTCAGCCTCTTTGTTGGTTCCCATGTTGCGGCCTAGCCTGGTGTTGCTGCTGGCCCCTGCCTTGGTGATGCTGGGGTGGTCTATGTTGTTGTTGCTGCATCGACGGTCCCTGATGCCGAAACATCTGAGCCTGTGACAAGAACGGGCGTTGTGCCAACGGTCTCACCGCTACCGCTGGTCCTCCTGACCTCGAATTCATGGGACAGGTGGAAACCCGATGATCTGGACTTCCACATATCAAACATTGTCCGTCAATGCCAGACACACACCTCTAGTATGCCCTACCTTTCCACAATAGGTGTAGCCCGCTGGGGGTTGCTGGTTCTTTCTCTGCTGCTGGTGCTGCTGCCTTGCTGGGGGTACTGGCCCTCGCAGTGCCACATCGTGAATGCGAATGCTAGGGGATTGTGCTGTAAAAGGATACTGGAATGTCAAGCTAGGGTCGAGAGTAACGAATTATGAGATCAAGGGAAAACATGTGTGATTGAGACATCCTATCAATTAAAACACCCCACAAGTTTGAAATCAGACCTGCATAGGCCACCACTAAAACCTTGTCACGCCCCAGAACCAGAATACCGGAGAGCGGGGGAGTGACTCAGCCAGCTACGTATTACGGGTAGATGAATACCGTACAATACGATCAATACTATCTAAAAGATGAGGGGGTGCATACTACATGAAAGTCTCACTATGGTCACTCAACATCTATTGTCTCAATCATTCAAACAAGAAGCAATAATAGAAAACATGTAAGATAAAGCAGTAAGGCTTCCCAAACGCTTAGCCAAAATATTCTTGAGATCTGGCTGTACAAAACATAGCCAAAGGGTATAGCAAGGTATACACAATCGTTATCAGCTGCAGTCTGACTTAGTTACAATTATATAAAAGTAAGTACATGACAATCCAACTAACATGTCAGTGCCAAGCGGCAAAATGTAAAGTAAGTAACAAAACGAGCAGTGAAGTAAAGAACCCACTCGTGTCCTCCTGCGATCATTCCTCTAGTATTGACCATCTTGGAGGTAGAAGTAAGCTGAGTCCTCGGAAACTGGCTCTAAATCTGGCCATGCAAAACCAGAGGGGTTAGACCTCTAATAGTAAGTACCACAAGTGTGAGTCCTTGGACCAAATATTGCTACTAAATTTTTTTATATATATAATATTAATGTTGTCAAATTTTGATTGAGTATTTATATATAAATACACCAAGTATTATTAGGCAAATGGCCATTAATAGGTTTAGAAAGGACTCTAGTATAATATTAATTAGGCCAAGGGTTTTAGTGTAAAACCTTCAGATTCAAATTCCTTTCCAATGGCTAAAGCTCTCTCTGTTATAATTCAAGCACAAAACCCTCTGTTTAAATTCCTAAAAGAATACTCGGATTGTTATGGATAAATCCAAATATGATTCAAATTCTATTTCCCCAAATCCTTTCTTTATGATCCAGCCGAAACCCTAGTATATAAGGATGGAAGCAGCCGACCCTAATCTCTTTGCAAACCCTAGAAGGAATCGACTACAATTGGCCTCGTATAGCTTTCGTCCAAGACACACTTCAGGAGCAATTTAAGGTTAGTATGATTCTAAGCCTTATTTACAACATTTATATTGTTTTGGAACACCATGTATTCGACAATAGTCCCGAGATAATAGAAGCCATAGCCTGGGTATGTATAGAAATCGGAAAACCTTATAGTAAATCGAGTTGAATACTCATGACCATCATGAAGAATTTCTGAGTTTTGTCTTTATACAGGTGACAGAAGGGAGTAGGGGCCAGTTGGTATCGAATTGTAGGTTTGAGTATCGGTTATTGACTGATACGAGTAGATATCAATAGGAAAAGTAAGACCTTGTTTGTATTTGACAGTAGGAAGGGTGTTCATATGAGAGAAGGTGTAGGTTATTATGTAGTATAGTACCTTTGTCCATGTTCTAGGTATTTATGATACATGGGACATCTAGGGGTGCAGGATAGTAGGCCTGTCCATCTACCCAGTAGAGTCCTGACTGCCATTGGCTCTCACTTGACAGTATCGAATTCCTGTTGGTAGCCTGAGTATGAGTATCGTATCGGTAATGCATTGTGTAAAGCATCAGTAAGCATAGATACATTGTGTCTTGAAGGGTGTCAAGGAGTTGGACACATGTGTAAGTACCAGATCCCTCCGTATCCAAACCTGGGATACCTGAACATTAGTATCCGACTCATCATATAGAATTGGGGTATCAGTTTGATGCCAATGAACTATATAGGCAGTAGAGAATAATGTTTCTAACCTGGTAAGACAGTGCTATACCCTTATGATTCAATCCTTGTATCTAGATATAATTCAGTCCCGATATGCTAAGTTCAGTCCATATATCACTTTAGGATTCAGCTAGAAATGTATCAAACCACTTAATATTCAGTCCCCTGTAATTAACTTTAGTCCACTCAAATGTGAGTCTAGTCCATGATTAACCAAATGCACCTGTCCTTACCAGTTTCAGTCTTTAGCTAACTGTCCAGCCCACTTAGCCATAAACATTCATGTTCAGTCTTCACATTATAACTGGATGTTCAAACCCACTAAAACCAAATGCCAACCTTTGTTGATGTGTCCTGCTGTTAAATTGTTTCAGTCCCATCTCACATATATATCAGTCATGAGCGAATCACAAGAACTCGAGTAGCCTGATTTTAGTCCCCAATTCAGAGATTATGGTCGAGTTTCCAGATCTCTTCCTGCAAAGGACAACAGGGCACTAGTATGGGGGTCAGAACCGTAGGTAGGCAGGGTAGTATAAGTGGGTTTGTCTGTACATATTTGTGCAAGTATGGACTGTGATGTGCAACAGCAGGTTGCTATATGGGGAGTGTGAGAACAAAGGACTTTAGGCATGTTGTTGGGTGTAAGGGGCATGTCTTGGTTGTCTTTATAACTGTACCAAGGCAGAGAACTCATTCCAGTTTAACTATTGGCAATGTCCTATTGCATTGATCAAGGACTGGAAACTAGTAGCGGCTGGTATTGATACCTTGAGCAGCCCTTGTATCAAAAGAACACATGAGCAGTTATACCAAGTAGGTAAGTGCCAGGGTTAGTTTCCAGAGGATATTCGGTTCAGTCAAGAACATGATTTCCAACTCTTTGATCAGGTCCTAGTATAAGATGTAGCGAGAAGTAGCAGACCCAGGTAAGCATCAACGAAGGATAGTAGAAAGATGAGTGTGGTCATACAAGCACCATATGGACCATAATGACCACCCTTTGTTCAGACCCCTCTTTGTTGGGATTCAGTAAATCAACAATTTGATCCTAACATTAGATTATATTATTCAGTCCTTAGGAAATTGCTGTGATTAGTGTCAAACCACATTCAAGTTATCCTATTACTAATGGAGTCATTCCTACAATGCCGAATATCCATTTCCCCGTGAACCACATTACCCTAGGTTAAGTCTTTTTTCAGTTCTCTTGCACACTCGTAACGTCCTACACCATGATGCCTCCCATTCACTTTTGATCAGTATTATGAGGCAGCAACATACTAATACATGGAAGCCATGACATACATCAGTGAGCCATAGAAGCATCTCTGCACAAATAGAGCAATAGGAAGGGTGCATGAGGGAATCTCTTTTAGCTAAGGACAGCTTAATACTATCACTACCCATTAGAATAACTAGGATGACCTAGGTAGCATTAGATAAAGATAGTGGTCACACTAGAGGGGGAAACATAGGATGAGTCCTACATTAAGGATAGGCTATCATAGCTATTTTGACTATTCTGAGAACATTGGTAATGTTTATTTCAGCTTTCGGAGACAGTTATGATGACTTGGACTTTCTGACTTGTTGATTGGCGATACATTGTTGGTTTACCGTGCAACCCCCAGGCAAGTATACCTTGCCTTCCTCTACAGTTTTACTTACATGCATTTTCTTTCATTTTTTCAGTCATTTGATTGTTTATGGACATGTGCTTTTCGTGTTATTTTCTGTGGAGTTGTTTTTATTGTTTATAGCCATGTCCATGTTTGGCCTTGTGTTTATGCTTGGAGTTTTCCTTCATTACCTTGCTTGAGTCGTGTCATAGAACGAGTGCGTGTAGTGAACTGCCGTAGCCTTGATTATCGTTTTACACAACCAGAGAGTCCACACTCGGGACGAGGGTTGTTCAGTGCACCAGAGAGTCCACACTCGGGACGAGGGTGTTTGTCGTGATCATTGGCCCCACAGAGTCCACACTCGGGACGAGGGTTGACCAATTACACCAGAGAGTCCACACTCGGGACGAGGGTGTCTTGCCGTGAGCTAACCAGAGAGTCCACACTCGGGATGAGGGTTAGTGCTTAGTTCGAACCCGTGCGTCCACACTCGGGATGAGGGTGTCACGACCCGCACCCACTGTGAGGGTACGAGCAGATAAAAATGCCCAGCCTACACCGCAGTGTCGACGGTAGAACGTTGTTCTAGGTCACTATATAACCAACAATCATGCAATTATAAAATATACTTGTCAAAATATCAACTCCGAACGGAGGACAAGTTGTCACGCCCCAGAACCAGAATACTGGAGAGCGGGGGCAGACATAGCCAGCTACGTATAACGGAATGGAATCCACACCGCTATACGGTCACGGCTGTCTAGATATGCGAGGGTTTCACTACAATCCATCAGTCTCTTAAGGTCATAAAATAGCCTATTATCTCAATCTCAACCAACTAATAATAATCACAAGATATCAGATCACCAAATATACAATTGTAAGGCGTCCCAAACATTACATATCCAGATGATCATGAAGCTAGTCCTTACAAAATGTGAGGACTAGCAAGAGTTCAGTCATACATGATCAACCCCCGGGGCTTGTCAATCATGTTACAGCCCGTAGACAGACAGTAAGTAAGTACAATCGAGCTAACACTTGCTCGTCGGCTAAACGCCTCAAAAGAATAATTTACAATATTACAGTGGAAGAACAAAAGAAACCCACTCGATGCCCTGGTTACGCCTGGTGACCACCATCGGGCTGGAAGACAGGTAGATCCTTTGCTGCTGCTCCGGTATCTGGCCATACAAAACCAGCTGGGTCAGACCCCAGGAAGAGCAAGTGCCACAAAGGAGGCCACAAAATAAGAACCAAAGCCAGCAAATTAGCACAATAATAAAATTATATAATAAGAGACAGTAATTTAAGAAAAGCATGATGGGTAATTATAAAAGACAATCATGCATAGAATCACTAAAAGACAGGACATATGGAAAAGCATGACAGGATGATATACGATGAGATAACCATGGGACTATTCAGATAGCTAGGTTATAACCCGTAAACCAAACAAGGACCGGGGTTGTAACCCTTCGTCTGAACGGAACTTGGTTTCTCTCACCATTTATCGGCAAGATAAATATAAGAAATTAGGTCAAGTAACAATCTGGAGTGACAATCATTATAGTGACAATCTGGAGTGACAATCATTCAATCATTCTGGTACAGTCTTACAATCAATCAATTCTAGATAATACTATACTGTACTAGACTCCATCCAAGCAATCACGGCCAATCATTGCCTACGGCTTTCTACATTAACTAACTAGGGTTATCACAATCCTAGTTACTAGCAAGATGCAATGAGATGCTCCGAGTAGTCACAGGCCCTGCAGCTATCCAGGTTATCCAGGCAATCATTATAGTGACAATCTAGAGAGTACCATGCATTATAGTGACAATAGAGTTCAATCATTTAAGTGACAATGGAGGGTGCCCCACATAATAGTGGGCTGGAAATGTGCCCTACTCGTCGGCAGGCTACAAGTCCAATCAATTGCGGCCGGGATAACGGGATTGCCTGTAACTGGGGAACATCTCTTCATGACTAGTGAATTATACTAATTATTAACCTTAGTCCAATTCTGTAGGTACTCCTGACCGTGGTACTCAGGAGTCCCCTTCTAGACATGATGCAAGACATGACTGGATTATTTGTACAAGCACAATCGCCCACGGTGTCAGGATTAATTATACATGTCATGTCATGTCAGGTAGCCGTCGCAACAGCTATTCAAGATGTATCAGGTCAGGTGGTCATATCAAGTGTACTAGTCAGGAGTGCGCCACGACGGGCCACTTATCAGGTCATGCTCAATTATCAATTCCAAACATATCCAGTAAATTCGTAATTATCAAGTTCAGGACAAAAGGAAATAAGACCAAAACTCCAAGAGCCAATGGGTTAAGCAAGGGGTCAGGGGGCAGCGTACACACAAAAGTCACACACGCAGGGGGAGCTGCGTACGCGAAAAGTCACACACGCTCAAGGGGAGCAGTGTACATGAAAAGTCACGCACGCTCAAGGGGAGCAGCGTACGCGAAAAGTCACGCACGCTCAAGGAAAGCAGCGTTCATGAAAAGTCACGCACGCTCCAGGGAAGCAGCGTACATGAAAAGTTACACACGCTCAAGGGAAGCAGCATACATGAAAAGTCACGCACGCTCAAGGGAGCAGCGTACATGAAAGTCATGCACGCTCAAGGGAAGCAGCGTACATGAAAGTCATGCACGCTCAAGGGAGCAGCGTACATGAAAGTCACGTACGCTCAAGGAAAGCAGCGTACATGAAATTCACGCACGCTCAAGGGAGCAGCTGCGTGAAAAGTCACGCACGCTCAAGGAAGCAGCTGCGTGAAAAGTCACGCACGCTACAGGAAAGCAGCTGCGTGAAAAGTCACGCACGCTACAGGGAGCAGCGTACGTGCAAAAGAACGCAAGCAGAGAGCTGCGTATGTGTAAAAACACGCACGCAGGGTCTGGGTCTTCTTCTCCATGGCTGAGAAGAAGCTCCAATGGCTCCAAAACTTCAAAACCTCATAACTTGGCTATCCGAACTCCAAATCCAGATTTCCAAAGTTCTAACCAGGGTGGAATTGAATGCTCTTCCACAAAGAAACATCAAAAACCCATAAAATCCAACTTAAGTAGCTCAAACCATGCAAAATCCGAAAATAGATATAACTTAGATCTACAACAATGGAGGCTCCAAATCACAAAAACCCAAGTTCTAATGTTGATCACCATGTCCTAATCTATCAAATGGACAAGGAAAAGAGGGTTCTCATGTAGTGGCAAGATGTACTTGCCTAGGGTTGGGAGAGTTGTGTAGAGGAAGGAGAAAAAGAAGAAGAAGGAAATTAATGGTGGTGGTAATGAAGAGAGAGAGTAGTAGGTGGGGATATAAAGAGGGGGAGTTGTGGTGGGGATGAGGGGTAGCATAGGTTAAGGTGCTCCATGCATAAACCGAACCAAAACAAACCACCCCAATTAAAACCGAGCCATGCCAAAAACCCAAGAATACGAGAATTATCAAAATTCCACAAGTCGAGAAAAAAAAAATACATGCCAAAATCCAGATACGAGTATAAATACGAAATACTAGAAATACGGGAAATGAGGGTGACACAAGTATAGATATAATATAATCTCAATCACAGTCTAAGCACGATAAGATAGAATATAAGATCATAACTAAGACTAAATAACAGAAATAAAACCAACAACTAAATAATATAATCTCTGACAATCTCAACTACGTAACTCAACTTATTTACAACTCAAGTTCTAAAGCATGAAAACAAAAACAAGACAACTAGCTAAACTCCCGATCACTCCTGAGTGTCGAGGCCATAGGTAGCTAAGCCATCTCCTGGTCCGTAATATGTAGGGCATGTGTCCTCAGGGCAATCATCTGTAAAATTTTCAACAGGTCCAGTCAGGACAGAACGAGTACAACTCATCAAAAAAACTCAAGTAAATGACAGAGAACTATAAAGCAGTTATAGGCAGTTTTATTGATGAACATGGTGGTTTATAGGCAGGTGATGGTATAGAGAAACAGATAAGACACAAGGAAAGTAAAGTAACTAAAACAAGAGAAGCATTATGTCAATGAAGACTGTAAATATAACTAGCTGAACTAGAGAACACGGTATAAGTCCAGACCGTAAATGTAACAAGTGTAATCCTATATAATTCCAGTACGGGACGAATCTCATACAAGATGAATCCAGTACAAGATGATTCTAGTCAGTGATCAAGAATCCAGGTGAGACCAGCTATAATCTAATAGTGTGTTTTAAAATACTGAGATCGACAAGTAAACGGCATTAGGTATCAAGCACATCTCTCACTGATCAGGCGAGAGATGGCTATGCTTCCAGTAGATTCTAGTAAGGAGATTCCAGATTTGGGGTATGTCTACATGCCTTTCTTAATATTTCTCCACCCCGTAATACAAGTGAATCCAGTATAAGACACGAGAATCGAGAGAGTCCAGCCAAACACGATGATACTAGTAATGATTCCAGTAATAGAGGCCAGACAATATGGTAAGTGTGTCGCATACATGAATCCAGAAATATCCATACATGTGGTAACAGAGAATCATATAAAACTAACTAGAACTGAAGTACAGTAACTGACAAATAAATGAGAGAACTATCAGAGAATGTATTCGCCTGACACTCTCAAAAGAGTAGTATAATATCAGATGTCTGCAACAGAGTCACAATGTCCTAAACAGAGAAATATAGGTTATAATGTGTTTAAAATAAGACAAATTATAACGCCCCAGTCCCAAAATACATAGGACCAAGTACGTGAACATGCCAGCTGTACATATACAAAGAATACTCCAATATATGGAATTCCTCATATATGCACATAAGCTGTAAATAAATAATCACAGGCCAGAATAACATATCTAATCTCATCACAGCTCAACACAGAAGATAATGAAGTCCAAATAAATAAATATGAGTATCAAAAGATAGCCGGGTGAACATACTCACTCCAAACATCTATGAAAAATAGTCTCACAAGATCGGAGTCCGACCACCGCAAAATAGAAAGAAAAAAAGATGTAAAATAATGTCTACAACTGTCTCAGATAAGAAATAGACTAGGAATCATAAGGCACTGCCTCATCATCAATGTAGGATAGCTCCAATGCCGCTCCGTACTCCTGTGGAAACTCGTCTAAACCTGGAAAGATAACCAGGTCCTCAGGGGACATAGCAAGATACAAGAAAACACCATGCCATATAAACTGTGATAATATAGTAAGAGAAAAAGGTATACATGTAATCGAGTTCCTGACCATTCTACTGTGAATATGCAGTTGAGATACAATCCTTCGACGCATGAGCCCTGGCTGAAAATAGGATCGGCATAGTTCCCATAGAGGGTACCAGGGGCCTACGTCCGTAACACTCGGGAAGCGTCAGTGGGCACCATGTGCAAAGGGCTACGTCTATAACGCTCTGGGAAATGTCAGAGGGCGCCTGGAGCCTGCGTCTCCGGAGGAGCGCACAGGTAATCATGGAAGTGTAAAGAAGCCCATACGTCAGGTATTGTTCTCCCCACCTAATGCCTAGTATCATCATCTCCATGACTGATATGAACCTCTAATAACTGCCAAGTCTTCTAATCATGCAATACTATTGGCAGTTACTCCTATCCGTCGCACGCTCCATACGCATCGGTGGCCAGCCAACTGCGCGGAAACGTGTCCTATATGTGACACATATCGCATGATACAACAAGTGTCAAGGCTATATGAGATATACCAATACCTCAACATCAGTGGGTGGTCCATAAACTAAGTCAATGCAAGAGAATAAATAAAGCAATAGAAACGATCGATAGAGTCGCTTGCACCCAAGTGTGACTTGGACGCACAGTTTAAATATCACAAAACAATGCTGAAATAACAACTGAAAATAAGAATATAATAATCACAGAGTAGGGTGGCAAGGTATCTTGCCTGGTGGTACAAAGTGGCAAGTCCAAGAGCAGCAAGTGTCCGCACCAAAAACTCACAAATCACAGATGACTCCAAATGCTGAAACAAATATCAAAAATGATCTCGGTGAAGAAGATATACCTAGGAAACACCTGTCCAAAAGTCAAATTCTGGAACAGGGGCAAAATCGTAATTTCGGGTCAAAATGATGTCCGCCGTTGGACCCGCTTTTCACCGAAATGCGTGCCAAAGTCTACGGTCTCTAAAGTCGTCAAACTATATGTCTACGGTTTCAGTTTGAGGAGAGGAACTCAACAGTATGTCCAGTTTTGGATTCCGAGGAGCCGTGTACAAAATCTCCCGTTTGAGTGGGTCGCGGGCCCGCCAAAATTGGGTTCCGATTCGACCTTCTCAGAATCGAACCAACTTGGCATGCAGGACCAGAATTTCGATCCGGACCTGTTGGCATAAGTTTCGTCTCGATTCGACGACTGTACACGAAGTTATGGACAAGTTTGCAAAACGTCGATACGGGGGTATCTCGACGGATACACGTTGATTTCGTCGCACACACGCGACGAAACTGAGTTCTGTCAGTTCCCACACATTCGCAACTTCCATACGCGCCTTTCGATGCGTATAACGTGCGACCACGTTGCCCGGTTTGTCGGGGCGTACGTCGTACCGTGGAAATTTTCTGAAATTAACACTTTTAAAAACTGTTTTTCGTCCAACTTCAACATCAGTTTATTTCTTACACGCTAATAGAAACAACGATCCAGAAGATGCGTTGTGATCTTGGTTAGGTTGTCTTCACATGTGTTCAATTAGTTTCTGCCAATCCTTAATGCACAGTAAGAGAATTGGCCGACAAGTTGTCATTTCGAAACAGTGTTTAATATTCAGAAAAGTAGGTTTTTCTCCAACTTCGTCTCGATTTTTCGAGCAAGTTGGATGGCCATGTCAAGATCCACCTGGGGGATCTTGAAGAGAGTCATGAGGGCTTTCTACACGAATTTACGGCTCTAAAAACGGACTAGAATCGAGAGAGAAATCAAACGGGGAAGTTTGGTACCTTGAGTGGGAAAACTGCTCCGTGGGTGACGTGGGTGACGCGGGGCTGACTTCCAATGCTCCATTCGTCGCGCACAAAGCTCCGTTGCTGGTGAAACGAAGTCATGGACGAAGAGGGTATAATCAGCCTCAACTTTCATTTTGGAAGATTAGGGTTTTGAGGCTTGTGAAAAAAGATGTATTTATAACAACTTTGCATCAAACCTATTATAAGTGGGTTTAGAATACAAGGAGCCCACGGGTGTGGGTTTAAGTGTTGCAGTGCTTGCTACTTTAGCAGCACATATGTGGGAGATGGGGCCCGCCACTTTAAGTGGTGGGGGGGTTGTAGTTCTTTCCTATATTTTGTTTTTTTTACTAACTCCTATCCAACTCTGTTGTGGTCGGTCCCCCCCGGACCGACCACCAGAGCTATTATTTTTTTTTCTTTTTTTTAACCAATTATATATATATATAAATATATATATATATATATATATATATATATATATATATTTTTATATATATATACACACACTCACATATATACATATATATGTATATATTCAAAAAAAATCCTATAAATGGTAATTAAGTAACAAAATTATTTGTAATAACTGTAGGCTATATTTAGTAGCATTAAAAATATCAAGCACACAACAAACCTATATTATATACATCTATAATTACACACATACATATAATTACCACTTTAAGTCCAATAATGTAAAAAATAATTTTTAAAGCACTAAAATAGTTGGAAAATATTGGGGGTTTACATCCTACCCAACTTGAAGAAAATTTCGTCCTCGAAATTAAACTAAGGTCGGGGGATTAAATGCAATGCATGAAAAAAATATAAATGCAAGACATACCTTCGTCTTCGAACAAATGCGGGTAGCGGTTTCGGATGTCGTCCTCGCGCTCCCAAGTAGACTCCCCTGGCGAGTGATGCTTCCATGCCACGCGAACCAATGGAATAGATTGATTCCGCAACACCTTCACTCGACGATCGAGGATACCTACTGGTTGCTCTTCGTACGACAAGCTCGGTCCAACTGTGATCTCGGAGTGATCAAGCACATGATTGATGTCCGCCACGTACCTCCTCAACTGAGATACATGGAATACGTCATGTACTCCCTCTAGTGACAGTGGCAATGCTAATCTGTAGGCAACCTCTCCAACACGTTCCAAGACATCGAAAGGCCCGATGTACCTTGGACTCAACTTGCCACGTCCTCCGAATCGAATCATGCCTCTAGTGGGGGATATCTTCAAGAACACATGGTCACCCTCTTTGAACCCCAAGGGTCGACGACGATTATCTGCCCACTGCTTCTGACGATCCTGCGCTGCTCGCAGGTGGTTCTGAATCTTCTTCACTGTCTCCACTGTGCTCAAGACCAACTCGGGACCCAATAGCTGTCGTTCTCCTATGTCACTCCAACAAACAGGAGACCGACACTTCCTACCGTACAACGCTTCAAACGGAGCCATCTGTATGCTCGCTTGATAGCTATTGTTGTAGGAAAACTCAACAAGATGAAGATGGTCCTCCCACGAACCGCCAAAATCAAGCAAACACGCTCTCAACATATCCTCTAGAGTCTGAATGGTACGCTCCGACTGGCCGTCTGTCTGCAGATGATACGATGTGCTAAACTTCAATCGGGTGCCCAAACTCTCTTGCATGCTCCTCCAAAAGTGTAAGGTGAATCTCGAGTCACGGTCCGACATAATACTAACAGGCACACCATACAATCTCACAATCTGCTCCATATACATCTCCGCCAATATCTCTGTCGACTGGCCCACTCTAAAAGGCAAGAAATGTGCTGACTTTGTAAGTCTATCAACAATCACCCATACTGCGTCACGTCCTCTAGGACTCTGAGGAAAACCCGTGATGAAATCCATAGTAATGTGCTCCCACTTCCACTCGGGAATGGGTAGCGGCTGCAATAATCCGGCCGTCCTCTGGTGCTCCGCCTTAACTTGTTGACATACCAAGCACTTAGCAACGAAACGAGCTATCTTCCGCTTCATTTCGTGCCACCAATAATACTGTCGTAAGTCACGGTACATCTTGGTCCCTCCGGGATGAATGGAGTATGCCGAACTGTGAGCCTCTGCCATCAGCTCCTGTCGTAGATCTCTATTGGGAACATAAATACGATCACCACATCGCAATGTCCCATCGGTGTGGATCCTCAATCCTGTCTGCTCTCCTACTTCAGTCCTCTCCTTCAGCCGTCGAAATCTAGCATCATTAGGCAATGCTGCCTTTATGCGCTCTACCAATAATGATTGCACTTGAAGGTTGGCTAATACGCCATCTGCTCCCGGCAATACTACCTCAATACCAAGCTGCTCCAAGTCTCTAATCAATTCCTTCTGTGTAGTCAAAAAGTGTGCCATGGGCTTGCGGCTTAATGCGTCTGCCACGACATTAGCCTTGCCCGGATGATAATGTAGCTCAATCTCATAATCCTTCATCAACTCGAACCAACGTCGCTGTCGCATATTCAACTCCTTTTGTGTAAACACGTACTTGAGGCTCTTATGATCTGTGTAGATATCAACCTTCTCGCCGTACAAGTAGTGTCTCCATAGCTTCAAAGCAAAGATAACCGTGCGAGCTCTAGATCGTGGGTTGGATAATTCTTCTTATGCACTCTCAACTGTCGCGATGCATATGCTACTACACGACCATGCTGCATCAATACACATCCTAATCCCTTCCCGGATGCGTCGCTCTAGATCACAAATCCTCCTGGGCCCGATGGTAGTGTCAAGATCGGTGCTGTGGTCAATCGCTTCTTCAACTCGTCAAAAGCGGCTTGACACTCGTCTGTCCATATAAACTCCTGATCCTTGCAAGTCAATCGAGTCATAGGCCCCGCTATTCGAGAGAAATCTTCTACGAACTGTCGGTAGTAACCCGCAAGTCCGAGGAAACTTCTCACTTCAGAAGCTGTTGTGGGAGCGGGCCATGATTTGACTGCTGTGATCTTCTCTGGGTCTACCGATATACCATCGCCCGTAACAATATGACCAAGGAATGATACTTTCTTGAGAAAGAAATCACACTTGCTAAGCTTCACAAGAAGTTTTTCGTTCCTCAATATTCCCAAAACTATCCGTAGATGCTGCTCATGCTCCTCTTGACTCTTGGAGTAAATCAAGATATCGTCTATAAAGACTACTACGAATTTGTCCAAATATTGGTGAAAGATCTTGTTCATTAAATTCATGAAAACTGCGGGAGCATTGGTCAAACCGAAAGGCATGACCAAGAACTCATAGTATCTATACCTCGATCGAAAGGCCGTCTTGGCAATATCTTCCTTCCGAACCTTCAATTGGTGATAGCCCGATCGTAAGTCAATCTTGGAGAATACTTTTGCTGCACTCAGTTGATCGAATAGATCGTCTATACGCGGCAAGGGATACTTGTTCTTCACCGTCACTGCATTCAACGCTCTGTAGTCAATGCACATGCGCACTGTCCCGTCTGTCTTAGGCACAAAAAGAACGGGTGCTCCCCATGGTGACACACTGGCACGAATAAATCCCTTCTCTAATAAGTCATCAATCTGCGTCTTCATCTCTACCAACTCCTTGGGGGCCAGACGATATACTCGAGATGAAATAGGCTCGGCACCGGGAGTAAGCTCAATAGAAAACTCAATATCTCGGTCAGGTGGCAGTCTTGGCAACTCCTCGGGGAATACATCCTCGAACTCTGTGATAATAGGGTTCTGAGGGGCGTCATGCATCATCATATGAGTCCCCGATGTGGGTGCATCACAACTATCTCCGTCTTCTTTGGTGAACTCAAACTCTGCCGCATTCGGTGGTCTAAAGATGATACTGCTCCTATGGCAGTCTATGAGAGCGAAATGCTGGCTCAACCAGTCCATTCCAAGAACCACATTAAATGTCGGCATAGGGAATACAAGAAGTCGTGCCATCCTCTCTCTGCCATTTATCACTACAGGAAAAAGTCTACAAACACTACTAACAGGTACAACTCCTCCTCCAGTGAGGATTTTAACATTCTTAGCTAAGGGTGTGATGGGAATGCTGTATCTAGTGGCAAAACTAGTGGCTATGAATGAATGAGTGGCTCCAGTATCAAATAATGTAAAAGCAGGAAAAGATGCAACTAGAACCATACCTGCTATAACTTCTGCCTCGGTCTCTATATCCTTAACAGCAAGTGAGAATGCCTACCCATAGTTCTGTCCGGAGCCCTGAGCTCTGGCCTTGTTGTACTGTGTGCCTTGGGGAGGCAATGGTGGACGAGGTGCTCCTGCTATAGGCCGTGGTGCTGGGAGAGCTGGAGCTGTGGGCCTCGGATTTTGCCGAGCTTGTACTATTACATGTTGCTCCTGACAATCCTTGAGCATGTGCTGATTAGATCCACATCTCAAGCATAATCCAAGGCGAGTCCTGCAGTCATTCTGGATATGTCCTTGTCTACCGCAATAATGGCAAACAGGCTTCTGATAAGGTGGGGACCTCTGCTGGAACTGTCCTGTGGTCCTCCTGATAGGTCCACTCTGAGTAGCTCGGGCTGGTGTAGCTGCTGGGGTATGACGCCTCGATGTCTACTGCTGTTCCTTGTGAAGAATCTCCTGAGCACGAGCTTCTTCCAAGACAGCTGAATGGAAGACTCGAGACTGAGTAGTCGTATAAGACTTGAGCTCTGGTGCAAGCCCCTGGTGAAATCTTCTCGCCTTTTCTAACTCTGTCGGAATCAATCCCGTACCAAATTGACTCAGGCGATTGAACTCCGAGTCATACTCATCCACTGTCATATTTCCTTGCTTCAGATGGAGGAACTGGTCGTAGAGACCATCTCGAACATGAATAGGGAAGAATCTCTCATAAAATGCATCATAGAACTGCTTCCAAATGATCCCAGTGCCTAATCGTCTCTCTTCCTCCTTCCACTAGTAGTGGGCATTGTCTTCTAACAGTAGGTCCACTGCTGTCATCCAATCTCGAGCTGGCAACTGGGATGCCTTCAGTAGCTTCTCGGTACTAATAAGCTACTGTGACACCTCTAATGGCTTCTCCGTCCCTCTAAAGGCCTTGGGGTTCATATCTGTAAAATCCATGATAGAGCCTTCATAGGGATGTAGAGCCGGTGCTGGTACTGGTGCTGGAGGTGGTGGTGGGGGTCTAGCCATAGCTGCCATCATCGTCTGTCTCATCAGCTCAGTCTGCTGCCACTGAGCCTGCATTATGGCATACATAAACTGAGTAGTAGGGCTCCCATCAGGCGGTGGTGGAGGCATCTGAGGTCCCGACTGTGGAGGAAACTGCTGAGGGAATGGTAGTGGTGGAGGCAGTGGTACATTTCCTTCCGGTGGCATGGTAGTAGTCTGTCCAGCCTGGCTGCCTGGGGGTGCTGCGACCTCTGGGTACTCCGTCGTCGGCGTCGTAGTAGGCTGTGACAGTCCTGGCTGGTAAGGTGTCGCTGGAGTCATGGGAGGATTATGTCCCTCCGGAGTAATCTCCTCACCAGATGTGAGGGCCAAGGCAGAAGTGCGTCCGCTTCGTAGATTCATACTGTTGGCACGAGAAAGATAAGTTGATATTAGGAAAGATTAGATATGAAGTAAATCGAATAATCAAGGAAGTTTCAAAAAAGATTGGAAGTCAAGGGATAGTAGTAGTTCTGGATGAGATATTCCTATTCATATATGCAGGCTTGTTGGGCACAGTCATGTAACCCAACAATATTAAATCTGACCTGCATGGGCTACCACAAAAACATGTAACGCCCCAGTCCCAAAATACATAGGACCAAGTACGTGAACATGCCAGCTGTACATATACAAAGAACACTCCAATATATGGAATTCCTCATATATGCACATAAGCTGTAAATAAATAATCACAGGCCAGAATAACATATCTAATCTCATCACAGCTCAACACAGAAGATAATGAAGTCCAAATAAATAAATATGAGTATCAAAAGATAGCCGAGTGAATATACTCACTCCAAACAACTATGAAAAATAGTCTCACAAGATCGGAGTCCGACCTCCGCAAAATAGAAAGAAAAAGAGATGTAAAATAATGTCTACAACTGTCTCAGATAAGAAATAGACTAGGAATCATAAGGCACTGCCTCATCATCAATGTAGGATAGCTCCAATGCCGCTCCGTACTCCTGTGGAAACTCGTCTAAACCTGGAGAGATAACCAGGTCTTCAGGGGACATAGCAAGATACAAGAAAACACCATGCCATATAAACTGTGATAATATAATAAAAGAAAAAAGTATGCATGCAATCGGATTCCTGACCATTCTACTGTGAATATGCAGTTGAGATACAATCCTTCGACGCATGAGCCCTGGCTGAAAATAGGATCGGCATAGTTCCCATAGAGGGTACCAGGGGCCTACGTCCGTAACGCTCGGGAAGCGTCAGAGGGCACCATGTGCAAGGGGCTACGTCCATAACGCTCTGGGAAACGTCAGAGGGCGCCTGGAGCCTGCGTCTCCGGTAGAGGGTACAGGTAATCATGGAAGTGTAAAGAAGCCTATACGTCAGGTATTGTTCTCCCCACCCAATGCCTAGTATCATCATCTCCATGACAGATATGAACCTCTAATAACTGCCAAGTCTTCTAATCATGCAATACTAATGGCAGTTACTCCTATCCGTCGCACGCTCCATACGCATCGGTGGCCAGCCAACTGCGCAGAAATATATCCTATATGTGACACACATCGCGTGATACAACAAGTGTCAAGGCCATATAAGATATACCAATACCTCAACATCAGTGGGTGGTCCATAAACTAAGTCAATGCAAGAGAATAAATAAAGCAAGAGAAACGACCGATAGAGTCGCTTGCACCCAAGTGTGACTTGGACGCACAGTTTAAATATCACAAAACAATGCTAAAATAACAACTGAAAATAAGAATATAATAATCACAGAGTAGGGTGGCAAGGTATCTTGCCTGGTGGTACAAAGTGGCAAGTCCAAGAGTAGCAAGTGTCCGCCCCAAAAACTCACAAATCACAGATGACTCCAAACGCTGAAACAAACATCAAAAATGATCTCGATGAAGAAGATATACCTAGGAAATGCCTGTCCAAAAGTCAAATTATGGAACAGGGGCAAAATCGTAATTTCGGGTCAAAACGATGTCCGCCGTTGGACCCGCTTTGCATCGAAATGCGTGCCAAAGTCTACGGTCTCTAAAGTTGTCAAACTATATATCTACGGTTTCAGTTTGAGGAGAGGAACTCAAGGGTATGTCCAGTTTTGGATTCCGAGGAGCCGTGTACAAAATCGCCCATTTGAGTGGGTCGCGGGCCCGCCAAAATTGGGTTCCGATTTGACCTTCTCAGAATCGAACCAAACTTGGCATGCAAGACCAGAATTTCGATCCGGACCTATTGGCGCAAGTTTTGTCTCGATTCGATGACTGTACACGAAGTTATGGACAAGTTTGCAAAACGTCGATACGGGGGTATCTCGACGGATATACGTTGATTTCGTCGCACACACGCGACGAAACTGAGTTCCGTCAGTTCCCACACGTCCGCAACGTCCATACGCGCCTTTCGATGCGTATAACGCGCGACCACGTCACCCGGTTTGTCGGGGCGTACGTCGTACCGTGGAAATTTTCTGAAATTAACACTTTTAAAAATAGTTTTTTGTCCAAGTTCAACATCAGTTTATTTCTTACACGCTATTAGAAACAACGATCTAGAAGATGCGTTGTGATCTTGGTTAGGTTGTCTTCACATGTGTTCAATTAGTTTCTGCCAATCCTTAACGCATAGTAAGAGAATTGGCCGACAAGTTGTCGTTTCGAAACAGTGTTTAATATTCAGAAAAGTGGGTTTTTCTCCAACTTCGTCTCGTTTTTCGAGCAAGTTGGATGGCCATGTCAAAATCCACCTGGGGGATCTTGAAGAGGGTCATGAGGGCTTTTTACACGAATTTACGGCTCTAAAAACGGACTAGAATCGAGAGAGAAATCAAACGGAGAAGTTTGGTACCTTGACTGGAAAAACTGCTCCGTGGGTGACGCGGGGCTGACTTCCAATGCTCCGTTCGTCGCGCACAAAGCTCCATTGCTGGTGAAACAAAGTCGTGGACGAACAAGGTATAATCAGCCTCAACTTTCATTTTAGAAGATTAGGGTTTTGAGGCTTGTGGAAAAAGATGTATTTATAACAACTTTGCATTAAACCTATTATAAGTGGGTTTAGAATACAAGGAGCCCACGGGTGTGGGTTTAAGTGTTGCGGTGCTTGCTGCTTTAGCAGCACATATGTGGGACATGGGGCCCGCCACTTTAAGTGGTGGGGGGTTGTAGTTCTTTCCTATATATTTTTTTACTAACTCCTATCCAACTCTGTTGTGGTCGGTCCCCCCCGGGCCGACCACCAGAGCTATTATTTGTTTTTTTTCTTTTTTTTAACCAATTATATATATATATATATATATATAAATATATATATTTATATATATACACACACTCACATATATACATATATATGTATATATTCACAAAAAATCCTATAAATGGTAATTAAGTAACAAAATTATTTGTAATAACTGTAGGCTATATTTAGTAGCATTAAAAATATCAAGCACACAACATACCTATATTATATACATCTATAATTACACACATACATATAATTACCACTTTAAGTCCAATAATGTAAAAAATAATTTTTAAAGCACTAAAATAGTTAGAAAATATTGGGGGTTTACACAAATGAAGTTTATGATGCAATCTACATGATTTCTAGGCCAATCTAGGTCAAAGTCAACTCTAAGTCAAACTTGGTCAACTGTCTAGGTCAAACTAGGTCCAAGTCAAACTTGGTCAACTCTGGTTCAATCCAAGTCAATACTCTAGTCAAACTAGGTCAATTGGGCCTAGTGGGTCAATTTCTATGTCATTCCATAGGCTATCTCATAATCCATAGGCTAATACCCTAGGATACCTCAGTACTATATCACACATACATAAATCCTACTTAAGGCTAACTTATATAACATATATATATTTACATACTAGACTAAATCCTTAGACGTATATATATACATACTCATGATGTCTACTAATATATTAGTATCAACTTGTGGCTATATGATACTATACCTATTCCCTAAACTAAAGTACTTACATGTATAGCCTATTACCCATGTTACATCTATATTCATATATCAAGTACTCAAGCTACAAGCCTTATCCCCCATATTGATACCTCACTTGAACTCCTGAAACCAAGTCTTCACTCCACCTGTAACCTATACCTAATATACTATATTATCCACACAAAATTCTATATCAATATAGTGATAGGAGGAACTCCCCATACCTTCAATTCCTTATCCAACTCCTCTATTATTTTAGTTCAGTCCTAACTGAACCTACTTCCTTCTCAATTTTTCCCAGATAATGTCACTGACCTGTACCCGCTTTTCGGACGCTAGCTCTTGAGCAAGCCAGCTACGCATCAAGTAGACTCCAGCCCGACTCGAATACGTAAACGCTGTCACGGCTAGGGTATACTGCCGAATCATGACAAACAAATCTATATCTCAATCCACAATAAGGTAATAAAAATGAATGAACACTATAGGTCGTGGTCTGCAGCCCACTAGCATATATGTCCGATAAGACTCTAAAGAAAAATAACAAGAGTCTAAACTGAATCAAGAAACAGGATACCTCATGATAAGGTATGAAAGCACGAGCTGATAATAAATGCAATACGATACCTGAATCCCGCAAGCGTATCATCCCATCCGCCATCCAGAACTAATAGCTAACTCCATGCACTCACTAAACCTGAAGAGATCATCAGGTCCTCAGGGGACATAGCAAGATACATAAAAACATGCCTATCTAGCAGTTTATCATGCAATAAAAAAATATAAGAAATAAACGGGAAACGACCAATCAGCACGAAAATACGACTATACACGACTGGAAGAACCACTACGCCTATACGAACTGCTGGAGAAGAACAAGAGAACACGATATCACGATGTCAATGGATAACCAATCGAATACTCAAACCCTCGTCCCTAGTATGGACTCGCAGGTTTGAACAACTACTAGCCCTCGCCCCTAGTGTGGACTCGCAGGCTAGCATCACCCTCACCCCTAGTGTGGACTCGCAGGTGTGAACCATATACTACTAACCCTCGTCCCTAGTGTGGACTCACAGGCTAGCGTCACCCTCGTCCCTAGTGTGGACTCGCAGGTGTGGACATATAACTACTAACCCTCGTCCCTAATATGGACTCGCAGATTAGCTTACTAACTCTCGCCCCTGGTGTGGGCTCGCAAGTTAGCTTAACTACTAACCCTCGACCCTAATATGGACTCGCAGGTTAGCTTACTAACTCTCGTCCCTGGTGTGGGCTCGCAAGTTAGCTTAACTACTAACCCTCGCCCCTAATGTGGACTCGCAGGTTAGCTTCAAGAATTTTAAGGTATAGCAGTTCCAATATGACTTATTCATCCTATGACACGATGCGACTCAGTCTGACTACAAAAGATGACACGACACGACCCAATCACGATACACGAGAAAATCAATCCAATATGAACTATAAAGCTAATTATAAACAAGGCTATATGTAAACTAGCAGGCATGATATACAAATCACATATAAATAATCAACTAGTAAAACTATATAATAATATAAATATGCATGTAAATAAACTGTAGAGGGAGACAAGGTATCTTGCCTGGAGATTGCACGCAAATCCAATAAAATACAGTCAACTGCCAAGCCATGAAGTCCAAGTCCTCACAACTGTCTCCAAAAACTGAAACAGATATTGCCAACATTCTCAGAATAGTCAAATTAGCTAGGATTGCCTGTCCTTAAGTCCAATTCTGGACACAGGGGCAAAACGGTAATTTTGGGCAAAAATGATATCCGCCGTTGGACTCGCTTTGCACAGAAAAGCATGCCAGAGTCAATGGTCTCTAAAGTCATCAAACTATATGTCAACAGGTCCGGTTTTTTGATACGAACCCAACCGTATGTCTGAAGTTGGATTTCGGTGGACCGTGCACAAAATCACCCGTTGAGTCGGACCGTGGGGCCCGCAAAACGGCGATCCGATCCACTATCTCAGAATCGGACCAAACTTGGCATACAGGACCAGAAAAACGATACGGTCCTGATGGCGCAAGTTTCGTCTCGATCTGACGAACGTGCATAAAGTAATTGAGAAATTTGCACAGAGACCGATACGGTGAATTTCGACGGATATGCATCAAATTCGTCGCGCACACGCGACCAATTTGAATTCCGCCAGAGCCCACACGACCACGAAGCCGTTATGCACCTTTCGATGCTTTCGATTTGCGATCATGTCATCCGAAATGGCGGGACACACGTCGTATCGAAGGTTTTTTTAGATTTTTAATATTTTAGAAAACGGTTTTTGGTCAACTTTTATCCCGATTTAAACAGAATATAATAGATGAAAAAATAAACCAATTACTATGTTTTGATCACGGTTAGGTTGTCTATAAATCCCTTAAAGTGGATTTTGAAAACTGTCGATGGTTTCGCCGGAAACTGCCTTACAAAGGGGGTTCGGGGACTGACTTTCTGTCCTGTTCCCAAAAAAAATTTCGGCATTTTCGGCGTCGATTTTATATCGATTTTGAGTCGATGTGCTCCGACGATATCTAGTATATTGGAAGGTGTATAAGTTAGGTTTGTACCTGTGAAATTAGTTCTGGAAACGATCGAACGTTGCGAGCGAAACTTCGTGACGAACTTGGTCGCGCAACCGCTGTTACTGTCGGCGCTCCTCAGTTTCACGCACGATGCGCACGTGACGACCGATGATGGAAGGCCGGCTGAGGTGGCCCCAGGTGGCGCCCGGCCGCGTTGACTGTCCATGGGTGTTGGGGAGGCATTGTTAGGGTTTAGTTTTTGTCAAGGAATCCCTGTTCTACCCCTCGGTTCCCTATATATGAATACATATAGTACTGCTGTTAACGCAGGGGGGGCGGATCGGCCTTCTCTGTGCTGGGGAATTTAATTGTAGCCCGAGGGGCTGGGCTCCCTTGGGAGGTTGGGTTGTGAGTTAGTTGGCCTGGGCTGGGATTGGAAAGTAAGGGCCTGGGCTCTTATTGACTCTTCTTCTTTCTCTTTTTCTTTTCCTTTATTGTAATTGATATATATATATATATATTTTTATATATATATATATATATATATATATATATATATATATATATATATATATATATATATATATATATATATATATATATTTGTGTGTGTATATATATATATATTCCTATATATATATATGTATACCCATACATGTATACATACTCCTATACATATATATATATATATATATATATATATATATATATATTTTTTTTTTTTCTTTTATATATATATATATATATATATATATATATATATATATATATATATATATACACACATACGCACATATATATAATATATTTATATATATTCATACCAATACACACATATAATATATTTATATATACACACATATTTACACACTTATAATATTTATATACATATATGTATACCTGCACACATATACAATATCTATTTATATACATATACATAAATATATATACACTCATACACATTTATATATATAATATTTTTATATATAAATACACATATACCATATCTTTATATACATACACCTGCACATATATATATATATATATATATATATATATATATATATATATATATATATATATATATATATATATATGTTTTTATATATATATATATATATATATATATATATATATATATATATAAAATATATATATTTTATATATATATATATATATATATATATATATATATATATATATATATATATATATATATATATATATATATATATATATTTACACATATACATATGTATATGTATTAATAAATTATAAATATAGTTACAACTCAATATATATATATATATATATATATATATATATATATATATATATATCCTGGTGTTTATACATATTTATATATATAACTATTTTACAAATTCTATACATGCAATACAATATTTTAATTGTAATCAATGATAATAAAGTAATAATATGTAATAATAATCTCAATAGTATTGATAATAAAACAATAATAATAACAACGAATCACAATATCCCATAATCGGTACTGCATCTACTTAAAATATGTCTACATGGAAGCTTTGTGTACACTGGATGCGTACATGGGCTTGGGCGCAGTTCGGATCCAGTCTGGGCTAAAATGGTATAACCGGTTTCTGCAAGGTCAATAAATCTAACAATAATTAATTAAACTATTTCTAATGGTCATGCTACAACTTGGCCTGATTTTCCTTGTTAGGACACACCGACAGCTTGGCACTCCTCAACCATGGCTAAACACTAGCCAAAACATGCTACTGCACTGCCCGTGCCATGATTCCTAGTCACCTTGTACTCTGAATCTCCACCCTGGCTACAGTCATCTACCGTAATAATTAACTAATTAATTATTTATAAAATTCTAAAAATCTTATTTAAGAAAAATCAATAAAAATAAAAATATTTCCAAAAATTTCGGTAAGGGAGGCTATAAATCTCCCCACCTTAAAATAATTTCGTCCCCGAAATTCTAATTCATAACTATTTCTTAAAATTTTAAAGTCCACTATTACCTTAATCTCCTCAATTTAATTCCTCAAAAATATTTTATAACCTTCTCTAATCAGTCCGTAACAATGAAACTTCGAGGACTTCTACCCACCTTTTGTCACACTACTCCTCAAAATACGGTCACTAAAGTCTTATGGTCTTCTAACTAGTTGCTAACAATTCTACCGACAGATATCTAGGCATATGGCATCCATACTCCCTCATATCTATAAACAACCAAATATTCAATAGTCAAGCAATATTATACTATAATTTAAGAATTTCTAATGAATTCTAGATAGCACAATCATTCATCACACCGAAATAAAAGGGACGAGAATCAATGGCACGGGAAGCAAGGAAGCATATTCGGAAGCAAATATGGAGTTTTCAAGGACGTAGATAATTTCTTGAAGAATTTTCAAGACAGTGTGGATTGAGATTTCTAAGGGTTTAGTCAGTTGCGCAGGCTCGTACCAGTACAGTTACGTAACCGGTACGATACGCTCTGACCTGCATGGGCCACCACAAAAACTTGTCACGACCTGCACCCGCTTTTCGGACGCGAGCTCGTGAGCAAGCCAGCTACGCATCAAGCGGACTCCAGCC
>JANAVB010034417.1:36070161-36187661 GCA_029216955.1 Iris pallida
AGGATATAGCACCACATCAACCTATAAATTATCAGTAAAACAAAATGGATTAACACATGAATTCCTTAAAATAAAACTAAATTCGAAACTGTCAACTGGGATTGTAATCAGTTCCAGGTTTGAGTTGAAATAGTGCACATACAACCCAATCAATATCCCAATGATCCCACATAACACAGGTTTAAATACTAGCAATTTGTCATAATTTAGAAATTTTAGAAAAACCAATTCGAAACTAGAACAACATATACATATAGTCTCGAATTCAAATACATCCCTAAATTCAAAATAACTATAGTGAAACACATGCACTGACATGGGGACATGTCCCATGAGTCCAATGGGACACCCACGAGTCCAAGAATCAGGACACGGGGTGTCCAAACTCAAATCGAAAGTATGTCAGAAAACAGAATTTCTAGCCTCGTGCACGCGTGCACGTATGTCCAACTCACGACACAGGCCACGTGGAGACACGTGGCCATGCACACGTCTTCGCCTATACTAGGGGACGTGTCCAAGTGCCTGTTTCGTGTCCACGTGAACCATGGTGTCATGTCGAACCGCGTATCAATGGCTCGAATCTGCGCGAGCACAACCTGCGCACGCAGCCAGTACGGCCAGTGCGATGAGGAGAACTCCTCGCACACTGTACCAAATGGCCCCAAATTTTGGGAGACCCCTGATAGTCGTTGCCCCATTATTCTCGCCAAAAATGGCGTGTCCCCGTGTCCTATGCAGTGAGATATTGTGCCCGAGTAGCAGGACAGTGCACTCGTGTCGTGCACGCGTGTCCAACACCAAAAACCGACACGAAACAACACGAAAATACCTAACACCCTTCACAAAAATTAATGTACATACTTAGATCTACAAATTCACATAATTAGTTTTACAAAAATTGAAAATAAAATCCTTAGAGGCATTTCATCGAACACCTAAACATACACTATGACACGTGTCCGATACGGACACCAAACGGGCACGAAATCCACCCAAATTTCAGGAAAAGCTAGGGGACTCCTAGATTTAGCCCTAAATGTAAAGAAAAAAGAATTTTAGATCAATTTGTGGAGTTTTACCTATAGGTACAAAAAGCATGAAAAAGCTCCAAATGGGGGTGTTCTTTTTGATGGCCAAATGCTCCAAATGAACCCAAAACTGAGATTGACCTCAAAAAATATTAAACATATAGAAATTAGAACTCAATGCAAAAGACTAGGATTAAAAAAAAATTATAATAAATTTATGGAGATTTTGGGAAGGGGAAAAATACCTTTCTTTTCCTATGTGTTGAAATGAAATAAAAGAGGCAAGAACTAATGATTAAGTGTTTATATAGGGTGGGGATCCCTATGTGGCTGGTCACTTAGGGTTTGGTTAGGGTTAGGGCTTTAGTTATGGGCCATGGGCCAAGTCACAAGTCATTAAGTCCTTAAATCACAAGTCATTTCATTAAAACCACAAACCATGAAATAATTTCACTTAAACTAATCCTCTCATTCTAAAACTAATCTCTAATGACTAAAATGAGTTAACTCAAGCTAGACTAGGGTTACCATAGCTAGAGTTAGGTTCTAGGCTGGTCAACTAGGTCTCAACAAGTCAAAGTCAAACTAGAATTCACCAATTCAATAAATCATCAAATAATTAAAATAAGTCAAAATGACCAAATTACCCCTAGGCTAAAAATGATAATTAAATCATCCTAATGACATGGTTAGGCTCTAGGTCATGCAGTCTCTAGGGTTTCACTAGCAGTACATCAAAATCACAAGTCATGACTTAAAGCAGTTTTTAAATAGTTTAAAAATTATTAAAAATTACCAAAAATCATAATGTGTAATAATTATCATTAAATAATAATTATAATTACAAAATTCAAAATTACCCTCATCTGGAAAATTGGGTGTTACAATCCTACCCCCCTTAGAAAAATTTCGTCCTCGAAATTAAGATGATCGTATCCCTACTAGGTCAAACCCCCAGCATATCAAAGTCAAAGATAACACGCAACATAGTCCTACTGGTCGTGATTTTACAGTCTCGAACAGGGTAGCTACACTATCTAGCAATTACAAGCAATATCCTGGCCGGTACTAAGGGAAATCACAGAACAGGATGGAAGGAAGAACAAGGAAGACATACCTGCTAACCCATCACCCATAGCGTCGGTATACTCGACTGTCAACGCAAAAGCCCTGCCCCCTCCGGGGTGTATCCCTCTGATGGTGTGGAGAATGGTGCTGCGCTACAGATGGCCTAGCTCCCTCTATCTAATCCATGACACTCAAGTAATATCCATCCTGATATTCCACTCAATTATACTAGGGCACCATCTATATGGTATCTATTCTGTAATCTGATAATCATACCCGTCTACCCAGAACCATGTTACCAGAATTCTTGTCACACCAGTAAGTATGGCTGCGATAATCCATAGAGTCCACAACTAATGTACATACCTCTAGAATTATGGTATTTAAAATTTTTGTATTGCCGCTAGCTTGGCTGCAAAAACTTTAAATTCCCACACCCGAGAAATATATCCAAAATCAAACTCTATCTCATCGCCCAACCAGCTGATATGGCTGTAGAAGACTATAGATTCCATGACTGAGGCAACCTAGCCTATAATGTTATTTTAGTAGAAAATCAAGTCAATAATGAATACCAAGAATCAGTTCAACGATGAATCAAGGAAGATAGACAGATACTGTCAGAATCGAATTTGGAGATAGTTTCTAATGAGATTCTCAAGGGTCATCCTAGGAATCGTCTCAAGTAGTCCTAACTGTGATTGAGTACCTCTCCGTTATAGCCTATCTCTCAATCCTATTGCAGGCTCACAGCAGTACAACTAAGTCGCTGTACTACCGCGATATCGCACTAATGCGACTCTCGACCTGCATGGGCCACCACTAAAAACGTATCACGACCCGCACCCACTGTGAGGGTACGAGCACGTAACAACGCCCAGCCTACGCTGCAGTGTCAGCGGTAGAACGCTATTCTAGGTTACTATCTAACCAACAATCACGCATTTATAAAATATACTTATCAAAATATCAACTCCGAACTGAGGACAAGTATAGATATAATGTAATCTCAATCACAATCTAAGCACGATATGATAGCACAGAAGATCATAACTAAGACTAAATAACAGAAATAAAACCAACAACTAAATAATATAATCTTTGACAATCTCAACTACACAACTTAACTTATTTACAACTCAAGTTCTAAAGCATGAAAACTAAAACAAGACAACTAGCTAAACTTCCGATCACTCCTGAGTGTCGGGACCATAGGTAGCTAAGCCATCTCCTGGTCCGTAATATGTAGGGCATGTGTCCTCAGGGCAATCATCTGTAAAATTTACAACAGGTCCAGACAGGACAGGAACGAGTACAACTCATCAAGAAAACCCAAGTAAATGACAGAGAACTATAAAGCAGTTATAGGCAGTTTTATTGATGAACATGATGGTTTATTTGTAGGTGATGGTATAGAGAAATAGATAAGACACAAGGAAAGTAAAGTAACTAAAACAAGAGAAGAATCATGTCAATGAAGACTGTAAATATAACTAGCTGAACTAGAGAATACGGTATAAGTCCAGACCGTAAATGTAACAAGTGTAATCCTATGTAATTCCAGTACGGGACGAATCTCATACAAGATGAATCCAGTACAAGATAATTCTAGTCAGTGATCAAGAATCCAGGTGAGACCAGCTATAATCTAATAGTGTGTTTTAAAATACTGAGATCGACATGTAAACGACTTTAGGTATCAAGCACATCTCTCACTGATCAGGCGAGAGATGACTATGCTTCCAATAGATTCTAGTAAGGAGATTCCAGATTTGGGGTATGTCTACATGCCTTTCTCAATATTTCCCTGCCCCGCAATACAAGTGAATCCAGTACAAGATACGAGAATCGAGAGTCTAGCCAAACACGATGATACTAGTAATGATTCCAGAATGATTCCAGTAATAGAGGCCAAACAATATGGTAAGTGTGTTGCATACATGAATCTAGAAATATCCATACGTGTGGTAACAGAGAATCACATAAAACTAACTAGAACTGAAGTACAGTAACTGACAAATAAATGAAAGAACTATCAGAGAATGTACTCGCCTGACACTCTGAAAAGAGCAGTATAATATCAGATGTCTGCAACAGAGTCACAATATCCTAAACAGAGAAATATAGGTTATAATGTGTTTAAAATAAGACAAATGAAGTTTATGATGCAATCTACATGATTTCTAGGCCAATCTAGGTCAAAGTCAACTCTAAGTCAAACCTGGTCAACTGTCTAGGTCAAACTAGGTCCAAGTCAAACTTGGTCAACTCTGGGTCAACCCAAGTCAATACTCTAGTCAAACTAGGTCAATTGGGCCTAGTAGGTCAATTTCTATGTCATTCCATAGGCTATCTCATAATACATAGTCTAATACCCTAGGATACCTCAGTACTATATCACACATACATAAATCCTACTCAAGGCTAACTTATATAACATATTTATATTTACATACTAGACTAAATCCTTAGACGTATATATATATATACATACTCATGATGTCTACTAATATATTAGTATCTACTTGTGGCAATATGATACTATACCTATTCCCTAAACTAAAGTACTTACATGTATAGCCTATTACCCATGTTACATCTATATTCATATATCAAGTACTCCAGCTACAAGCCTTATCCCCCATATTGATACCTCACTTGAACTCCTGAAACCAAGTCTTCACTCCACCTGTAACCTATACCTAATATACTCTATTATCCACACAAAATTCTATATCAATATAGTGATAGGAGGAACTCCCCATACCTTCAATTCCTTATCCAACTCCTCTATTGTTTCAGTTCAGTCCTAACTGAACCGACTTCCTTCTCAATTTTTCCCAGATAACATATGCTAAGCTTCCTACCATTCAGTCTAAAGCCAACCCTTATCTATCTAATACACACACACATACACTCACTCTCTCTAACCCATTCAAGCTCTCATTCTCTCTCTCTCTCTCTGCCCGACTGCCAACTCCTGTACTAATACCCTGCTGCCAACTCCTTACCTTCATAGCTGTCCCCCCCTCTCATCTCCATTCGAGCCTCCAAGCTCAACAAAAATGTGAGGATGCACATAACATACACATACATGTGAAACATTTAGATTATATACATATGAGATATCCCTAAACCAGATTTTTATCTGACTCGAGAATCAGATGACTGATACACTCCAATGCCAATCAATTTTCTTAAACCCAGGCTGTAGCAACTGCAACCCTAACCACACCCGATCACAAGGCATCCCTGCACAGGTCTGTGCAGTCCAAGCCTACCTGGCCAACCTGTACACAAGCGCACCTTCCCATATTTCCAATGTAAGGGGAACCCTGTGATACTCTAACCCAATTTACCTATGAAACCAACATCAACCACAAATTTAGATTCTCAGATAATCGACCCTACTAACTCAGGAATCAAATAACTTAGCATCTCACAAACATGTAATCATCTAAAATGTAATCCTCTGAACATACATGTATCATCCTCAAAATATCAAACTCAACAACCAACCTCAATCAACAACTCAATCATAAACTCATGATATAGTACCACATCAACCTATAAATTATCAGTAAAACAAAATGGATTAACACATGAATTCCTCAAAATAAAAATACATTCGAAACTGTCAACTGGGAATGTAATCAGTTCCAGGTTTGAGTTAAAACAGTGCACATACAACCCAATTAATATCCCAATGATCCCACATAACATAGGTTTAAACACTAGAAATTTGTCATAATTTAGAAATTCCTGAAAAACCAATTCGAAACTGGAACAACATATACATATAGTCTCGAATTCAAATACATCCCTAAATTAGAAATAACTATAGTGAAACACATGCATTGACATGGGGACATGTCCCACGAGTCCAATGGGACACCCACGAGTCCAAGAATCAGGACACGGGGTGTCCAAACTCAAATCGAAAGTGTGTCAGAAAACAGAATTTCCAGTCCTCGTGCACGCGTGCACGTGTGTCCAACTCACGACACAGGCCACGTGGAGACACGTGGCCGTGCACACGTGTTCGCCTATACTAGAGGGACGTGTCCAAGTGCCTGTCCCGTGTCCATGTGAACCGTAGTGTCGTGTCGAACCGCGTATCAGTGGCTCGAATCTGCGCGAGCACAGCCTGCGCGCGCGGCCAGTACAGCCAGTGCGAGGAGGAGAACTCCTTGCACACTGTACCAAATAGCCCTAAATTTTGGGAGACCCCTGACAGTCATTGCCCCATCATTCTTACTAAAAATGGCGTGTCCCCGAGTCCTATGCAGTGAGATATTGTGCCCGAGTAGCAGGACAATGCACTCGTGTCGTGCACGCGTGTCCAACACAAAAAACTGACACAAAACGACAGGGAAATACCTAATACCCATCACAAAAATTAATTTACATACTTAGATCTACAAATTCATATAATTAGTTTTACTAAAATCGAAAATAAAATCCTTAGAGGTATTTTATCGAACACCTAAACATACACTATGACACGTCTCCGATACGGACACCAAACGGATACGAAATCTACCAAATTTCAGGGAAAGCTAGGGGACTCCTAGATCTAGCCCTAAATGCAAAGAAAAGAGAATTTTAGATCAATTTGTGGAGTTTTACATGTAGGTGCAAATAGTATAAAAAAGCTCCAAATGGGGGGTATTCTTCTTGATGGCCAAATGCTCCAAATGAACCCAAAATTGAGATTGACCTCCAGAAATATTAAACATACAAAAATTAGAACCTAATGCAAAAGACAAGGATTAAAAAGGAATTAAAATAAATTTATGGGGATTTTTGGAAGAGGAAAATACTTTTCTTTTCCTATGTGTTGAAATGAAATAAAAGAGGCAAGAACTAATAATTAAGTGTTTATATAGGGTGGGGATCTCTATGTGGCTGGTTACTTAGGGTTTGGTTAGGGTTAAGGCTTCTAGTTATGGGCCATGGGCCAAGTCACAAGTCATTAAGTCCTTAAATCACAAGTCATTTCATTAAAACCACAAACCATGAAATAATTTCACTTAAACTAATCCTCTCATTCTAAAACTAATCTCTAATGACTAAAATGAGTTAACTCAAGCTAGACTAGGGTTACCATAGCTAGAGTTAGGTTGTAGGCTAGTCAACTAGGTCTCAACAAGTCAAAGTCAAACTAGAATTCACCAATTCAATAAATCATCAAATAATTAAAATAAGTCAAAATAACCAAATTAACCCTAGGCTAAAAATGATAATTAAATCATCCTAATGACATGGTTAGGCTCTAGGTCATGCAGTCTCTAGGGTTTCACTGGCAGCATATCAAAATCACAAGTCATGACTTAAAGCAGTTTTTAAATAGTTTAAAAATTATTAAAAATCACCAAAAATCATAATGTTTAATAATTATTATTAAATAATAATTATAATTAAAAAATTTAAAATTACCCTCATCTGGAAAACTGGGTGTTACAGAGGGTTTGGTTCTTCCATTGATCTCGTAATTATCGTTCATCCGGTAGTTCATTTATGCGTAGTTGTTCTAGTATTCGTGTTCGTGTTTGTGTTCGTGTTCGTGTTCTTGTTCGTGTTTGTGTTCGTGTTTGTGTTCGTAGTCATTTGTCGTGTTTCTATTTTTCTTGTTTATTTTTTTGCGCATGATAAAACTGTTAGATAGGCATGTATATTATGTATCTGGCTATGTCCTCTGAGGACCTGATGATCTCTTTAGGTTTAGCGATTGCATGGAGTTAGCTAGTAGTTCTGGATGGCAGAGGATTTACGGTTCTTGTGGAATTCAGGTATCATTATTATGTTTGTTATCCTTTCGTGCTCTACATTCCTTATCATGAGTATATCCTATTTATTGATTCAGTTTATAGACTCATGTTATTTCTTGGAGTCTAATCGAACATATATGCTAGTGTGCTGCAGACCACGACCCATAGTGTTCATTCATATTTATTATCTTATTGTGGATTGAGATATAGATTTGTTTGCCATGATTTGGCAGCTTACCCTAGCAGTGACAGCGTTTACGTATTCGAATCGGGCTGGAGTTCGCTTGATGCGTAGCTGGCTTGCTCACGTGCTTGTATCCGAAAAGCGGGTGCAGGTCGTGACAAGTTTTTTTGGTGGCCCATACAGGCCAGAGCATATCATACCGGTTACGTAACTGTACTGGTACGAGCCTGCAACTATGACTAAATCCTTAAAAATCTCAATCTACTCTGCTTTGAAAATTCTCCTAGAAATTCTCTACGTCCTTGAAAACTCTATATTTGCTCTCGATTTTACTTCTTTGCTTTCTGTACTATTGATTCTCGTCCCTTTTTATTTCGAGGTGACGAACGATCGTGCTATCTAGGATTTATCAGAAATTTTTAAATTATAGTATGATATTGCTTGGCTATTGAATAATTGGTTGTTATAGATATTAGGGATTATAGATGCCATACACCCTAGATATCTGTTGGTAGAGTTGTTAGCAACTAGTTAGAAGATTATAAGATTTTTAGTGACCGCATTTTGAGGAGTAGTATGACCAAAGGTGGGTAGAAGTCCTCAAGTACTCGGAGTTAGAAAATGGCTAGAGAAGGCAACAAAATATTTTGAAAAATTAAATTTGAGGAGATTAAGGTAATAGCAGACTTTGATTTTTAAGGCCTAGTTATGAATTAGAATTTCGAGGACGAAACTATTTTAAGGTGGGTAGATTTGTGAGTCCTTGGACCAAATATTGCTACTAAACTTTTTTATATATATAATATTAACGCTATTAAATTTTGATTGAGTATTTATATATAAATATACCAAGTATTATTAGGCAAATGGCCATTAATAGGTTTTGAAAGGATTCCAGTATAATATTAATTAGGCCAGGGGTTTTAGTGTAAAACCTTTAGATTCAAATTCCTTTCCAACGGCTAAAGCCCTCTCTGTCATAATTCAAGCACAAAACTCTCTGTTTAAATTCCTAAAAGAATACTAGGATTGTTATGGATAAATCCAAATATGATTCAAATTCTATTTCCCCAAATCCTTTCCTTATGATCCAGCCGAAACCCTAGTATATAAGGATGGAAGCAGCCGACCTTAATCTCTCTGCAAACCCTAGAAGGAATCGGCTACAATTGGCCTCGTAGAGCCTTTGTCCAAGACACCCTTCAGGAGCAATTTAAGGTTAGTATGATTCTAAGCATTATTTACAACATTTATATTGTTTTGGAACACCATGTATTCGACAATAGTCCCGAGACAATAGAAGCCATAACCTGGGTATGTATAGAAATCGGAAAACCTTATAATAAATCGAGTTGAATACTCATGACCATCATGAAGAATTTCTGAGTTTTGTCTTTATACAGGTGACAGAAGGGAGTAGGGGCCAGCTGGTATCGAATTGTAGGTTTGAGTATCGGTTCTTGACTGATATGAGTAGATATCAATAGGAAAAGCAAGACCTTATTTTTATTTGACAGTAGGAAGGGGGTTCATATGAGAGAAGGTGTAGCTTACTATGTAGTATAGTACCTTTGTCCATGTTCTAGGTATTTATGATACATGGGACATCTAGGGGTACAGGGCAGTATGCCTGTCCATCTGGCCTGTAGAGTCCTGACTGCCATTGGCTCTCACTTGACAGTATTGAATTCCTGTTAGCTTCTCTCCTAGCCTGAGTATGAGTATTGGATCGGTAATGCATTGTGCGAAGCATCAGTAAGCATAGATACATTATGTCTTGCAGGGTGTCAAGGAGTTGGACACATGTGTAAGTACCAGAGCCATCCATATCCAAACCTGGGATACCTGAACATTAGTATCTGACTCATCATATAGAATTGGGGTATCAGTTTGATGCCAATGAACCAGATAGGCAGTAGAGAATAATGTTTCTAACCTAGTAAGACAGTGCTATACCCTTATGATTCAATCCTTGTATCTAGATATAATTCAGTCCCGATATGCTAAGTTCAGTCCATATATCACTTTAGGATTCAGCTAGAAATGTATCAAACCACTTAATATTCAGTCTCTTGTAATTAGCTTCAGTCCACTCAAATGTAAGTCTAGTCCATGATTAACCAAATGCACCTGTCCTTACCAGTTTTAGTCTTTGGTTAACTGTCCAGCCCACTTAGCCATAATCATTCATGTTCAGTCTTCACATTATAACTGGATGTTCAAACCCACCAAAACCAAATACCAACCTTTGTGGATATGTCTGGTCGTTAAATTGTTTCAGTTCCATCTCATATATATATCAGTCATGAGTGAATCACAAGAACTCGAGTAGCCTGATTTCAGTCCCCAATTCAGAGATTATGGTCGAGTTTCCAGATCTCTTCCTGCAAAGGACAATAGGGCACCAGTATGGGGGTCAGAACCGTAGATAGGCAGGGTAGTATAAGTGGGTGTGTCTGCACAGATTTGTGCAAGTATGGACTGTGATGTGCAACAGCAGGTTGATATATGGGGAGTGTGAGAACAAAGAGTTAGGACTTTAGGCATGTTGTTGGGTGTAAGGGGCATGTCTTGGTTGTCTTTATAACTGTACCAAGGCAGAGAACTCATTCCAGTTTAACTATTGGGAATGTCCTATTGTATTGATCAAGGACTGGAAACTAGTAGCAGGTTGGTCTTGATACCTTGAGCAGCCCTTGTATCAAAAGAACACATGAGCAGTTATACCAAGTAGGTAAGTGCCAGGGTTAGTTTCCAGAGGAAATTCGGTTCAGTCAAAAACATGATTTCCAACTCTTTGATCAGTTCCTAGTATAGGATGTAGCGAGAAGTAGCAGACCTAGGTAAGCATCAACGAAGGACAGTAGAAAGATGAATGTGGTCATACAAGCACCATATGGACCATAATGACCACCCTTTGTTCAGACCCCTCTTTGTTGGGATTCAGTAAATCAATAATTTGATCCTAATATTAGATTATATTATTCAGTCCTTAGGAAATTGCTGTGATTAGTGTCAAACCACATTCAAGTTATCCTATTACTAATGGAGTCAGTCCTATAATGCCAAATATCCATTTCCCCATGAACCACATTACCCTAAGTTAAGTCTTTTTCCAGTTCTCTTGCACACTCGTAACGCCCTACACCATGATGCCTCCCATTCACTTTTGAGCAGTATTATGAGGCAGCAACATACTAATACATAGAAGCCATGACATACATCAGTGAGCCATAGAAGCATCTCTACACAAACAGAGCAATAGGAAGGGTGCATGAGGGAATCTCTTTTAGCTAAGGACAGCTTAGTACTGTCACTACCCATTAGAATAACTAGGATGACCTAGGTAGCATTAGACAATGATAGTGGTTACACTAGAGGAGGAATCATAGGATGAGTCCTACATTAAGGATAGGCTATCCTAGCTATTTTGACTATTCTGAGAACATTGGTAATGTTTATCAACTTTCGGAGACAGTTGTGATGACTTGGACTTTCTGACTTGTTGATTGGCGATACATTATTGGTTCACCGTGCAACCCCCATGCATGTATACCTAGCCTTCCTCTATAATTTTACTTACATGCATTTTCTTTCATTTTTTCAGTCATTTGATTGTTTATGGACATGTACTATTCGTGTTATTTTCTGTGGAGTTGTTTTTATTGTTTATAGCCATGTCCATGTTTGGCCTTGTGTTTCATGCTTCCCATCAGTACCTTGCTTGAGTCGTGTCATAGAACGAGTGCGTGTAGTGAACTGCCATAGCCTTGATTATCGTTTTACACAACCAGAGAGTCCACACTCGGGATGAGGGTTGTTCAGTGCACCAGAGAGTCCACACTCGGAATGAGGGTGTTTGTCGTGATCATTGGCACCAGAGAGTCCACACTTGTGACGAGGGTTGACCAATTACACCAGAGAGTCCACACACGGGACGAGGGTGTCTTGTCGTGAGCTAACAAGAGAGTCCACACTCGGAACGAGGGTTAGTGCTTAGTTTAAACCCGTACGTCCACACTCGGGATGAGGGTTTGGTTCTTCCATTGATCTCGTGATTATCGTTCATCCGGCAGTTCATTTATGCTTAGTTGTTCTAGTGTTCGTATTCGTGTTTGTGTTCGTGTTCGTGTTTGTGTTCGTGTTCGTGTTTGTAGTCATTTGTCGTGTTCCTATTTTTCTTGTTTATTTTCTTGCGCATGATAAAACTGTTAGATAGGCATGTATATTATGTATCTTGCTATGTCCTCTGAGGACCTGATGATCTCTTCAGGTTTAGCGATTGCATGGAGTTAGCTAGTAGTTCTGGATGGCGAAGGATTTACAGTTCTTGTGGGATTCAGGTATCATTATTATGTTTATTATCCTTTCGTGCTCTACATTCCTTATCATGAGTATATCCTATTTATTGATTCAGTTTATAGACTCATGTTATTTCTTGGAGTCTAATCGGACATATATGCTAGTGGGCTGCAGACCAAGACCCATAGTGTTCTTTCATATTTATTATCTTATTGTGGATTGAGATATAGATTTGTTTGCCACGATTTAGCAGCTTACCTTAGCCGTGACAGCGTTTACGTATTCTAGTCGGGCTGGAGTCCGCTTGATGCATAGCTGGCTTGCTCACGTGCTTGCATCCGAAAAGTGGGTGCGGGTCGTGACAACAAGAAGCACGACATGAAAACTAAAACCATTGATAAGAGTTAAGAATATGATAAATAAGTCTCCGCTTGCTACTGGGGTTCACACAACATCACGACACTTCAAACCAACTTCCCAACCAAACAAGGACAGAAGTTGACCCGTCATGTCCTGACATTCTGATCATCACAGTAGTTAACAGAGTAGGTACAGTGCACAAATAAATTAATTTAAACGGCCATGCAACTACTACGGCTTGCTACTGTATGTTCTAAGTTAACCTAGAAATATGCAATAAAGGATTTCTCAGTTCTTACTATGTACAAGCAAGGCTAGTCTATCCAATAATAAATTACGCCAATCATGAATTAGATGAATCTCAGTAGGATGCCCGTCATCAGTATACAGTAAATAAATATAGGCAGATACCGCTCCCTGCCCGTGTGGCAGATTTGCAGTATCTGTGGGAACCAGTTGGCATGTCGGGCACTAATTGTCCCAAGGATGGCTGCCATGTAAGAACTCGGGAATCCATTCTCTCCATGCAATCGTTATTTTATTTAACTTAGTAGTCCCTATGTTAATTGAAATCCCATGCCGTAGATTATGGTCATTCAGAATGAGTACTTTCGTACAAAGTACGATATGTACAACTCTACAACGATGCCCGTACGGTTAGGTTGTAGGTCTTACATAGCGTAATGCAACAATCAAACCTAGCCACGAAATAATCATGCCTTGACTGTAAAGTACACATGCCACTTTTGTAGAAAATCAGTTGAAGCCTGCACGTGTCCATATGCCCATGTTCGAGATCGGCTAGTCGATTGAAATGGTTCATAGTTAATATGAACGTGTCTCATTCAGTTTTAGTAAGATGACTAGCCAGTCTCTTTAGTTCCAACTAGGAACACATGATCAACCATTAGTCGAGGTAACAATCAATGTCAATTCGTGATAAGACATAAAAGTCAACTAGCATTTAGTATGGTCGAGTTTATAACTCTCATGGTTAATTTCCAGTCATTCTGGGTATCCATAAACCAATCGAGACACAGGGCACATTCCACACAACAATATGTATTAAAATATTAATATATCATGATTATATCGAGTTTATGTCAAAAGGCGTAAGGATATAATGAGGGGTGCCATGTACGCCAAAGAAATACGCTCAATAAAGTACGCGTAAAGGAACTTTATGCGTGAGAGAAGTTTACGCATGAAAGAATAAAGCGTATGCGTAAAGGAGTACGCTCAATGAAATGCGCGTAAAACTCATCTTAGCCAAGCCAGAGGAGTACGCGTAAAGAACAGAGTTACGCATGAAACTTGCATGCGTAAAAAGTCGAGCTATGCGTAAAGCTTGTACGCGTAAAGAGTTAGAGTTTACGCATGAATGAATGCACGTAAAGAACATAGCATTGCGTGCGTAAAGGAAGTACGCATAAAAAATAACATTACACATAAGCCATTGTACGCCAAAGAAAAGTGTTACGCGTAAAACATTGTACGCGTAAAGAAATCGTTACGCGTAAAACAATGTACGCGTAAAGAATACACCAAGCCAGAGTAGACTTGCGTAAGCCGAATTCACGCTGACACGAATGTACGTGGGCGTAGAGCTTGATATTACGCGGGCACGTATAAACGTGTGCGTAGAGCCTGATATTACGCGAGCACATATAAACGTGTGCCCAATGAGCAAAGCAAAAGCAGAAAATAAAATAAAGAAAAATAATTAGCACAAAATTAAAGGAATTAAATACAGAATAAATGCATGATAAATATTAAATAAATATATTCAAGCAGTACACGTATTAAAATATGCATTCTGGGAACGGAAAGTGACAAAACTTGTCCCCTAACATTCTTTTGACTTCGTGCAACTTAGGATCGATTTATGGCATTTGACTATTTATCGTAATTCTAGACCTAACTTCCAACGTGAGTTCGGAACTCGACATAAATCAAAATCATTTGACCTAATATATAGTTTTGACTTATTTGGAGCCGACGACACGCATTTCTAAGGTGTGCCACTCGATCGGGTTCCCATGTGTCACTACTACAAAAAGACCTATTAATGACGCTTGATAAAGAGTTTTAATGATGGCTGATACATAAGCGTCATCGAAGTTTAGAAACACCTTTTAACATGACGGTTTGGACTATTTATAGGCTTTTCATAATGTTTACTAAATAATGCATTATTAATAATTAAAAGCAGTGGCAAACTTGTAATAAACTTTCTACAATATCCTATCCATCCCCCACGATCAGAAGAACTCCCCTTCTCTTTCCCCGCTCCCCTTCTGCCCCTCTTCCTTCCTCTCCCCAAATCCTAAAATTTTCCTCTCTCTGTTTGCCATTAAAATTGTTTTGATTGAAATCTTAATACAAACAGAACAGTGATACAATATAGGACTTAGATGTAGTCCTAGGAGTACACTTTTGTTTAAGCTGGGTCCTTAGTGCCAATGGAGCGAGTGGTAATGCGTTGACTCCGTTGACCGGCTGACGGCGGTTATCGGTTCTCTGAAGGTATTGATTGCTCTGGGTGCTGGAGCTTGCTGAGAGGAGGAAGACGTTGAGTGTCTAGAACTGCCTCTCCGGTGATTCTCTGTTGTGGATTCTCTGTGAGTCTTATGTTCTGAGTCTCTGTGTGTGTGTGAAGGAGATGATCCTTCTATTTATAGTTTTGCAGGCTGGCTGCTCATGCGCGCATGTAGGATGCGCCGGTGTGGGAACGCCACGTGGAGGTTGCTGATGGAGGCGCATGGATGCTGCGCCCTGATCGAGGGGGAGAACTCTTCATACTGCTGTTGTGAGTCGGTACGTAGCAGGGAGAAGATCTTTCCGTTGCTGAAATCTTGGATGAGTTGAGTCAAAAGACACGTGTCGTCGACTCATGGTTCGAAGATCTCGGATTTGGTGGAGAGGAGTGATCTGGTAGGCTGCGCCTTGGATTGGGCGCAGGAGGAGGCTGCGGCTCATAACCTTTAGGAGTTACAAACCATTTGGGGCGCATGGCTTTTGAGGCGCATGCAGACGACTTTCCTTCTGTCTTTCGGGATCAGAGAGCAGTCTGAGGCGCATGGCTTTTGAGGCACATGCAAAACTTCAACCGGAGACTCTTCTTCTGTCTTTAGGGATCAGTGAAGGGTCTGAGGCGCATGGCTTTTGAGGCGCATGCTGGTTTGGATGCATGGCCGTAGAGGCGTATGCGGGTGTGGACGCATGGCCGTAGAGGCGCATGCGGGTGGCCACGTGGCAGTAGCCGTCGGAAGTCATGATGATGCTGACGTTGCCGACGCTTCGTTTTCTGAATAAAGCTGTCAACTGTTCAGACTTTGGGAGGCGTGCTGCCAACTCTGTCAGTTCAGTATTTAATGTTGGTGACGTTCGATGGACAGCTGAGTGGGCGCGTCGGTTGGTGTTCCACTCGGTATGGAGATGTGTGGGGGCGCACCCTCTATAATGTGCCGAGTACTGTAGGGCACGTCTGTGTGATGCGTCTGATGCCGAAGGGCGTGTCCGTGTGATGCGCTGTCTGGCTGGCGCATCGGATATGTCTTTTAATGATACGGCTGTCTCGCTCTTCGAGTGCTATAAATAGCCGTTTGGCTGAATTCGAGGCGTCCGGTTCATCCATTTAATGTAAATTCATTGCACGGAATTCGGAGGGCCATCCACTTGGCACGTGGGTTTGATCTGCCCGGCCTATAAATAGTGGCATGGAGAGAAGATTTGCTTCTCATTCCCTCACGTACTTCTAATATGAACTTGAACATACGGGTGCATTCTGCTGACGAAGTGCTCCCGAGGGTGAAGATGAGACGCTGCGTTGTCTTTGATGCACTTGAAGGTGACTGTTACATCCAAAAGACGGAGTCGAGGGCTTCTGAGGCAGGCGGAAGGTGCCTGTTGCATCCAAAGATAGGGATGCTCGAGCCTCGTCTCCGTTATTCTGGAAGAGCCGTAGATCGGAATGGCGGTGCAAGGCTCTCTCTTCCTGCAAAGTGGGGTTTCCCCACTTTGATCGTGTCGAAAGCTGCTCCTTTAGCCGTGGTTTCGATCACGGTCTTCCTTCGGCTTTGGAGGCTCTTTCGAAGCCTCCCCTGGCCACAGCATTTGCGGTGCTCTTCTGTTCCTTGGTTCCAGCCAGAGGGTTAAATGCTTTGTGTCGAAGCATTTATCGGGCGAGCCTGGTTGGAAGAGCGGCACATAACTGGACTCTGCTCGGCCAGGTGAGCCTGGCTGGAAGAATTTGGCTGAAGGGATGCACATAACTGAGCTGCTGGAGAGATGATGGGATGCGCCTGGATGGAGGCGCATGATATCTGCTGCGCCTCATTGGTGGCGCATAGTGATGCTGTGCCTATCTGGAGACGCATGGTGGCCGCTGCGCTTATCTGAAGGCTCATGGTGGCCGCTGGCTGTAGACTTAGGCTCTTTCCTTTGTAGAAATTCTCCTTTGTACAACCTTTTCTAGACATATATAAATAAAAAGTCCTTCTTCAAATGTCTATAGTTATTGACTTTGCTGTGAAGTTCTTCGTCTGAGTTCTGGCGCATGTAGTGTCTGGCGCATGGGCTTTCTGGTTGTGAAATTCCATGCTTCTACAAGACCCCCTTCAAAGTTTTCAAAACTTTTGAATAAGTTTTGGAATACTTTGAATAAGAAGCATGGAGGTCAGGGCGCACGATTTCTGGGCGCATGCCTGTTCGGGCGCATGCTCTTCTCAGTTGATGATGATGGTGCCTCGGTAACCGAAAAGATTAATGATGATCTTTTGGTTTTATTTGCTGCTATCCTTGCACAGAACCCGAGGCGACGGCTGAGATCACACGTCATCTGTTCACGCGTGCGACCATGCCCTATAAATAAGTAAGAGTCGGAGAGAGAAAGAGTTCTTCTTCTCTGTGCCTCTGCTTCTTTAGAGTTTCTTCTTCAAAAACCCTAACTTCTCCTTCTTCGAGAGAATGGCTCCCAAGACTCCTCGCGGCGCTGCCGGCAAGGGGAAGGAGAAAGCGAAGGAGCCCGCGGAAGTTGCGGCGGCTATCGTTCCTCGTCGGCCTGTCGAAGTTCGGCCGGAGGTGGTTGGTAAGTCTCATTGTCCGTACGCCAACGCACATAGGCCTTGAGTCTTTAATGATGTACCGCGGCCTTTGCCCACCGATGCGCATGGGTTTAAACCCTGGTGATGTGCTGAGGCTATACTGCTGACGCGCATGGGTTCAAACCCTGATGATGCGCCGAGGCTATACTGCTGACGCGCATGGGTTTAAACCCTGGTGATGCGCCGTAGTTTTCTCCTTTAGACACATTTGTGTGTTCTCTTCTGACTTTTTTCTGATTTTTTACTAGTGTCGATGGCAATCCCGCCTTTGAGTGAAGTTTTCTTGGAGGCTGCCTTCAACCAAATGGGAGTAGAGCATAACGAGGAAGTGATAAACCCTGCTCAAGATGCTCTTATGCTGGATCAGCCTCCTGAGAGAATGACCCTAATCCGTGAACAGCAGTATTGGTTCCTCAAACGGATGATGGAGCACGGAGTCATTAAACCCTCCACATCTGATAAAGTGACCTTCCTGAAGCCTGAGTTCCTGTTTGGAGACCGTCTCACTTCTACTGATTCGTCAGTACTGAAGGTCAAGGAGGACTGGTTCTTTACTGCGAATGGAGTGCATATGACTGTTAAGCAACTTGAACGTCAGTGGCCTTTGACGTCCTTCTGTCGCCTTGTTTCCCAGAGGAGAATGTCTTGGGAGCTTACCCCTTCTCAGGGGGGAGCGATGACTGGTGTCATCCAAATTGATTCTACTTCCGACCAAAGGGATGCTTTGACCGTTGTACGGTCTGGGTCTTCTTACACTTGGCGGACTTTACGTCCTGGGAGCCTCTTCAGTGATGTACCCATTGATATGTTTGCTTATAGTGCTTCGACTTTTACACATCGTATGTTTTTGATGGAACGTTCCTACCCGACAGGAGAGTTTCGGGTGGAGGGTTGGTGCCATTACGTCTCCAAATGGGATAAACTGACGCTCTGGATCTTGTCGCGGTTTCAGACTGAGCTCCGAGAGATCGGGTTGACTGCCGCGATCCGTGCTACCCAGGCAGGTGTTGATCTTAATAGGCACATGTTCCTCGCACTCCTGGAGATGTTTGATATCCATACCGGGATCTTCTTTACCCCGGTGGGGGAATTAGGGTTCGCACTTCATGAGATGTACGAGGTGTCAAAACTCCCTTGGGGGTCGGAACCCTATGAAGAGTACTTTCCCACCAACGAGGAACTTCAAATCCTGGGGGACAGGGCTGAGGAGATGACGGCCGTCTTCAAGGAAGTGGCGAGTCATCATTACTATATGCAGAGACGGGATAGGAACGGGACGCAGCCTCATGTGACCGCTTGGAGAGATCATGTCTTTAGACAAGAAAAGGAGGATCCCTCACAATTTTCCACTCCACCGGCGCTCTCTCATAGCGAAGTGTTGTCCGAAATGAGCAGGTTAGGGGAGAAAAATCCCCGAGGAAATGAGGACCAGCAATCAGATGCACACTCCTACAGCTGCTTCTGGCATCTTGCTTATCGGATGTCACCCAAGTCGGTGTTGGCATCCTACCTGATGATATGGCTCCGGGATTACGTATTTGCGGGCGGATCCGGTACCGTAGAGAGGGTAACCCGAAACTTAATCCTGCCAGCCGTGAAGCTGGTTTTCGGTCGGCGTTTGGCTCTTCTTCCCGCAATGGTATGTAACCTGCAGCGAGGTTTGAGAGAGTTTGCTGGAAATGTGATTCATGACAGAGGCCAAAACAATAACTTCCCTTGCGCCGAACTGCCGTTTCACTATTTGATGGGATGGCTGATTCTGCATCATCCCAGTGTGATGAGCCCAGGCTCGGAAGGAGATTATAAGGCTGGAGATGCATTCCTTCGTCGTTTCCATCGGAGGAGCTGGTCGCATACTGGTGTCCCGGTTTGTAGAAAGGTTTTATCCCGTCTTCAGGGTTGGGAGATCACCAAAGTTGGTCCCATCTATTTGGGTTTTGAGGCCAACGAGGATTTACGGGACCTGGGCGAAGGTACTACCACTCTGCCTCAATAGGGATTCCGCTGGTTGCAAAATATCCGGCCGTCCCATCTGGTGTACCGGAACCGGAATTAGTGCTACCTGGAACCGTACTTGCCGAGCCGTTTTGCGCGGTAATTTGGTTATGCTCAGATGATGTTGGATAACTCCAGTAATACCTTGGGGTATGTTGGAAGTTTGTTGGACGGTGCACGAGCTTGGCATTACTATAATGCCGGATGTACCGGAGCTCGTTTTACGTTGCCCGTCCCCGATCCGCGGCCGCCCATTCTTTACTCGGCCGCCAAATTTTACTGTGTTATGGCTGCCCCGCCCTCCGGATATGACAGGGAGACCAGCCTTATCGCAGGCACCCAGTTAGCAGCGACTGGGGATACGCCAGGGAAGGCTCGGCCGCATCGTCCGTCAGGGGTGGGTCAACGGAGTGCCCCCTCCGCATCACAAGCAGAACCCTCGGGCGATCGACCGAAACGATGTGCAGATACAGGGGCTGAATCTCTTGTGTCGAAGAAGCAGAAGAAGGCATCGTTACCGACGGTGTCATCGGATTTGGCGTCCGAAGAGGTAAGGACATCCTACTAAATCTGATTTTGGTTCCGCCACTTACGAGATCCCATCTTCTTTTGTAGGAGCCGCTAAAAAGAAAACCTCGTACTCGAAAGTCGGGTGGGAGTAGGCGAGAAGAGATGGCGAGCTCGTCTGGAGTGCGTATCCCGCCGACAATGATGTCTCTCATGGAGGAAGATCCGGAGGATACTGTTATCGTGGAGGTTCCGGTCAGGAGGGAACCTAAGGGTGCAGCAGCTTCCGAGGTGGCGAAGGCCACAGCGGAGGCTTCACATATCGAAGGTTTAGCAAGTGCGCAGCTTCCTGGTGATGAAGAGGAATGGAGTTCATCATCTTCCGATGACACCGATCCGGAGCTGCAGGAGTCTGTTACGGGGGCAGCAGAAGCAGGGAGGATAGAGGAGAGGGTTGATTCCCTTCCTGGTCATGATGAAGGGAGGTCGGCTGAATCATTGCCGAATCCTTCCTTGGCTTCAACCAAGGACATAGAGATGGCTACCGATCAGGCGGTAGCGACAGATTCTGTCCCTGTAGAGGGACTTGAGAAGAATGAGACTCTTCTGCCGGTCTTGTCTCCTGGGGCTGGCCAGGAGATAAATGTTGACCTCCCCGTTTTGTCGGGGGAGGTGGCTGATGCTGATAGAATGTCAGGGGAAGAGGCAGCCGTTGACGTCGGTGATTTCTCCGGGCTTTAGAAGGGTAAGGGTATGGAACCTTCTGTTGCTCCTTCTACTTGGGGTACTATCACGACGCATGCGCCGGCTCCTTCTGTTCCTTCGGCTCCTCGGGCTAGCAGTCTGGGCCCTGTTGATGAAGAGCCTATTGCTGCCGAGATTCAAACCTCTCAGATCGAGGTCGGCGGATCTTCCTCCGGTCCACAAACTGTAGTAGCTCCCTCAACTCCTGCTATGACGCCGCAGGTGCTGGCGGAAGCCGACGGGTATGTGAAATTCCTCGTCGAGGGAGTGTACAAAATGCTGGAGAAAGGTGTATCTGCAGTGGTAGATGCCAAGGGGAGCTTTGCGGCGGCAAAAGCTTTGGCAATGCCTTGTATCGAGCTGATCCGCATTCACCAGGGCCATGACCATATGGCCAAAATTCTGGAGGTTTCGGTGATGGAGCTGGACGAGCGGCTCGCGGAACTGCAGCGCACCCAACGAAATGACCTCTCGGTCTTGATAGATGCAGAGATAGGAAAGTCGATGGCTGAGATCGAGGCTTCCCATCGAGCTGAGGTGAGCAGTTGGGAGCGTGAAGTGGCTGGGACTGAGGCTGCGGCGGAGCAGCTGTCTCAATCTGTGAAGAAGACGACGGAGAAGCGGGTTGCGGTGGATGCTAACATCGCAGAGGTTGATGCTCAGATGCGCCGTCTTGAAGACCAGCGGGCCCAACTTCAACTAGAGGCTGAGCGTGTCCTGGCTGAACACGTGGCATTCAAGCAGGAGGAAACGACTCTTACTCAGCGGACCCTTGCTTTGGCTCAGCAGCGACGACAGCTTGATGAGAAGTATGAGAGTAAAACTTCCGCTGAGGCCGTCGGGTTAATGCGTCAAGAAGCCGAGCTGCGAGTCCAGGCGACTGTGGAAACTCGCACTGCCGACCTGAGACGTCGAGTCAGAGAACTCTCATTCCACCCTGGGGAGGATCGGGGATTGTAGCTTCTCTTCTTTTTTATGTGTTTTTTGCAACTCTTGCTGGGGAAATAGCGTATTTCTGTACTCTTTTTAAAAAATAAAGAAATACACTATCTCTTTGATGTGTTCATTTTTGATATCACGAACTTGATGATTTATGTGGACCTATTATCTTTTGCGCACCTTGGTTTTTAGGTACAGATAATAAGTATAAAGGAACCAACATGTTTGCTCAGAGGTAATGTGGATATGGCAATCATTAGGTTCAAATGATAGAATCTTCCTACTCAGAGGTATTTATGGACGTGGTAGGAATGATCCTGGGGGATACGCTGAACAACTCAGAGGTAATGTGGACGTGGAAGTTCTGCGATCAATGTACGACAACGTAGGAGTTGTTTGTACGGGATGTTTACTCAGAGGTAATGTGGACGTGGTAAACATGAAGGATAGCGTAAGCTCACGAAGTGTAAGGTTCCGCTTTGTAGGATGTAGAGAGACAACTCAGAGGTAATGTGGACGTGGTTATCTTTCTACAGAAGGATGCCACGGAACAGCTGGGTTCCGGAAGCGATTAATTTTGTGAAAAGAGGTTGTTTGGGGAAATACATGTCTTGGAGGATGTCAAGAGTAGTACTTCTTTAGGAACTTGCCGTTGATGGACATCATGAACAAGTCCCCATTGGGTTTGGCGAGCCGGTAAGCACCGTTTGAGTATACCGTCTCAATGATGAAGGGTCCTTCCCATTTGGGCTCGAACTTCCCTGGTGTCTTGTGAGTTAACACCATTGGCCTTCTGACTGCTAAAACCAGGTCGCCAACTTGGAAAGTTCTTTGCTTGACCTTCTTGTTGAAAGCCTGTGATATACGGGCTTGGTAAAGTTCGATGCGTTGTTGAGCTAGGAGACGCTTTTCGTCAAGTGCCTCCAATTCCCGCAGACGACGACGTTGATTGTCTTCTTCTGTGAGATCGTTTGTGATTGCCACGCGGAGCGAAGGTATCTGTATCTCGAGAGGCAGTACTGCTTCGCTCCCGTAGACCAGGAAGAATGGAGTGTTGCCTGTTGGGGTCCGTACCGTTGTGCGGTAGGCCCAAAGGCATTCGCCAAGCTTTTCGTCCCAGTCGCGTTTGTTGGATGACACAACTTTTTTGAGTAGCCTGACGATAGTTTTGTTGAATGCCTCGGCCAATCCGTTTGCTGCCGGATTGTAGGCAGTTGAGGCCACGTTTTGAATGCGATTCTTGTCACAGAACCTGCTGAAAATGTGGCTGATAAACTGAGGACCATTGTCATGGATGATTCGCCGGGGTACCCCGAAACGGTAAATGACATGGTGTTTGATAAAGCTGACCACCCTGGAGCTTTTTACTTCTGCTAGTGGGACTGCTTCCGCCCATTTGGAGAAGTAATCGGTGATGGCCAGGATGAAGCGGTGTCCTCTCGATGAAGGAGGGGTGATTGGCCCTACAATGTCCATGCCCCAGGCTTCGAATGGCCAGGAGACGACTGTAGGATGTAGAGGTTCAGATGGTGTATGTATGAAGTCTGCATGAAGTTGGCATGCATGGCACTTCTTAGCATATTCCACTGCGTCGGCAACCATGGTTGGCCAGTAGTAGCCCATACGTCGCAGTCGATCTTGCAACTTAGGCCCTGGTTGGTGAGCTCCGCAAGTTCCGTCATGAGCTTCTCGAAGAGCTTCGGCCGCTTCTTCGTTAGACAGGCATCGAAGGAGAAGCCCGTCGAAGGAGCGTCGGTACAGCGTTTTAGTGGCTGTATCGTAGTAGAATCGAAGAGAGCGTCTCCTGACTGAGACGGCTTCCTTCGGGTCCTCTGGAAGGATTCCGTAGACAGCGAAGTCGATGAACGGGAACCTCCAGTCTCGGACATTAACCCCAGTATTTGTCGGCATGGCGTAAGCCATTTGCAAACATTGGTTGTTTCTGGGACAAATCAAGTCTCGGCCAGTTACCGTGACATAGTGTTGAGTCCCAAGGGGCGCGGCCAATGAGGCTGCGAGGCCAGCTAGAGCGTCAGCCTCCAAGTTTTGTAGGTGGGGTACATGTTCGATGAAGAACCCAGTGAAGGTTGAAATGATGTTCAATGCAACTTCATGGTAAGGGATCAAATCTTCATGGCGAACCTCGTATTGCCCCCGAATCTGGTTTACGACGAGTTTTGAGTCACCGTAGGCTTCCAGATGATCCACCCCCAGCTGTTGTGCTAGCTGGAGTCCCATGACGAGTGCATTGTACTCAGCAATATTGTTGGAGCACGACTTCGAAAGGGAGTATGCGCGCTGGATGACCAGCTGATCGGGGGAGACTAAGACTACCCCCACTCCTGCGATGATTTGGCCATTGGGGCCCGTTCTTGAAGCGCCATCGAAGAACATCCGCCAAACGGGGCTTCCTTCAGTGACGTTTGATTCTTGGACATCATCCGGGATGTCTTCATAGAGTTTTGAAGATTCTGGGATGGGGTGTGCAGCTAAAAAGTCAGCCAGAGCTTGACCCTTGACTGCCTTCTGCGGGACAAACACCATGTTGTATGGTGTTAGTAGGATCGCCCATGTAGCCAGCCGGGAGTTTAATGACCCTGGCTTCGTCATGAGAACTCTGAGCGGTTTGACTCGGGAGATGACGTGAATTGTCTGGCCCGAGACGTAATGACGAGTCGTCTGAATGGCAAACACCAAAGCCAAGCACTCCTTTTCAACGGGGTTGTACCGGTGTTCGGCCCCAATGAGTGTTCGACTGAGGTAGTAGATTGCTTGCTCGTAGCCTGCATCGCTGTTTTGAGCCAGCAAAGCGCCGAGGGAATGATCCATGGCACGGACGTAGAGGAGGAATGGTTTGCCGGCGACAGGTGCCACTAGGACTGGCGGGCTTGTTAAGTAAGCCTTGATGTCGTCGAAAGCCTTTTGGCACTCCTCTGTCCAGACATAAGAGACTCCCTTCTTCATGAGCTGAGTAAAGGGTTGACATTTACCGGAGAGGTTTGCTATGAACCTCCGGATGTATGCCAAACGTCCCTGTAAGCCCCGAAGTTCTCGAAGGTTCTTCGGAGGGTCCATGTTAAGGATGGCTTTAGTCTTCTCGGGATCGACATGAATGCCTTTTGCCGTGATGACAAAGCCCAAGAATTTGCCGCTAGAAACCCCTAGGAAGGATTTAGCGGGGTTCATTTTGAGTTGATGTGCCCGCATGAGATCGAAGACCGTCTTCAGGTCTTGTAGGTGATCTCTTTTGAGGCGGCTTTTGACTGCGATGTCGTCAACATAGCACTCAACTGTCTTGCAAAGATGTTGACGGAAGATGGTGCTCACAGCTCGCTGGTACGTTGCACCGGCGTTCTTCAAGGCGAAGGGCATTACTGTGTAGCAGAAAACACCCTTTGGAGTCCTGAATGACGTGTGTTTTGCGTCATCGGGGAACATCTTGATTTAATTGTAGCCTGAATACCCGTCCATGAAGGACATGCGTTCAAAGCCACATGTGTTGTCAATCATTACATCGGTGATTGGGAGCGGGAATTCATCCTTCGGGCAAGCAGAGTTGAGATCCCTGAAGTCGATACAGACTCGTATCTTCCCGTTCTTCTTGGTGACAGGGACGACGTTGGCTACCCAGTCCGGGTGTTGTTCCTCACGGATGAAGCCACTGGTCAAGAGTTTGTCCACCTCCTGATCGATGGCGTTCATGATGTCCGGGCGGAAGCGTCGCTGTTGTTGTTTGATAGGTTTGGCATCTGGTAAGATGTTCAACCTATGCATCGCGATCTGTGGATCGAGACCAGGCATGTCTTCGTAGCTCCAGGCGAAGACGTCGATATACTCCTTAGCGAGTTGGACTAAAGATTCTCGGTCTTCTCCTTCCAAGCTTTTGCTGATAAAGATGGGTTTAGAAGAAGACCCATCCCCGAGGTCGATTTGCTCGACTTCGTCTTCGGTGGGAGGTTCTCGTAACTCAAAACGAGACTCCCATTGCTCTCCTAGGCGTTGAGCCCAGGGTTCCTCTTCGAAGGGTTCCGGCGGTTGGTCTTCGCCTTCATCTTTCTGAGATTGCGCCGATGTCATGTTAGCTGACAGCACTTTCCTGAAGACTGATCCGATACTGGTATCGGAATCCCACGTCGATGCTTCCGATGAGTGGGAATGTTCTATGTCTTCTGCGTCTGAACTCTCTGGAGTTGATGGCGGCGTGACATAGCCTAACTCCCGTCGAGTCCGATTATAGTAATCCTGTGGCTTTCCATTGGGCATCGAAAGCCGGACAGGGAGATGCCGACCCTTGCCGTAGTTTAGGCCTTTATTGCTTTTCAGGTCGTAGCCCATCTTTTGGATGATGTGCTTAGCCGCATCTGTGTACCGATAGACTTGTACTCTGCCGGTATCAGGTTCGGGCTCGATTGACGGGAGGTTCCGACGACGCTCGATTTTGCCCGAGATGATGGTGCCTTCGTCTCGGCTTCGTGGAGGGACTATGAAGACTCCTTGAGACGGGACTATTTGATTGTGGTAGACGGTCGTTACTTGTGTTTGCAACGACCGTAGAGCGTTGTCTAATGTATACATGGCATTCCAGTGTGGAAGACAAGAATAATTGAAAGACACTCTATTATTGATAAAGTACGAGATTTTATCCCGTGGGATTACATTCTCGAAGGAGGGTGCGTCTACATCAGCAGAGATATATTCGCCAAGCTCCTCGTCTGTAAGCACTGGGGCCGGATCAGGAGAGTCCTCCACCGCTCTGACTTTGGGGTCTGAGAGGGTTATGTGAGCCCTCTCCGGCATCTTGGATGACTGCGGCGGCTTGCCTTTAAGACGCACCTTGAGGGGTGCCTCGGTTGCGCCTTCGATGAGTGGCACCTTCCCTTGTAATTTTACCACCAGGGGAGCCGCTGTTTGTGGTGGCTTCCCCTTGAGGCGTATCTTCAGGGGAGCTTCGCGAGCTGGCGCTTTTCCTGATAGCTTGATGCTCATTGGAGGCGCCTTCTGGGGTGGTCTCCCTTTTAGACAGATTTTCAAGGGGGCGTCAGGAGTCGCTTCGGGCTCCAAGTCCGGCTCTGTTGCCGTCTCTGCTTTATCATCGGCGTCGTTGGCTTCCTCCTCGTCAAGTGGCTTGTACAAGTCGGAATCGGTGAAGTAGGCCTCAATCTCTTTGAAGGGATCGATATCTGCAAACTCCGTCCGGATGATGCCGTTGGTGGATACATATTTCATGCATTGGTGGAGTGTGGAGGGCACCACCATGTACTCATATAACCATGGTCGTCCGAGTAAGATGTTGTAGTTGACCTCGGCATCCACCACATAACAAGTCACCTCATTTTTGAGGCTGCCGATGTGACACTTCAGCCGGATCTTGCCCAGTGGCTCGCTCTTGCTGGCGTTGAAGCCGCTGATGGTCGTATTGGAGGGCGCTAGCCGGTACATTGGGATCCCCAGCTTTGATAGCAGTGCCTTTGGAATGATGCTTAGGGAAGACCCCGGATCGATCTGAATCCTGCTCACCTTTACCGAACCGATGTACCCTGTGTAATACAACGGTCGGTTATGTCGGTGATGCTTGAGCAGCATGTCTTGTTGGGTGAAGGTTATGTTTGGGATAACTTCATCCGCACAATGACAGTGTGCACAAGTAGTTGGTAGGTCTTCAGGTTGCTTGACCTGACTGAGAAAGGATTCGGCATCCTTCAGAGCTTTGCAGAGAGCTTCTCGGGAGTCCTTGGAGAGACGCAGGAGCTCGAACAGAGACAAGCGTGCAGGAGTACTGGCCAGTTGTGCCAGAATGTCAAAATTGTGGGGTTTGGCTACCCCCGAAGCATTTTCTTTCCGCAGAGGTCTGTCGAAATGGGCCTCCACTTGCTTTTGTTTATTGGCTGCTGAGGGCTTGGATGGACCCTCCTCAGGGATGGTGCCAGGAGGCACCACTTCGGCGGCAGCTTCACCGGGCTGGGAGTTCTGTTGTGCACGCGTCTGCACAGGAAGCGCCTCTTCCGTTGAAGAAGAGACCGTGCGGCAAGACTTGATCTTCCTGCCTTTTGCTTTGGAGGTAGGGCGTACCTCCGGTTGAGTTACCTCGGAGACGAGGTCGGGGTGAACCCAGAGGACCTCTCCTCGAGATGTGGTGAGTGGGACAAGTCCACTCACATTGTCACGGGTGGGTGGCAAATTCACCACCTCCATTGTCTCCTTAGGGATGGGGACGACGCCATCTTGTGTGGTAGTCGGCGGCAAGGTGCCGAACTGAAGTGACACCGCATTAGCTGACACCGTCTTCTCTTCGTAATCGACGGAGATTACATCCGCATTGATCATGCGCTGGATGTAATTTTTGAGGACGTAGCAGTCCTTAGTCGGGTGTCCGACAAACCGATGGTAGTGACAGTACCTTGGGTTGTCCACCTTCATGACTTCATCGGGCCGCTTCGGGTCCGGAAGCTTGATCTTGTCACCCTGCTTCAGTATCTCAAAGAGTTGCAGGGTGTCGTCATCATTGAATGAATACACCTCCTTGGGTCTTGGTGCCAGTGGAGGCTTTTGAGTAGGCGCAGATGCGCCCTTCGAGGCATTAACAGTCAATGCCTGTTTCCCCTTTGTTTCTCGTCCGGAGTTGTTGGTTGCGGACTTTTTCCTCTTATCGTTAAAGGCGGGGAAGCTAACACCCAGAAGACGTGCATTGGCCTCCTTCTTCTCTGCAGCTTCAGCTTCAATGATTAGGGAGCTCCAGTCGGGAAGGGGAGTAGAGTTAAGCCAGAGCTTTACTGCAGGCAGCATGTTCATACTGCAAGCAGAGAGAAGCGCATGTTCTGGCATGCCTAGAGGTAACCTGAAGCAGGCCTGACGGAAGCGTTCGATGAATGCCCGAACCGTTTCCTTGTCCTTCTGGCGTATCTCAATGAGAGACGCCATCGTCATGTCCTTTCCACCGTCGTAGAAGCGGTCGAGGAAGAGGCGTGTCAGGTCGTCGAAGGACGATATGGAATTATCGGGGAGGCTGCAGTACCAGTCATACGCCACCCCTTTCAGGGCCCCAACAAAGATGCTGGTGAGGAGTGCGTCCTCCTTCGGAAGATGCCCTGTCTGCGACTGGAAGTACGTCAGGTACCGTCGTGGAGAGTCCTTCCCGTCATACGGCGTGAGTGTTTGTGGTTTATACTTTGGGGGATAAACCACCTTGTTCCACTCAAGGGGATAAGGCTGGGGAATGCCCATCTTCTGGCGTTCCTCCTGCCTGTTCTTGGACTCGAAGCGCTCCCGCAGATCTTTGATCATTTCGACTACGTCCTCCGTGGAGCTAGGAGCCGGGGAAGGAGGTACTACCTGGAGTGGAGCGTTTGAGGGCTCCGATGTCCGGGGTGCTTCTGTGTCTGAGGGTGTCCGCTGGAGGGGCACACTCGACTCTCCATTGGCTCCTGGGTCGGGACCATTTGAAGGTGTCCTGATCAAGGCCGACCGCATCTCAAACACTGCTTGAGTCAGTGCTTGCATTGAGGCAGAGAGGGTTTTGAGTCCTTCCTCTAGCGAGTCTATGCGCTGGACAATGTCCTGTGGCGGCGCATCAGCCTCAAGATCACCCCCGGTCATGTATACTGTCATGACGCGGCCGGAAGTGGATGGATTAGTTGAGGCTTCGCTCTCAGCCTCGCTCTCATGTGGGGGAGTTACTTCTCCTGGTGTTTGGCCACCCCCAGCCACATTCTGGAGTTCGTCTTCGACAGGCGCATCTGCAAGGGCCTGACTGCCCTCAGCTCTGTCTTGAAGGGCCTCTTCGTTTTCAGCACTACCCCCGGCGGTGTCCTGGAGGACATCGTCATTTTGAGGGGCTTCAGGGAGGCCATCTTCGCCTTGATGAAGATCCGCCGCAGCTGTGCTTTGGACATCCTCGTCTTCGGAAGGAGGCTCGACAAGGGTCTGGCTACCCCCAGCTTCCTCCAAGGACTTCTTCCTCGACCGAGTGCCTTCGAACACTCCAGAGGTCGTGACAGCTGCCTTGGTTTTCCTCGGCTGACTTTTGGATGAAGACGAGGAATTGGCAGTCGTCTTCCGGACAGATGAGGAATTGGAGATCACGTTGCATGACGCAATCTTTAGTTCCTCTTCTGCTGACACCTTCGTCCCAAGGCGATGTCGGAGGGGTGTCGATGATTGTAGCCGTTGGAAGACCGACTGCTTTGGCGGTACTGCCGTCTTGCAACAGCAGTTGATGGTGACCACTGCACAAGTGTGCCCCGTGAGAGGCGCATCGTGCTTGTTGGTCAACTCTCCTGACCGGCGCTTGTGAGTGATCACGTTGCGCAAGTCGTTGGAGGAGAGTGCTACCCTCACACCCCTCTCAGGCGCATGGCAGGGCCAAGCGCCGGGGTGGTCGGGTGAGTGCTGCGCCCCCTGATCTAATACCAAGCAGGCATCACGATCAGTAGTGGGGGAACCACAGCATTTGAAGTGACTTGAACGGACCTCAAACGCACAACCAGAGGAGGCGCGGGAGTTCAAGACCACTGAGTTTGCCTCTCTCGGCTTGGTTGTGCACGCAGTGAATGCGCCCAAGTGAGATGAGAACTTTGAAGGTCGACTCGTTGTCGGTGCGGGAGCACTTGAGTCAACCTTGTACAGCTTGCCATCGGCAGCACGCGTGATTGTAAGCGCGTGCCTCTGGGCGGCTTCTGGCATAGCACGTTTGTGGCGCGTGGCCCGTGCCGCCTTGGATTTCTTCGTACCAGCCCGCTGGGGCGCATAGTACTCAGCATCCAAATTCTCTTCGCCGTTACAGCGAGTGAGTCTGTCGAAGACAGAGGCTCGTTGTGGCACATCAGAAGTAATGCGCGGGGCATTGGCTGCGCCCCTGCTCCGTCGAAGTATCTTCCTCGCCTGAGAGGAAGATGGCTGGGGAACGTGGTCAGCCGTACGCTTCCCCGAGAGATGCGCTGCATCACTGGGCGCACCTTGACTGCTGAGGATGTCAGCAGGAAGGGAAGGCTGGACGGGCGCATCCCCTTCAACGGTGGTGCCCGAGGCGTCGACTTTGCGCACCCAGACTGCGCGGGTCTTCTTCGGCTTCGACAGCCGCTTCGAAGGACTCGCACTTCCTTCAGAAATGAACTCCTCGTACGCCTGTTGATTGAGGCGCACTACCAGCGTCTTGTGGGAGGAGCCCACCTTCACGTCGTCGGCCTGTGACACAACTTTCTCGGTAGAGGAGAAAGAGGTCCCCAGCAGAGTCGCCAGCTTGTTTGCCATTAAAATTGTTTTGATTGAAATCTTAATACAAACAGAACAGTGATACAATATAGGACTTAGATGTAGTCCTAGGAGTACACTTTTGTTTAAGCTGGGTCCTTAGTGCCAATGGAGCGAGTGGTAATGCGTTGACTCCGTTGACCGGCTGACGGCGGTTATCGGTTCTCTGAAGGTGTTGATTGCTCTGGGTGCTGGAGCTTGCTGAGAGGAGGAAGACGTTGAGTGTCTAGAACTGCCTCTCCGGTGATTCTCTGTTGTGGATTCTCTGTGAGTCTTATGTTCTGAGTCTCTGTGTGTGTGTGAAGGAGATGATCCTTCTATTCATAGTTTTGCAGGCTGGCTGCTCATGCGCGCATGTAGGATGCGCCGGTGTGGGAACGCCACGTGGAGGTTGCTGATGGAGGCGTATGGATGCTGCGCCCTGATCGAGGGGGAGAACTCTTCATACTGCTGTTGTGAGCCGGCACGTAGCAGGGAGAAGATCTTTCCGTTGCTGAAATCTTGGATGAGTTGAGTCAAAAGACACGTGTCGTCGACTCATGGTTCGAAGATCTCGGATTTGGTGGAGAGGAGTGATCTGGTAGGCTGCGCCTTAGATTGGGCGCAGGAGGAGGCTGCGGCTCATAACCTTTAGGAGTTACAAACCATTTGGGGCGCATGGCTTTTGAGGCGCATGCAGGCGACTTTCCTTCTGTCTTTCGGGATCAGAGAGCAGTCTGAGGCGCATGGCTTTTGAGGCGCATGCAAAACTTCAACCGGAGACTCTTCTTCTGTCTTTAGGGATCAGTGAAGGGTCTGAGGCGCATGGCTTTTGAGGCGCATGCTGGTTTGGACGCATGGCCGTAGAGGCGTATGCGGGTGTGGACGCATGGCCGTAGAGGCGCATGCGGGTGGCCACGTGGCAGTAGCCGTCGGAAGTCATGATGATGCTGACGTTGCCGACGCTTCGTTTTCTGAATAAAGCTGTCAACTGTTCAGACTTTGGGAGGCGTGCTGCCAACTCTGTCAGTTCAGCATTTAATGTTGGTGACATTCGATGGATAGCTGAGTGGGCGCGTCGGTTGGTGTTCCACTCGGTATGGAGATGTGTGGGGGCGCACCCTCTATAATGTGCCGAGTACTGTAGGGCGCGTCTGTGTGATGCGCCTGATGCCGAAGGGCGCGTCCGTGTGATGCGCTGTCTGGCTGGCGCATCGGACATGTCTTTTAATGATGCGGCTGTCTCGCTCTTCGAGTGCTATAAATAGCCGTTTTGCTGAATTCGAGGCGTCCGGTTCATCCATTTAATGTAAATTCATTGCACGGAATTCGGAGGGCCATCCACTTGGCGCGTGGGTTTGATCTGCCCGGCCTATAAATAGTGGCATGGAGAGAAGATTTGCTTCTCATTCCCTCACGTACTTCCAATATGAACTTGAACATACGGGTGCATTCTGCTGACGAAGTGCTCCCGAGGGTGAAGATGAGACGCTGCGTTGTCTTTGATGCACTTGAAGGTGACTGTTACATCCAAAAGACGGAGTCGAGGGCTTCTGAGGCAGGCGGAAGGTGCCTGTTGCATCCAAAGATAGGGATGCTCGAGCCTCGTCTCCGTTATTTCGGAAGAGCCGTAGATCGGAATGGCGGTGCAAGGCTCTCTCTTCCTGCAAAGTGGGGTTTCCCCACTTTGATCGTATCGAAAGCTGCTCCTTTAGCCGTGGTTTCGATCACGGTCTTCCTTCGGCTTTGGAGGCTCTTTCGAAACCTCCCCTGGCCACAGCATTTGCGGTGCTCTTCTCTTCCTTGGTTCCAGCCAGAGGGTTAAATGCTTTGTGTCGAAGCATTTATCGGGCGAGCCTGGTTGGAAGAGCGGCACATAACTGGACTCTGCTCGGCCAGGTGAGCCTGGCTGGAAGAATTTGGCTGAAGGGATGCACATAACTGAGCTGCTGGAGAGATGATGGGATGCGCCTGGATGGAGGCGCATGATATCTGCTGCACCTCATTGGTGGTGCATAGTGATGCGGCGCCTATCTGGAGACGCATGGTGGCCGCTGCGCTTATCTGAAGGCGCATGGTGGCCGCTGGCTGTAGACTTAGGCTCTTTCCTTTGTAGAAATTCTCCTTTGTACAACCTTTTCTAGACATATATAAATAAAAAGTCCTTCTTCAAATGTCTATAGTTATTGACTTTGCTGTGAAGTTCTTCGTCTGAGTTCTGGCGCATGTAGTGTCTGGCGCATGGGCTTTCTGGTTGTGAAATTCCATGCTTCTACACTCTCTTTTAATCTTCTCTTCCTCCTCCTCCTCCTCCTCCTTTTAATCTCCTTCACGAACCCTAACCCCCTCCTTCCCACGAACCATAACCCCCTCCCACGAACCCTAACCCCAGCCCTAAACCAGCCCCCTCACCGAAGTCCCAAACCTACCTTTTGTCGAAGTCCGCCGCCGCCGATTCAGTCCAACAAGAAGAAGGGCCTCCACCGCCTATACTCCACCGGCCTCCTCTTCGACCCGTCCTCCAAAAACTTCCAGACCATCAATGAGGGGTACGCCGACTTCGACCTCAAGTCCCTCTCCGACCGCTTCGAGGAGGGCCTTACGCTCCTTGCCGCCCTCCAGGACATGCTCGAGGCCGCCGCGCACGCGATCGACAAGAACAAGACCGTCGCTTGCAAACCATGCTAAGACTTCACATTTTCTTGAACATATACTCATCATACTATTTATTTCAGGAATCAAATGCAAATTTGAATGAAGTTGTTGCCTTGCAAAGGAGCTTCAGGTATTGAAGTTTTCACCCTTGGGTGAATTTCTAACTTATGTAATGAAGTTTAAATATTTACTTTTCTTATCCAACAACATTTGAACTATAACTTTTCATTTTTTTAAATCTTTACCGGGGACTAAAATCAAACCTCTATGGGGCACAGCTCAGTTGTTCATGCACCCTCGTTATATGTATGGAGTTGCAACTAGGTTTCTCTATTTTTTTTCTTATAATATCTGTAGATAAATTTTGTACCCAGTATGATTTAATGATATAATTATTTTGCTTGACATCGCAGCTCTGAAGTAGGAGTATATGCTTATGCTGTAACCCAAGTCAAGAAAGCCATGGAGGTTGGTGTTGAATGCATCTTACTTATGCTTTTTTCAGTCATATACTTATAATATTCGCCTTCAATACGTTACACACTATCTTGGAGGAGAGAATTCTGTTTTTTGGGGCGGCCGAGAAGGTTATCAGACTCTCATGAATACTAATATGGAAAGGGAGCTTAATCACTTGGTATGACATATTGAATATATTAGCTTCAATGTTGTCATCATCCTTGAACTAGTTGCTGCTTGTTTTGATATGTGAATGATATGATTATTGTGAATATTAAGGTGTGACATTTGTATTTTCAGGCCAAGTTTCTCCAAGCAGCTATTGAAGTACTGGAAGAAGAAAATTGGATTCAAAGGTATAAGTTCACTTTTAATTATTAAGAGAACATGAATTAGAAAACATGCATTTACAAGTGTTTGCTATTTTACTGGGTATTTTGGCATGCTTGTGAAGATGTATCAAAATTTATTATGTGGAAGTTAACTCATATTTCTTACATAAATTCATGGCATGATGTTTTTACTTCCAATCAGTAGCTTTTAATGTGAAAGTCCTAGGTCTCTTTTTATTTTGAGTTTTAGATCCGTAGAATACTCGCCTATGTCTATGGAAATGGCAATTCAAATAATTAAATGATGCTGGTTTTGTTTTTTCAGGGACTCTACTGATCGAACCTAAACCTCAAGAACCTACTAAGCACTAGTAATGTGTCACAAGTTGATTTATTTTAAATTTAAAGTGTGATTTTATTTTTTATTTATTTGATGTGATCTACTTATGTTAGGTATGATTGGGATGCTGCTACCACATTCTCTTTTCTCCAGAAGTATGGCCTTCCAGGTAATTTCTCATGCCATCCCACTCAGATTCATTATTTAGAGTCCCAAATAATCGATTGAAAAGTCTATCCATCAATAAAGATATTTTCGATATCAATAAGAGGCGTTACTTCATCAGATGATATCCTTCGTGAAGGATGTTTATTTTCTGTTTTAAGAGTCATTGTTGGACAACCAGGAACAATTGTCTCTACACTGATATAGGACCTCTTAATTGATGTATACCTTATGTCCCTTCCTTAAACTATTTGATCCTAGAAAGAAACTAGTTTAGTTAGTATCTACCACAACTGAACAACTTGAAGAGTTTATTGGCTTTTCTTGAATTGAATTAGAGTATATGATACCCTTTTTTGTATCCGATATTTATAATTGAAAATTTACTGTAGACAATTTGTATATGCATAGGTTTGTAATTGTTATTTCTGGTGCTTGTTGTAACACTCGTACGAAGCGCATTACCTCAATATAGGCATTCTGTATGTTAACTCCTTTCTCATGAAGAATTTATACAGTTCAGCATTTGGATATTAAATATGTATTATGAATTTGAATTGTTCCCAATAAGTATCAAGCTTTTGCTACTTGTGTAGTTGGAAGTATATTATAATCTTGGGAGCTAATTCCTTATATTTGCTTAGGTGCCTGAACTGTTCCCAATGTTAACATAGGATGTATGCATTCGTAGTATGTTGCACTAACAAAAACTTGGCAAGACGACGATTGCCAAAACTTTACAAGACAACATGGCACCAAATTTGTTATGTTTGTGTCTTGTCCTTGCCAAAACTTTACAAGACAACATGGCACCAAATTTTTTATGTCTCTGTCTTGTCCTAAATGTGTCCGTCACAGAAATGACATTGATTTTGTAGTGTGACTATTGTACATGTTTCCTAGGGGTGCACAATTGTCCCTTTAAAAGTTTCTTTTTATCTAGAGATTGAAACTGTATGTTTTCAAATATTATATGTGCTGCCTTTCTTTGGGCTACATGTAGACTGTCAGCAAAATCTCTAGGTGTTCCAGTCAATGGTTGATGTGACTTGGATCCTTGATCATCATGCTCTTTGACCCACATGTACTTGCTACGAGTAATCTAGAAATTAGTCCATCCAAGATATGTTCAGCTATTACGGATTATCTTCACATCCTACTAAACTTATGTGAGCATATGCCCACATTATTGACAAGTATGTAGATATAACACAAGAGACAAAGCACGGACTCATGCAGACAAGATGAATTATAGAACTATAATACACATACATAAATTGTTGCACATGTTACATAATGACCTCATACTATTATTTTTATAGCTGGAAAACCCCGTGCCTCCACACCCCTTGATAAATTATCCCTGCTTTCGATGCCCCTTAATAAATCTGGGTATTAAGTTGCTTATCATTTATATCATTTAATAATATATTTCTTTAAAAAGGTTTTATGTGACACTTCTTTAGATGACATATACATGGGAATGGCCATTCTGTTTTAATTGTGACACGAATGTAAAGCAAATTGTAAGAAATTTTTTTACTCTGTTGTTGTTCACAGTTCAGGCTTGTTTGTTTAGTAGAAATATCATCAGCTATTGTGTAGCTTTTGACCCCTCCCACATGCTGATATTTGTATTGGGTCGCTATGGGCTGGCTAGACCGCTCCCACATGCTGATAGTTGTATTGGGTCACTCTGGGCTGGCTAGGCTTGATTTTGACAGGACATGGACTACCAGCTTAGAGAAAATGTACAGGCAGATTTTAGTCAACCTTAATGGTTATACTAAGGTACTTATCTTCTAGCCTTGTTTGTCTTTCCTGTACAAATTGTACATTGATATGCTAATATATGTCAAGCCAGACTCTGTTTCTAATTTTGATTTGAGTAATCTAGAATACCTACACATTTGTATAGACTTCACAAAGCTTATCAAATTATTAATTACTTGTAATTGTGACAAGTCCTCTTCTCCTTTTAAAGTTTGAAAAATGTGTACAAGTCCTTTGTTTTTTGTAATTTTTACATTACATTACAAAGTATATTGACCCTTGTTTTTATCTTTTTTAGGGTTTTGCTACATGTGCTGTGGACAGTTTTGATGTGGCACTACAACAAAAATACCCTTTAATGACGCTTGATAAGGGGATTTAATGATGGCTGATAAAGAAGCGTCATCAAAGTTCAACAAGACTGTAATCTATGACGGTTATCTATAAAAGCGTTATTGAATGTCTCTTAGTGGTACGAGCGTTATGAAAAAAACACAAATTTTAAGTCAAAATCTCGACTCCTCCGCACTTACTCCCGCACTTAAGTCGAAAAGTCCCTTCTCCCGCACTTACTCTCTTGAAGAATGTAATGAAGATGTTGATATGTACTCTATTTTGAGAAATGTAATAAAAATGGTGATATATAATGTTAATTTTTTGTAATATAATATATAATGTGCAGTATAGAGCGTTATAAATATGCTGATTTGAATAGTATAAAGTGTTATAAATGTGCTGCATTGAGCCTATACATATTATCTATTCATAACGTTTTAAAAATGTCCTGAATTGTGCACTATATATTAACTATTCATAACGCTTTTATAGGAACTATCTATGACGTTTTTTTATAACGCTTTGAAAAACATTTATAACACCTGTTTTCATAACGCTTGTTTTGAAGAAAAAAGCGTCATGGTTTGTCATTGATGACGCTTTTTTGCCGTCATTAAAAGGATTTTTTTGTTGTAGTGTGTTATTTGTTTGCGAATGGCACAAAAGACTCATTAGTTGAATTTTCGAGTTCGATTTGACTAGAAAATATATTTAGACCCTAAACTAACAAGTCCCAATTGGTAGAGCTATGTTAGGTTGCCACGACTTAGTAGAATTATTTTAGGGATGTTGTCCATCCAAGTAGGTTTACATACAATTTTTTATATATTTGACTATATTTATAATAGCATAATACTATATATATATATATATAAGGCTTTAGCCATGGTTAAGTTTGACATGCATATTGGTTAGGAATTTTGGCATGGCTAGTGTAGTTGTGTGCTTTGACTACTGTTTAGCTACGGTTGGGAAGCACGAGCCATATGTGTGTCCCAACTAGAAAAACCAGTCAAAGTTGTGACTTAACCCCTATAAACATTTTTATTAATAATTATTAAGACGTTTAACTTTTTAGGAGACCCAGTTGTACTAAAATAGTCGGACTAGACCCAAACCAAAACCCAAGCCCAAGTAGAGATGTTATGCATGCAAAGACGCCCATGTAGATATTTTATTATGCAAATATATATATATATATATATATATATATATATATATATATATATATATATATAGTTATATATATTTTTTTTCTATATATAAAAAATATAAATATATATCTATATATATAATTATTTTTTGTGTAATCCCTACACTAAATATATATATATATATATATATATATATATATATATATATATATATATATATATTTTATATATATATATATATATATATATATATATATATATATATATATATATATATATATATATATGACATATCTTTATATATAGGAAAAAAACACAAAACCAAAATCTCACGTGATTTTGGAAAATCTCGTGAGATAGGATTTCCATGTCCAACCCGACCCAAATAAAACCTTCACAGCAGACCCGTGTGTATATACATAGAAACCGAGAGGGAGAGAGAGAGAGAGATAAATCTCTCGACAAACCCTAAACCCTTGTCAACCCTATTGACTCTAACACCCAAGCGGCTGCCTGACACCTAGCGCCATCGCCCGGCTGTCGGAGACTGCCGCCTAGCAACCCAACATCAGCACTATAATAGGGACAACAGCCATTGACCTAGGTACCCCCTTCCGAGATCGATTTCTTCATATTTACTCCATAGAGTTTAGTTCCATAAACTTGTATAGGAAGCCTACATGACCCTCTAGCAACCCTAGTAAATAGTTTCGAGTATGGTAGAATAACCTGTCCGAGAAGTTGACACAAAGTCGACAAGAAACTGTTTCAAAAATAATTTTCCAATCAGTCCCAAATAGCCCTGTTTGGAGATCGATTCCTTTCAACCGATTAGCAATTTCGAAAAAGAATTTGAACAGACTGTTAAACCATCTATTGGACTTCAAGACCTATTTTATGGTTTTTGTTTTCATCCAATATGTGCGAATTTATTCATTTTCAAAAATCGTGAAAACGGTTTCTTAAAACAGTGAATTTTAATAAAAAATTCCCGATACGGCATTCGTCTTGATAAATCGGGCAACTTTGTCGTAACCCGTGAGCATCAAAAGACGCGTATAGATGTTATGGATATGTGGGCTTTGGCATAATTCGAATTGGTTGCGTGTGTACGACGAATTCGATGCATATCTGTCAAAAATTACCATATCGGCCCTTTGAAACCATAATTACTTTGTGCATATTCATCACATCACGACGAAACTTATGCCACTGGACTCATGCCCTTTTTTTGGTCCTCTGAGCCAGGTTTGGTCAAATCTGAGAAGGTCGATCGGAACACTAGTTTGGCCGGCTTGCGATCCGACTCAACGGACGATTTTGTGCACGGCTCATCGGAATCCAAATCTGGACATTCCTTGTGTTCGTATAAAAAAACTGGACTCCTAGGTATAAAATTTGTTGACTTTAGCGACTATAGGATCAGGCACATTTTTTGGTACAAAGTGGGACCAACGATAGACACTATTTTGGCCTAAAATTACCGTTTTGCCCCTGTATCCAAAATTGGACTTATGGTTAGTCAAACTTAGACATTTTTCTTATGCCAAAGACATTGGTGATGTCTGTTCCACCATCTAGATTCGTTTACAGGAGTTCTAATTTTTGTGGCTCATTGATTGATTAGATATTGTTGGTTCTACGCTCTACACCAGACAAGTATACCTTGCCATCTTATACAGTATATTTTATATGCATGTTCATTACCTCTCCGTTATTCTTTTGCTCATATTCATGATTGCTTTACTCTATGTCTGGTTTCACTCATCTTGTTTATAGTTTTACTTTTACATATTTCTAGTTTACCTGCACGTTCTTATTTTCTGTTAATTGTTTCCTATTTGTTATACTACTTTAGTTTTATATGTATCCCTTGATATAGTCGTCTAGTCCTATACCACTGTTCCCTTGACTTGAGTATGACTTGACCTGACTTGACATGACTTGACTCGAGTAGGAGTTGACATGTGACATTCTATAGATTGTGAGTACTTACCTTGACCACGGTCTATAGGATTATCGACTTTGATACTAAGAATGGCTACCATCTAGATCGGTAGTGCTTGCCTTGACCACAATTGAGATACTATAGATTAGGAGTGCTTGCCTTGACTACAGTCTATAGCTTTGGCCAGTTTGCAATGACTAGTAAGGCATGCCTGTGTCTTAGATTCCTTGTGTCTTAGATCTTAGTGTCTTCGTCCATTGTGCCTTTTTTTGGTTTTTCCATTGATTATTTTTTATTTCTTTGCGTATATTGTACTGTAACATTTTGGCACGTTTATATGTATCTTGCTAGTCCCCTGAAGACCTGGTGATCTCTCCAGGTTATTGATGAGTGGTTGCGTAGAATAAAGATATGGTTGATGATTGTCTGCAGGATTCAGGTATCAATAGTGGTACTCATTATCATTCTTCCGTATTTATCATTAGTACCATGTCTTTCACTACTGTTATAGCCTAGCTTTATAGACATATCTTGTTCTTCGGGTCTAATCAAACACATATATTAGTGGGTTGCAGACCACAAACCATATTGTTCCTTCTTGATGTTTATTAGTTTATGCGTATTGAGATTTAGTTTTGACATGCCATGATTAGACTTATTACCATAGTCTAGACAACTTATATGTTTTGGAGCCGGGCTAGAGTCCTCTCGATAAATAGCTGGCATGTATACGTCTTCTAGTCCTACATATTTTGGGACTGGAGCGTTACACAAACGAACATAGACACAAAATATTCCCCTATGACCAAGATACTTGTATATACACGAATGTAGCTAGCCATCGACCAAGTCATGTCAAGACAACCTTGTCTTGAGTTACTCGTCCTTTTTCTCGACCGTAGATCTATTATTGTGACCTCTAATCATTTGAAACATAAGAATGATTAGAGTCATTTCCTTAAATCGTACCTCTAACCTAGAGGACTATCATACAATCTTTTCTTTAAGGAATCATGTACCCTTGATCTCTAATCAATTTATCCTGATTTCGTAACCCTTACTCTTTGTATTTCTTGCGTTAAACCATCATTTTTTTTCAAACACTCACCATGATCATTAAACCTAACTCTATTTGTTCTCCTAATTAAATCGCTTCACACATTGAGAATTTTTTATTAAACTCCTTCCTGATTTATGCAAACCTTGTTTCTTATATGGTTCCCTTGTGGGAAGATGAAAATTGGATCGTGACACCCATTAGTCATACCGAAGCTAGATTAGAAAATCCCATCAAGAAGATTAATGGTATAGATGATTAGGATGCTTACACGATTACAAGGCATATATAAGATCAAAAATAAACCCTATTAGATGAAATTGAGGAATGTGAATTTTGTGATACGACCAAAGGTGATTAGACTTCTCGGTTGACAAGAATTAGTACTTGGAGATAAATAAAGTGTTGAAAAAACAATATGGTAATGGATATGAATTCTTATTAGGGTGAGTTGATTTCTACTTTCAACTAAATTGAATTGAAGGTTTATTGAATTTCAATTTCGAGATTTTGATAGGAAAAATTTAGCTTAAGGAAGAAGAGATATATAAATATATATAGAAAAAGATTAGAGAATTATTGAATTGAAAGTTTCGCGTCTTATGAATTTCTATTATAAAATATTGGATTTAAAATTATATATTTTGGAATCAAAATTTTGATAGTTAATTTTTGAGAGCAAGCCTCAAATGGAGTAAAGAAGAAAGTGAAATTCGTTCGAGGAAATTTAAAATTTTGTGAAATATAAAATTTGAGGAGATTTGTGAAGAGTTAGTAAAAATAAAAGCACTCTTGACGAGTTGTTAAATTACAAAAAAATGACGCTATTGAACGGAAATTAATATTGGGTTATTGATCAAAGTTTCAGATATAGAAGGTTGTTACCTACTTATGAGATTGCACGATTATAAGATAAATGTTACCATCGATCAAATTTAGATACTGATTGGGGTGTCAGGTTTGTGATCACTTTCTATTCTATACCCGTGATTTTATTCTCCTAGTCCACTAAATTGCAATTATTCAAATTGCTTGTTTTTATTGGATTCCTTTTCCAACTCCTTGCTTAAATATTGATCGTGTTCCGTATCCAGAAACTCTAGTAACTCCTCAAGCCTACCTACCATAGTTATTTCTAAATTTGGAGAACGAAATTCTTATAAGTTGGGTAGGATATAACTACCCTAAAATTTCACTAATTTTTTATATAATTAATTTACTTTAGTATTGTTATTTTTTTGGTATTTTTATTTCGAGTGCGAATACGTATATATGAAGTATTTTATTTTTATACAAAAAGTTATTATAAAAAAATATTTTTTTTTGATATAATATAAGTAAATATTTTTATCTATTAAGATATAAAAGCATCGTACTTTATTTGCCAAGATTTATTTTAATATAAAAAGGGCTATTTTTTTGTAAAAGTATAAGTGATAATTTAGGAAATAATATTTTTTAAATATTCTATTTACAAGCGAGGTACATGAAATTTACAAGCTTTACCCTTTGTCAAGAGCTTGTTCAGACATATATACTATGGTCTAGCCAACTTTGGTATATAATGTCTTTCTTGGTGTTTTATTCTTGTGGAAACTGTGTATTACTATTTGATCAACATTGGTACACTTGGTTCTCACTTGAGATGATATCTTATGGATTGTATAGTTGGACTTGCTAGATATAGTTAGATTTGACCTCTAAACAGCTTATTCGTATTCGAGTCGGGCTGGAGTCCACTTAATCTGTAGTTGGCATGTTTACGTATCCTATTCCTACGTAATTTAGGACTGAGGTGTTACAAAATGACAGCACGATTATTAGTATTTCCAATGTCGAATTTCAATGTCGTGTTGGGAATGGACTTGTTAAGCCAATACCATGTCGTACTAGTTTGCAATAGAGGGAGTGTTATCTTCAGACTACCTGTTCGACGAGATGAATTTACGAGAGGGACCATTGAGAAGGGAGTAGGCTCAGTAGTTGAATCTTTTATTGTTCGCTATCGCAGAAAAGATGTTGATGATATGTATCTTTCAGAGGGATAAGGAAAGAAGAGATAAGTACAAACATGACTCATTTTCTTTCTCGTATATATTGCGATTTGTACAGTACAAAAAAGCCGTAATAACAAGGATTTGCTAGTACAAATATAGATCCTGAGAAAGTGTGCCGATGGAGATCGGGTACTGTAGTGACCCACTCCGTTGACAATCTGATACTTAATAGCTTTTCGAATTGCTCCCTATGACTTTCTTTCTTTTTGATTGATTCTTCTTTTGTATTTACCTTTTAGCGGGAAAGCTATTAAGGAGGTAATGATAAGGGAGAATATCCTGCGTGAAAGATGCCATCTGGGTTGTCACAATTGTTTAGACATGATGTTTAATCGCTCGGCCGGGTCGAGGTGCTGATTGGGCAGTCGTTGCTGCAGGAGCTCCGGGTGAGGACTTAAGGATACTCATGTGCAATTATTGGTGGTTATGACTGTCCATCCACACGACTTAATCATAGTTGACCTCGTACGCACGAATATTTAGGACAACCTTTTATTTGATTAGTGCGGTTATGTAACACGCATGCCATAAATGGGAGACTTAAATCAGGTGGCACGATCTTTAGTTGATACGTGACGCTGAACGTGATTTGGCAGGAATTTTCGTTTTGAATAGGGCGGTTATGGTATACACACCCTAAACATGGTGTTGATCCTTTCAGCAATTACTAACAGGATTTGAGGTGTCCAATTCGGGGTACGAACCAGCTTGTGGTGGTCCGGTTCAGGGACGAACCAGCTATCTTGGTGTCAAAGGTGGCTCATCCATGGACTTGAGTCGTCTTCCTTGATGGGGAAACTAGTTAGGCCGTTTGAGCCGCATGCCACATTGGCCGCATGGGGGCTTCATGGAAGGAAGGCTGCATGGTGTCCGGGCCGTAGATGATCTAGTCGCTTGGAGTGGTCCACTTGCCTTTGGTTCTACAAATCTGATGTACTTTTGGGTACTATAGTGTTGGGATTTGGCATCCCGCTGGAGATCTATAGGCCTTCGTGTATTTTGCCTGAGGTGTTTTGGTCTTGATTGAGCCTAGAAAATTTCTATGCTTCTATAAGACCTCCTTTAATGTTTTCAGACTTATCAATGAGTTTGGAATACTATGAACATAAGCATGGGCTCTTTAGAGCCTTTGGGCCGCCAAGGCTTCGGTGAAGTCTCTGGACTCCTGATGATACCACTTCGTCTGGGTGCACCCTTTATTTAAAACGTTGATAGGCTGGCAAGACTTTATTGATACCCGCTTTGGATTTAATGAAATCTCACCTCGAGTTATGTTCTTCCATCATTTAGAGGATATATAATTATGTCTTCCCGATCATGATTGTGCCTTGCCATAAATGTGTGAATCTGAAGGGTTGGTGGCCCCTCTTATATAAAGGGATCATCGTTCCTGAGTATCTTCATCTCATCCATGGATCCACAAAAGAACTTCTCGTCATATGCGCTTCAGGAGGTTGAGGCCGACGGAGTCCATTAGTAGCACTTTTTTTGCCCCCAGGTCCATGGTGATGCTCCCTCCGCCGCCTTCCCCTGAGTCGAGGCAGAGGGGGGGTAGCGGATAAAAAGCTAGCGATGGCCCGGTAACTCCTGGACTTCACTGGCCTGACTGTAGAGGACCTTGCTAGGCCCTTGGGCGTGCCTCCCGACTTTGACTCTCTTCTGCTGGATCCGATGGAGAGGGAGTAGATGAGCATGCTATAGGCCTTTCGTCATTGCTTCGTCAGATGTAACGCCCCAGTTCTAAAATACGTAGGACTAGGTACATAGACATGCCAGCTATATAATAAATATATGTAAGCTGTAAAATACAGTATAACCATGGCATACTAGTCTCATCCACAAATAAAAAAATAAGGATATCATAAATCAACTATAAATTGTCATTTACAAGTTTGTTGGGCGGAGACAAATCCACTACCAACTAATTTAAAAGAGAACTAAAACATAGCAATTGTAAACATTTGTCAAAAGTTGCAAGAACGATCCAAGAGTGAGTCATCCTCGATAGAAAAGAGAAGACCATGACCTTGGCTAGAACACCTGCAAAAAGTCAAGAACACACACCTGGAGAAATCATCAGGTACTCAGTGGGACGTAACAAGATACAAAAAGAATATGTCATATAACTGAATATAAACTGCTCAATAATAAGTAAAATTAGATCATAACATGGTCCAATACTCCACCATTGAATTAGCGTACCATCCCTCCAACCAAACAAGGACATGATATGGCATCCTAACCCATGATGAAGTATCTTTCCATGCCATGAATCCAATACAGTATATGGAACACAACAAGGTTCAGTATCTTCTCATCGAAACAGTAAACCAAACCTACAACCAAATAAGGATAAGGTGTGGAAAACTAGTCCGCGACAAGTTACTGTTTCAAGCCGCAATCAGGTATAAGTACACAAACCAAAAGTACCTATACCTAACGGATAATGTAGCTTAACCATTCCATGTGTATGCAATTTAAGAACAAACCACCAACGTATGGGCTCTCTAGCTAAATTAGGATAGACATTGTCCCCTCTTGGGTACCAGGGGCCTCAAGCATAACCGTTCCTCGAACGTCAGTGGCCAACAAATAAATGGGTCGTCAACTCGCATCTTCGGCAGAGTGTACGGTCACAAAAGTAATGTACATGGTAGCCCATACGCTTAGGAAATTTTCTCTCCACCATATGCCTATATGTCGTCTACACAACACAATCTCTATTAACCATAAGTCAAACTAGTCATGCAATATTATTTACGGTTAATACTATCGTACGACTTATACGTACTGGTGGCCAGCCAACTATGCATGTTCGAGTTCCATATGCGACTCATGACTTCGTGGCACAAATGTGTCAAGACCTATGAGTGCAACACAAACAAGTTATAAATCTTGGTTTAATTGGCATAGAAATATTAAATGACAGGAAATAAACTAAGTAGTAGAATTGTATCTCAATATGACTAAGTAACAAATTTATCTTACAGGAATTAAATAAAAAAAAATAAATGCATGCAATATATGAGCTAAAGTAAATAGGCAGTAGATAACAAGGTATCTTGCCTGGAGGTTGAAGAATGACAACGTCCAATAACACGAATCATCAGAATAGTGAAGCAATGAAAGCCAACTTCCACGAACGTCCTTGGATACTGAAACAGACAGCACCAATATTTTATGGAATAAAGGAAACGTCTAAAATTGCCTACCCATAAGTCTAATCTGGACACAGGGACAAAATCATAATTTTGGGTCAAAACGATGTCCACTATTGGACCCACTTTACATCGAAAAGCGTGCCAGTATCTATGGTCTCTAAAGTCAGCAAACTACTTGTATATGGGTTCGGTTTGACGATATGAACCCAACCGTATGTCCAAAGTTGGATTCTGATAGGCCGTACACAAATTTGCCCATTGGATCGGGTCGCGGGCCCGCCAAAATAGCATTTCGGTCGACCTTCTCAGAATCAGACCAAACTTGGCTCACAGGAAAAGAAAAACTATACGGTCCTTATGGCGTAAGTTTCGTTTCGAGATGACGAACGTGCACGAAGTTATAGGCTAGTTTGTAAAGGGGCCGATACGGGGTATATCGACCGATATGCCTCGATTTTGTCATGCACGCACAAAGAAATGGAGTTCCACCATATCCCACACGTCGACAACATCCATATGCGTTCGATGCTCATAGGTTGCGACCACGTCGTCCAGTTTGTTGGGGTGCACGGCGTATTAGGAAATTTTTTCTAAATTTCTACCGTTCAAAAATAGTTTTTCGTCAAATTTGGGAAACTGATTTCTCGACACACAGTCGTCAGAACTGAATTATGTAAAAAGCATTTTGTAGCCTATATGTTGGCTAAGACTGTTTTAAATTAGTTCTTGGAAAATCCTAATATTTGGTTCAAAAGTTGTCTTCCAGGTCGGGGTACTGGACTTCCTTGATGTTCTATTTTTGAACAGATTATTGCCCGACTTTGTGTCAATTTTTTGAGGATTCTAGACTAGTACCTCAAATTCTAATTAAAAGGGATTGAAGCTAAGCATTTGGACTACACATAAATAAAATCAGTTCGAAACTTGATTAAGCATTCGGAGAGATAATCGCCTTTGAAAGTCGTACCCGACCACAGTTTCTAAGAACAACCTTCCTGTTCTTGATCGGGTTTGGCTGCGCCGACGGCTCTCCGGTGATATTGGGACTGTACAGGCGATCGAGGGGCACGTGGGGGTGTTGTGGAGGCTCCGGGTTGGAGGGGCTCACTCTCGAGCAGATATTCGATGGACGCATATATACATCTAGTTTTTTCCGATTTAAATTTATTTTTAAATACAATTTTTGGATTTAGATAGGTGCAATCTATGGAGATTAGGTCATTAGATTTGATACTAATCTGTGGGGATTTGATTTGGAGTATTTGGATTCGAATTAACTGGGCTTGAGCCACTGTTCTTCCGAGTTTAACTCGGCTGCAGGGGATGCCAAGTGAATAGTGCACAACACTATTCACAATGTTGGAAATTCTCTTCTTATATATATATATATATATATATATATATATATATATATATATATATATATATAATTTTTTTTCTTCTATATATATATATTTTATATTATCTAATATATATATTATATAATATATATATATATATATATATATATATATATATATAATATATATTTATATATATATATATATATATATATATATATATATATATATATATATATATATATATATATATATATATATATAATATTTATATATTTATTATATTATATATATATATATATATATATATATATATATATATTATATAATATATATATATATATATATATAAAAAAAAAATATATATATAATAAATATATACTAAAATATATATAAATTATAATATATATATATATATATATATAATATATATTATTATAATTATTATTATTATACATATATATATATATATTATAATATTATATATATATATATATATATATATATATATATATATATTATAAATATATATTATATATATATAAACTCCTAATACATAAATGTACTTACATACACATTAAATAATAGCCCTCTACAATTCTCAAAATCAAAGTATCTTTTAGAAATTAAATAATAAATTATTATTTTTATAAATCCAATTAAAAACCTTAGTGTTACAAAAGAAAAATCTATAAAAGTAATTAAAAATCTAAAAAAAAAAGTAAAATGCTTGGTGGCACATTCCTAAATTATGGGTGTATATACTTCTACTAATATTATTATTACCTATATTAAGTAAAAAAATCATTTTAAAAATAATAAATAAATAAATATTTGAAATGGAAAGATAACCAAAATAAAATTTAATAAATTTTAATCAACAGAATATTAAATTAATAAATATAGTAACCCCTACAGCTAATATGCTAGTCAAGACACTGATTGCACTAGCCTTGCCTTATTGTTTAGTCAGTGCACATGACAAAATTTAATGATGACTAAGACTATATTTATAAATAAATAACAAATAATTCAAACAAATTATTTAAGTAAATAAAATAGTAATAAAATAATAGTAAAATCCTTGAAAATTTTATGGATTACATTCTACCCAACTTATAAAAATTTTGTCCTCAAAATTAAAATAAAACTTAATATCAAAGAATAACGAGACTAACTATGAAGGGAGAGTAAGTACATCAAATCATAACTTGGTTTTCGAAAGATAGAGAAGGTAGTTATAGAAGGAATCCCAAGCTGACACTATATTGTACAATATATGGTATTCTTAGTCTTGCATGGATCACAGGTATTTAGTTTGTTTGAATGAATGGGTCGATATTACACGGTCAAAATCAAATAGGACGAAAATAGGCATCTAGAGCACAGAAAGGTATATTTGTGTGGTACATGTATGTCATATGTGTAAAGTGGCTTGTCTAGTTCATAAGGGTGAAATTTGTTTGAAAATAATGGCTAGTGTTGTGCTCCAAGTATCGAAGTCACGGTAGAGGTTTCAAAATGATACGGATAGAAATAGACATTATAAACTACCGATTTATTAGTCCAATCGTTGGAAATGCGTCAAGTTCGAAGATCGTACATTGACTTTCGAACAATGGAGAAACGATTTCATATGTCATGTTTGTGCATTCAAGTTGCCGAGGGATGCTACAATGACGCATACGTCGAAGAAATCGAAGGATGTACTCTTTTATAGTACACGAGGGTTATCGATGGAGGCAACAATTTCTAAGGTATGTCATGTAAGAATTTCTAACGACTAAGTCCTAAATTCTATTCGTGATAGGCCTGCTAGACTATGGTCATAAGGTTTCTAATGGGGTCGAAGATCGTGCTCATACATTGATGTCGATAACTCATAAATCATAGTAAGACGAAGTATTATGCTATGGATGTTGGCTAAGCAAGTGGATGTGTTGTTCTAATGCTAAGTAATGTGTTAATAATAAAATGGTATAACTAGAATAATACCTGCTGGATCCCTAGTCTCGGGAATGGGTGTCTATCACAATCATGGTAAATGATTGTCCTTACTTTTGTCTATTCACCTCCTGTTTAGACTGTGCTGCTTGGTCGGGTAAGGGTTTAGAAAATAAATGATAGTTTATCGCAAGAAATACAAAGAGCAAGGTTTAAGAAATCAAGATAAATGCTTAGAGATCAAGGGTACATTATTCCTTAGAGAAGATTTTATGATAGTCATCTAGGTTAGGGGTACGAATTAAGGATACGATTCTAATCATTCTTAAGTTTCAAATGATTAGAGGTTATGATAATATATCTAGGGTCGAGGAAAGGACAAGCAACTCAAGGCAAAATTTTAATCATATGACTTGGTCGATGGATAGCAGCGCTTGTGTATATGGCAAGCTAAGTTGAATACTCTGTATCTTTCTAACCTCAAGCATAAACGTTGTTTTTTCGAAGTCGAAAAATAATAAAGAGTTCAAGGGAGATGTGAGCAATGCGAATACGGAGTTCAAAGGCGTTCTAATAGTTCGAAAGGGAGTTGTCAAATACGGATGAGATCCTCGATGGCAAGTTAACCGTATCTCAATCCACGTAGAATAATCATATAAGGAGCGAACCAAGTGCACTAGGTTGATCATACCCTAATGCACCAGTTCTGATTAGACAATATGTTAGTGGGCACGCGCCCAAATAATATATCTTGAACAACCTCAATAAAGGGGTAAGCTTGCAAAACTAGGCTATAGTAGCAACATTGGTCAAGATGGTAAAAACATAGATACATGAGATTATGTTTGAAAGAAAGCATAAATAGTCCAAGTTCCTTAAAATATAAGTCTTGTCCAGTATTTGGACCTACACCGTCGTCCTACTATCATTTGTCTACGGCTTTGGTCGACCAAATAAGATAGTGTCCTCTAAAGCGTTATGGTCTAGGCAATCCACTTAGTATCCTCTATAATGGGTCATAAGGACAAAGGGAATACCAGGTCGTGAGGCATTCTACCCAACTTATGAGAATTAAACTAGTAGTGTGATGGAACGATGGAACATGTCTACCTAGTACGAGTCATCTCCTAACCTCTTTCAAGCACGAAAGAAGGATACAAATTTATAGGAGAATGAATCAAGTAAGAAGCAAAACAAGATAGTCAAATGTGAGTTCGAAAATGGAAGCATGGAAGGAGGTTAAGTATGTGGATAAGATTCTAGGCTCTAATCCTAAATATAGACTTGCTTGGTAAGCTATGTAACCAAACAATTTATCGTAGACTTGCATGGGCCACCACAAAAATATGTAACACTCCAGTCCCAAAATACGTAGGACTAGGTACGTAGACCTGCTAGTTGTATAATAAATATATGTAAGCTGTAAAATACAGTATAACCATAGCACACTAGTCTCATCCACAAAATAAAAAATATTATAAATCAACTATGAATTGTCATTTATAAGTTTGTTGGACGGAGACAAATCCACTACCAACTAATTTAAAATAAAAGTAATACATAGCAATTATAAGGATTTGCCAAAATTAGTAAGAACGGTCCAAGAGCGAGTCATCCTCGATAGAAAATAGAAGACCACGACCATGGCTAGAACACCTGTAGAAATTCAAGAATATACACCTGAAGAAATCATCGGGTCCTCAGAGGGACATAACAAGATACAAAAAGAATATGCCATATAACCGAATATAAACTGCTAAATAATAAGTCAAATCAGATCATAGCATGGTCCAATACTCCACCCTTGAATTAGCATACCACCCCCAACCAGACAAGGACTGGAGATGACACCCTAACCCACGATGAAGTATCTTTCCATGCCATGAATCCAATATAGTATCCGGACCACAACAAGGTTCAGTACCTTCTCATCGAAGCAGTGAACCACACCTACAACCAAACATGGACAAGGTGTGGCAAACTAGTCTGCGACAAGTTATTATTCCAGGCTACAATCAGGTATAAGTACACAAACCAAAAGTACCTATACCTAATGGATAAGATAGCTTCACATTCTATGTATATACAATTTAAGAATAAAATTCCAACGCATGGGCTCTCTGGCTAAAATGGGATCGGCATAGTCCCCTCTTGGGCACCATGGGCCTCAAGCATAACCATTCCTCGAACGTCAATGGCTAGCAAATAAATGGCTCGTCAACCCACATCTCCGACGGATCATACGGTCACAAAGGTAATGTGCATGGTAGCCCATATGCTTAGAAAATGTCCTCTCCACCCTTTGCCTGTATGTCATCTACACAACACATAGTCAAACTAGTCATTTAATATTACTAGCGGTTAATCCTATCGCACGACTTATACGTATTGCTGGGTAGCCAGCTACACATGTTCGAGTTCTATATGCGACTTACGACTTTGTAGCACAAATGTGTCAAGGCCTATGAGTGCAACACAAACGAGGGTGGTATCATAAATCTTGGTTTAATTGGCATAGAAATATTAAATGACAGGAAATAAACTAAGTCATAGAATTATATATACGGTCTCTAAAGTTATCAAACTATATGTCTATGGGCCCGGTTTGATGATATGAACCCAACCATATGTCCAAAGTTGGATTTTGATGGGCCGTGTACAAATTCGTCCAATAAATCGGGTCGCTGGCCCGCCAAAATAGTGTTCCAGTCGACCTTCTTAGAATCAGACCAAACATGGCTCACAGGACAAGAAAAACTATACGGTCCTGATGGCGTAAGTTTCATAACGAGATGACGAACGTGCAAAAAGTTATTGATTAGTTTACAAAGGGGCCGATACGGGATATATCGACCGATACGCCTCGATTTCGTCGCGCACGCACAAAAAAATCGAGTTCTATCGAATCCCACATGTCGACAACATCCATACGCATTCGATGCTCATGGGTTGCGACCACGTCGCCAGGTTTGTTGGGGCACACGGCGTATCGGGAATAATTTTCTAAATTTCTACCGTTTAAAAATAGTTTTTTCGTCAAATTTAGGAAACCGATTTCTTGGCGCACAGTCATTAAAACTGAATTCTATAAAAGGGTTTTGTAGACCTATATGTTGGCTAAGACTATTTAAAATTAGTTTTTGGAAAATCATAATATTTGTTTCAAAAGTTGTCTTCCAAGTTGGGGTAGTGGACTGCCTTGATGTTCTATTTTTGAACAGATTATTGCCCAATTTTGTGTAGAATTTTTGAGGATTCTACAGTAGTACCTCAAATTCTATTTGAAATGGATTGAAGCTAATCATGTGGACTACATATAGGGCAAATCAGATCGAAACTTGATCAAGCACTCAGAGAGATAATCCCTTGTAAAAGTCGTACCTGACCGTAATTCTAAAGAACAACCTTCCACATTCTGGATGGAGTTTTGTTGCGCCGGCGATTCTTCGGTGATATTGCGACTGTGTAGGCAATCGAGGGGCACGTGAGGGTGTCGTGGAGCCTCTAGATTGGAGGGAGCTCTCTCTCGAGTAGATTTTCGATGGGGTTGTCTCCCTAAAACTTCGGCACAATGCGCATATATACATCTGGTTGTTTCATCCGATTTAATTGTCTTTAAATTCAATTTGGATTTAGATAGGTGCAATCTCTAGAGATTAGGTCATCAGATCTGATACAAATCTGTAGGGATTTGATTTGGAGTATTTGGTTTGAATCGAACAGGGCTTGAGCCCTTGTTCTTCCAAGTTTAACTCGGCTGCGGGTGGATGCCACAGCACTGTTCACAGAGTTAGGAATTCCCTTCTTTATTTATTTATATATATATATATATATATATATATATATATATATATATATATTTACCAAATAACAATATATATAAATATATAAAAATATATATATATATATATATATATAGTATATATATATATATATATATATATATATATATATATATATATATATATATATATTTTATATATTTATATATATTGTTATTGGTAAATATATATATATATATATATATATATATATATATATATAAAAATTAATAAAGAAGGGAATTCCTAACTCTGTGAACAGTGCTGTGGCATCCACCCGCAGCCGAGTTAAACTTGGAAGAACAAGGGCTCAAGCCCTGTTCGATTCAAAACCAAATACTCCAAATCAAATCCCTATACATATACATATATATACATATACATATACATATATATTCCCTTCATTATTTTATTTTTATTCCTTTACCAAATAACTATACATATACATATGCATATACATTTTTTTTTATACATATACATATACATATAATATATATATATATATATATATATATATATATATATATATATATATATATATATTATATATTATATATATACATATTTATATATATATTTTTATATATATATATATATATATATATATATATATAAATATATATATAAAAATATATAAAAATATATATATATATATATATATATATATATATATATATATACTTTTGGAAAAAATATATATATATATACTTATGGCAAAACATGTCTGGTCGACTTTCCAACAAAAGCTGCACATTAGAGGAAGAGTTATAGGCATGGAAGGCCGATTAGCGTTGTGGTGGAGACGTTACAAATTGCACTACAAAGAAGTTACTGTAGGGGCAATCTGCCTGGTTCTTTGGAAGAATAGCAATAAGTGGAGGTATGATCAATACAAGTACTCGGCACGACAGGTATGTGATGAAGTTCAAAGACAAATTAGCAAAGCAACGGTGGTCTGCTCGCATGGAAGGAAGTTTTAAGCTTAGCTTTATGTTTGTCACCAAGGAATCATATGAATTCCTCTTGTACTTTTCTGTTCAAGTCTATCAAATAAAGATGTCTATTATATATATATATATATATATATATATATATATATATATATATATATATATATATATATATATATATATTTATATATATATTTATAAAAAAATTATATATATATATATATAAACTCCTAAATACATATATGTACTTACATACACATTAAATAATAATCTGTATATTTCTCTGAAATTAAAATATCTTTTAGAAATTAAATAATAATTATTTTCTAAACCTAATTAAAAACCTTAGTATTTACAAAAGATAAAATCTGTAAAAGTAATTTAAAAATCTAAAAAATAAGTAAAATGCGTGGTGGCATTTTCCTAGTTGTGGGGGTAATTATACATATATGTACTTATATATAAAAAAAATCATCTAATAATAACTTAACAAAATGACAAGGAATAATTATAATAATAACAACAACAATAATAAAAAAAACAATAACAAAAAAGAAAATAATAATAATAATCATAATATTTCCACAACAACTTAGTAGGTATCCTAAATTGTGGGTGTATATACTTCTACTACTATTACTATTACCTATATTAAATCAAAAACCCCCTTTAAAAAAAGATAATAAATAAATAAATATTAAAAATGGAAAGATAACCAAAATATGATTTGATAAATTTTAATCAACAGAATATTAAAATATAAAATATAGTGACCCCTACAGCTAATATGCTAGTCAAGGCACTTGACTACACTAGCCGTGCCATATTGTCTAGTCAGTGTACATAACAAAATTTCAGCATGACTAAGACTATATTTATAAATAAATAACAAAATAATTCAACAAATTATTTAAGTAAATAAAATAATTAAAAATAATAATAAAACAATCCTTGAAAATTTTAGGGGATTACATCAAAGCTGGAGTTCGTTCCCACCAAAACTTTGTGAACTTCATCAGCGACTCTAACTGTTCCTCTTCCTAGGGGCCCTTCCTCTTTTTTTTGTCAGGCCTTTGTGGACTTTATCTTGTAATCCTTCTTTTATCAATAAAGCTTTCTTTTTAGCACACTCCGTCTGTCAGGGCTAGCGGCTGCATCATGCCTGAACTGTCGTTGTTGGCCTTGTGCATTCTAAGCTTGAAGAACTTTTGTCAAGAAGGGATATTTGTAATTTTTTTTTTGGGTGGACTTAATAGGGTTTCGTGGGCGTTCTTATTCATGACGTACCAAAATTAGGTACGGATAACAGGGGGAGTGTGACATATCACCAATGATCACGTGGTTATGATAATGTAAGAGGAAGTTTCTTGCGCAGAGGTAATTTGGACATGGCAGGCCTCTGTAATTTTGCTACTGATTTTATGATGAGTAGCATGGATAACTTGCTCAGAGGTGATATGGACCTAGCAACTTCTCATGATCATAATGCTGTCTTAGGGTAAGCAGTGAGAATACCTTGCTCAGAGGTATTGTGGACATAGCAAGTATCCATGATCGGGGTGCTATTTTGGTGCAAACAATGAGAGTATTTTCCTCAAAGTTGATGTGTACGTAGCAAATGTACATCTTTTGGTTCTGGAAGATGACTTAGAGGTGATATGGACATAGTCATTTTTCGGAGGGGAAAGTTAGAGGTGATTATGATATGACTTTTGATCAATACTTTTGACCTGACTGGGGGTTAATAGGTGAGATACCTTTAGGGCAGCTGGGCCGCAGAAAGGTGTTTGACAAATATTTCCATGTGCAACACCGAAATGGTTTGCCTCATAAAGCAGATGTATCATATTTTGTCGTGCCTCTGGGAGACGATAGCCAACACTAGTATGTCTAGTTTATTTGTTCAGACATAATATTTTATTAGAAATTTGCCGTTGATGGCATCATTATTAAATCTTTGTTAGAGTGGGCGAGTATGTAGGCGATGTTGGAATACACTGACTCTACTACGTAGGGTCCCTCCTATTTGGGCTAGTTTCTTTGACGCTTTTGTTGAAAGCCCCGGCGATGCATGCTTGATATAGTTCAATCCGCTATAGAGATGGAGGCCTTTTTTGTCTAGAGATTCTAATTCTTGGAGCCGTAGGCGATGATTTTCTTCCTCACCGAGCTGGCTCAAGTGGGTCACACTATGGTAGGGAATTTGGATCTCCAACGGGAGTACCGTATACGAGTGAGAATTACGTGTTGCCTATTAGAGTCCGGACCGTTGTACGATATACACAGACACATTTATCCAGCTTTTCGTTCCAATCATGTTTGTTGGATGAGGCGAACTTCTACAGAAATTTGATAATCGTCTTGTTGAAATCTTCTGCTAACCCATTCGCTGCTAGGTGATAAGGGGTTGAAGCCCATTCTGATTCCGATATTTCATGCATAATCGGTAGAAGATATGGCTCGAGAATTGAGAGTCGTTCTTGTGGATGATGTGCCTGGGAATCCCAAAGCAGTAAATCACGTGATGCTTAATAAAAGCAATCACACGCATTTACTTCTACTAGTGGCACCACCTTTGCCTACTTGGAGAAGTAGTCATTTACAGTGAGGATAAACCGATGCCCTCTTAATGACGACAAGGTGATTGGCCCAATAATGTCCATATCCGAGGCTTCAATAGCTAAGATGCTAGTATAGGATGAAGGAATTCTGAAGTCCTATGGATGAAATCTATATGGATTTGGCATTCCTGGCACTTCTTAATGTAGTATATGGCGTCTACGACTATTGTGGGCCAATATTAGCCCATACGGAAGAGACGATCATGTAGTTTCGAACCCGACTGATGTGCTCCATACGTTCTGTCATGTGCCACCCGTAGCACTTTTTTAGCATCCAGTTCGGATATGCATCGGAGTAGGTGCCCGTCATATGTACGCCGATATAGATTTTTAGTGACCGCATCATAGTAGAATCAGAGAGGTCATCTTCTGACGGATGCTACTTTCCTTGGATCTTCTGGAAGGATCCGTAGACTGCATAGTCAATGAGGGTGAAACTCCAATCTTTGGTGTCGACGTTCACCGTAGAATAACTATGACATACATGCAGACAATCTTTGGTGCATACCAACTCTCGGATGGTCACTGTGACCGGGTGTTATCCTTCAGAAGGAGTATCTAGTGACGCTGTCAAGCCAATGAGGGCGTCGACTTCGTTGTTTTGAGCCCAGGTACGTTTCCTATAAAGAATATAGTGAAAGTGGAGATTATGTTGAACGCCTCTTTATGGTAAGGGATCAAGTCTATATGGCAGATTTTAAACTCCCCTCAAATTTGGTTCACTACCAGTTTGGAATCTCCGTAGGCTTCCAGTTAGTCTGCTCCTATATGTCTCGCCAACTGAAGTCCCATGACGAGAGCACTGTATTCTGTAATGTTGTTGGAATATGGATCCTTTAGACAATATGTATGATGAATGACCAGGTTGTCGGGTAAGATGTGTACTATCCCAATTCCTGCTACCATGTTGCCCTAAGGTCCTGTCCATGAGGCCCCGTCGAATAACATCTGCCAGACTGATTTGCTCACAATTGAGTACGACTCCAGCAGTTCATCGTATTTTTGGCCAAATATTCTAACGTCTCTCAATCCTTCCAAAAATGATAGGTTTTGTGCTTCTTTTATGGATGGTACGATAAAATAAGTGTTTGTGGAGTAAGAGAGGGAATTCACCGAATGGGTGGAGGCCACATGCTTGTGAAATCTTTGGCCCATGTCTCATCCTAGAAGGTGTGTTAGCTTTTTATGCGGGTAATTTAAATAAATTTCTTTATTCACATAAAGTAGAATATCCCTTGGCGGGATTACATCTTCTAAGAGTTGCATATCCTTCCGAGCCATCATACTCTCTTTGGACCCATCCTGATGACACTTTTCTTACCGGGTCTTCGGAGTTTCAGCACCACCGACTCCTTCGATCTTGTTGACGATAGGTTTGGATCTCATCCTAACAACGTCTGGCATTGATTAGACATTAGGACTATATAGCTTTCATAAGGATTTTGACGATCACAAGGACAGGAATCTTCGGAGCTCGCCCGTTGACTCGGATCTTTTAAGGTTCTTGGGTGGTTTGCCCTGATCTGGTTTCATCGTTTGGGATGCAGCCTTCCGTTTCTGCTTCCACGAGTCTGGGGGTCTCCTTGGATCCTTTGTCATCATCAAATTTATGGGATACTTCTTGTGACGCCTCTTGATATAGGGGGCCATATGTATAATATGCTTCGACCCCTTTGTCGGATCGATGTCAACGAATTCTGTTCTGACAACGCCGTCATTATCGACGTACTTCAAGCATTAATGACGAGTTAATGGTACAACTATGTGTTCATGAATCCATGGCCGCCCGAATAAGACATTATGAGATAAATTTGCATCGATGATATAGCAGGTGGCTTCTGTCTTCAGATTGCCTATCTGGAATTTGAGACAAATTTTCCCGGGAGGGTAGCTTCTCCCGGCCTTTTAGCGTTGAAGCCGCTAATGGTTGTGCTAGTAGCTGACAACCGATGCATGGGGATCTAGAGACTCTGGATGAGGCTCTGCGGGATGATGCTGATAGAGGACCCCATGTTGATGTGCATCTAGTCCACTTTGATGGCACCAATGTATCCCATATAGTATAAGGCCCGGTTGTGCCTATTATTCTTCAATAGCATGTCTTGCAGCGAGAACGTAATATGCGGCATGTTGTCCATCGTGATGTGGTAATAGGGGCATGCTATTAGGTCATCCTTAGGCTCCTTGACCTGTGCTAGATAGGAATCAACATTTTGAAGTGCCTCGCTCAGTGTATCCCGCATGTCTTTGGAGAGGCGGAGGAGCTGGACGATTGGCAGTCTAGCTGGAGTTTTGGCTAGGTAGGCCATAATGTCATAGTTGTAGGGCCTATCTAGCCCTGGCGAGGAACCACTCTTTAGGCGTTTGTCGAACCGGGTCTTCCTTCTGTCTGCTCTAATTGGCAGAAGGCAGTTTGGCAATAGCCCTTTCTGGTACCTCTGTGGCAACTGGTGCATCCAGAGGTGAGACCTCTTCTTAATTAGGGTCATTGTTGCGCCCAAACGTCTTGCTAGATCTAGTTTCTCCGATCATGGCTTTGTTGTTGGAGGACATGTGGACAGACTTTCATATTATGAAGTTCGGCAAGATTATGACGTAAGCTGACTCCGTTCTACTAGCTCTGTCTTTGTCGGGGTACGGATGCATGGTGGCGTCGTCTTGTGAATCCAGCGGCTGGCTACCCCCGCCTACTGTAATAGCTCGATTCAGTGAAGATCTTCCCCTAACTTTGAGTCTTATCCTTAAAGGATTGCTACCCCCTAGAATAGAAGATATGTAGGGACGATGTACCCCCTGGTTGGGATATGCTTTTTCACAAGAGTCCTCTCGATTGGGTATTCTGGAATACCCCTATCATAGGTATAGTCGGGTGGGCTAACCTACGCATTGGCGGTCTCCTCGTATTGGTTGAGGAGGAGGGAGCCTTTGAGCCCTTTGGGACATGAGTATCCTTTCGGGGAGAGTGGCAGAAAGCACTAACTGGTTCATGTCCCATTGTCCGCTGTAGCCATTGGAAGACATATGGCTTTTTTGTAGATACTGTTGTCTGAGAACAACAGCAGTTGATAGTGATTTGGGTGCAATGCCTCGTAGAGGTTTCCTGCATGCACCACCATCTTTCTTTACCCCCGCTTGCAATCTATTATTTTTCGCAAGTCTGGCAGAGGGTGTTTGTTTGAGCCACGTGGATCGTATGGCTGATCAGACGAGGCTCCTGCTCCATCACAGGGGTTACCCAGAATGGAACTATAGGGTTGGCTTACTTTATGCCCATGATTTTTATGGGCACATGTGTGTGTCCAATAGAGACTTCCATTAAGGGCCTATATAATCATCCAGGGCACTTTCTGATGAACGCCCGCCAAGGCAACGGTCTGGGTATGTTGAGCCCATATCGCTCTAGACCTCTTTCTACGTGTATTTGAGTAGTACATCGCGTCTAGGTCTTCTTCGTGGGTGGGTTCTAATGGAAGACAGATCTCATTTACCTTCTTGTATATGTTATCGTCTGGCACTATTGGCTTGATTTGCATCTACAAGAACTTGTATTGATTTAGATGAGGCATATTTTTGCGTCTCCTGCTGGTAAGCTGGCTGAGATGCAGCTTTGTCTTCTTGAGCAGGGAGTAGCGAGGATGGCCTGGTGAGAGCCCGTGTTCCCAAGTCCCTCACGTTGTATCGCCTTCTCCGGTTGGGACCGGAGTGTTGTGCTCCCCTTTTTCCACTTTTGAGAGTGGTGTAGGGTTACACAGGACTTGGATACGGGGCTTCGTTGGTAGAAGTTTGCAGAGCATCCTCTGCAGTTGCTGGTGGTGGCGCAGCAGCCTTGACTACCCAGGCCATGCGAGTCTTTCTAGGTTTCCCAAACCTAGGAGAAGGGTTTTAACCCTTCAGTGAGCATGTCTTCATAAGCTTCTTGATCGAACCTGACGACCAACGTTTGTTGGAATGAGCCCAACTTGAAAGTATCAGATTGTGGCACTACTTTCTTGTCGAAGGAGAAAGTCGTCCCTAGTAGAGTCACCAGCTTGTTCGCGATCACCGGAAAGATGATGATGATATGTATTTTTCAAAGGGATAAAGGAAGAAAAAACAAGTTAAAATAAGACTCTTTTTCTTTATATATTAAGATTTGAACAATACAATAAAGCCCTAATAGTAAGGATTTTCTAGTACAAATATAGATTCTAGGGAAATGTGCCGATGGAGATCGGGTATTGTAATGACCTATTTACTCCATTGACAATCTGATACTTGATAGCTTTTCGAAGTGCTCGCTTTGACTCTCTCTTGCATATCTGGTACCTTCAACAACGAGGTTGATTTTGGTAGATTTAATTTGTTCCTTCTTTCTTTTTTTATTGATTCCTCCTATATGTTTTTCTTTTAGCGGGTAAGCTATGAAGGAGGTAATGATGAGGAAGGATCTCCTACGTAGAAGATGCCATATGGATTGCCACAACCGTTTAGGCAGACTATTACCGCTCCGCTAGGTCCAGGCGTTGATTGGGCGGTCGTTGCTGCAGGAGCTTCAAGTGAGGACTTAAGGATCCTCGGGTGTAATTGTTAGGGGTTATGACTGTCCATCCGTACGACTTGATCACAGGTGACCTAACACGCACTAATGTTTAGGACAACGTGTCATTTGAATGGTGCAGTTATGTAACTGTCATGCCATAAACGTGAGACTTAAATGAGGTGGCACGATATTTGGTTGATGTGTGGCCCTGGCCGTGATTTGGAGGGTTTATGGTGCACACACAATAAATATGGTGTTGATCCTTTCAACAATTACCAAAGGGATTTGAGGTCATCCGGTTCGGGCACGAACCAGCTTGAGGTGGTCCATTTTAGGGCGCGATCCAGCTATCTTGGTGTAGAAGGTAGCTCAGCCTGGGACTTGAGTCGTCTGTGTTGATGTGGAGACTGGTTGGGCCATTTGAACCACATGCCCTATTGGCCACATAGGGGCTTCATGGAATGGAGGCTGCATGGTGTCCGTGCCACATGTGATCTGGTCCCATAGAGTGGTGTACTTGCTATAGGAACGTCGAGCACCTCTAGAGGGGGGGTGGTGAAAAGAGAGCGTGTGTGAACGGAATAAAAATCACCAAACTAAAATATATGCTGTATCATAGGTGATAAGTGTTAGTTAGATGATAACAAAATATATAGAGATTAAATACGTAGTGTAATGAGCATTAGAATAACAAACTCATCACACATCGATGTGCACAGGTTTCCCTCTGAGAAGACTAATCCAGTCTCAAGTACTCTTGCTCAAAGTTAATCTACTATGGCACAAGCTTTGAATCTGAACCGCTTGCAGCTCCTTATAACCAAGAGTTTCTATTCGATGGACTTCCAACTTCAATAAGGCAAAATTTAAAAATTGGAACATTTTCGAAAAAGCCTAGTTTACAACTCGAACCAATGTTAAGCTCGAACCCGAATGGCACTTGGGTTGGCTGGGAATCGTAAAAGGCTATATATGAAAATATAAAGCTCTGAATCCTCTGAATAGATAGATAAGAGAAGAATAAATTGAATAAACTGGAATGAGAATTCCTCATCTATTTATAGCATTTTTTGGGAATCGAACTCGACATGAATTCGAGTGTAAATATTTCATAATTTGAACGGGTTGCAGATCTTCAGGAAGACCAGTAAAGTTCAGGAACAAACTGACTGAAGTCGGTCCGTCGTTGGTCCGAACTCGAGTCAAACTTGGTTAGGTAGTTTCCTGACCAGTTTGAGTTCTTAATAAAGATGGGCTTTTTGTTTCTTTGAGTATTGGGCTTTTGGCTAGTATGGAATGTGGAATAGGATATTTTGTGGATATGTAGGCTATTTTGAAAGTGGCTTTTAGTAGCATAGCCAGTTGACAATCCGATCGACCTCATATTTTTTGTAGACTCAGTAAAGTGTAAAATACATAATAAAGTATGAAAAATGTCTTGATCAGCATCCGCAATCTTTGTTTGACAATCTTTGTATGACAAAGACGATGAATGGTAGCACTGTGTAAGTAGAAGTTTTGCATTTGTACCTATAGCTGCGTATTATTTGCGTATGGACCAAAGTTTACGTTGATTATCAAAATTATGTGTCACTATTGTAGAATCATGAAAAATACTAAAAAGAGGCATATAGATTTCATGCGCCTAAAATATAAATGTTCCTAAGTTAAAGATGTCAGCTAAAGAACTTGGACCTTCTAAAAGACAATTGGTCGAAGATGGGCCAGAGAGACGCATGGTTCATTTAGACGCATGATGTTTATTGTGTGAAAAGACAAACCTCAGACAATGTGCAATGTTCAGACTACAAGGAATATGTTAGTAATCTCGTCACCTTCATCATTACACTTTATCACCTATGAAGGAAGTAGTTGTATGCGTCAACTTCCAGAATAGTGTTTTGCAGTATGTAGTTAAAAAGCTATGCGTTTAAAATATTAATTGACACATAGTTAGTCAAAGAGACTATTTGTAGTAAGCAACCAGATACTATGCTTCTAAAATAATTTGATGCATGGTTGACCCCAAGTAAACATATTGTATGCTGACATGGCAATGTTTCGTACAACACGTCATAAAATACGTGGAGAACTATACGTGATTCTCGAGCACGTTCACTCTCCAGTAACCCCTAAGGCTCATATGCCTACCCAGTTTCATGCATCTCTGAGGCAGAAGACAGTATATTTTTGCACATACGCACTTGGCTATTCCAGTGAAGAAAAGCTATAAATAGAGGTTTCTTCCTCGCACAAAAGAACACACTGGAAAAAGGAGAGACTACGTATAGAGCTTCTTTGCTAATAACATTCAGAGAGAGAGAGAGAGAGAGAGAGGGCTTTCAGTGATAAAGTTCCCCTTGCTACCGGCAGTTCATCAACTACCAAGCTTCACCAACTTCTGCATCAGAACATCAACGGAGTAAAGAAGTCGAAGTAGACTTAATCTCCATCGCCCCAATCCCCAGATTCTATTGTACTCGAAATTCATGTTTATGATTTTTATTGTATTCTTTTTTTACATTAATACAAAAGATTATACATTTATGAACTCTTTTGTGTTGAAACAACAATGGCAATACTGTTGGTGACGCATTTCTTCACCGACGAGAAACTGGTGGCACAATCTGATATGACTAAGCTTAGTTTATTAGAGAAAATATTGGTTGTCAAATTAGACCAACAAGCATATGAAGCGATGCTGTCGGACAAAGAATTTGCTCCGGCCGCTAAGAGTCAGAAAGCCAAGTATGTTCGTAAGACTTGGATCCCGAAGTCTCCCCTCGCTCTTTCTAACGCCATTGATGGCAAAGGGAAAGCTCTGGCCACTATTAGCCAAAACAATAGTTCTGAGGCGCATGGCTCAGTACCAGCCACAATATTGTCTAAAGATGTTTCTGCTATTAAGACGCATGATATACACCATGCATCTAGAAAATCACTACGATGTGTCTATAAAAAAGGCTGGCATCTGTGACAAAACCACTTGCTCCAACTTATGTCACGATCCGCACTCGCTTTTCGGATGCAAATACATGCGCAAGTCCAACCTACGCTGCAGTATCAACGGTAGAACGTTGTCTAGGCCATAATGCTCAAATTCGCAATAATGCTCATAAATAATTCTTTTATTTGCTCATTCAGACTAACTAAATAAAATTACAATATCCAAGTTATATTTGATTACAATGTCTCACAGAATAGAAATGACAACTAACTGAATACTGAACTATCTAACTAGTCTCTAGATTTTGGCCTTCAAATACACTTGTATCTTTCCCAAGGATCCAACGCATAGGGTAGCTGCGACTATTTGAAAAATATGGTTTCCAGTCAGGAATGGAACGAGTACAACTCGTTGAGTATAGTTCCAAGTATATGATAATGACTATAAAATCATGAATAGAAATGACATATATGATAAAAAGAATAAACATTAAAACATGGTATGAAAAGAGTAAAGCAAAACGACTAGCATGAATAAGTAAGACATGGAACAAGGAAACTTAACCATCTACGTGATTTGAAGTACACCTTTCAATATATGATCGGACTGGTCCACTACATCGTACGGTCTACATAGGATTTGTATCCTTACGGTCTACAATGCATGAAATATAAAATAAAGCACGGTCTACGTTGTTGATCACGTATCTACTTAGTGCTTCCCTGCCCTGACAAAACAAACATGGACCCATTGATTATGATGATGTGGCATACATGTAAGAATGAAATAGGATCCATAAAATATTATCTCTGTAATGAGCGTGTCAAGAATCAAATATGCATCACTAATCATGCAATTATAGTAATTAAGAATATTAAAAACACACAAAAACTGTACTTGCCTGGGGTCCTTAGCTGGTGAAACCGATAATCCCATTGAGTCCAAATTAGTCCGAATGGCTAGGGTTGATGCAAAGAATTCCAAGGTCACAAGGAAATATGGATACGATTAGTCACGATTTAGGATTTAATTTTGAAGAGGAATTTGCATAAATAACTATTCATAACTATCTTGGAAATTATTATATGATTTGAAAATTATATATATATATACTTAGTCAAGCATCTATCTTGGAAAGTTTATTTAGAAAATATTTATACTCATTTTAAAAGCCCAAAAGTATTTTACTTATATATATTAAGAAAATATTTGTAACCTAATCGATTTTAACTCCTTTTAAGAAAGTATTTATTTTATGAATATAAATCCTTATTAATAATTTATTTATTAATCAAATAAAAACCCCAAAGTCATTTATTATCTAATCCTATTAAGTCCATTACCAAAATTTTATCTAAAAGATTAATTAAAATATAGGGCCAAAGCCCAATACTATATTTTCATAAATACAATTTCTTTTAGAAACATTGACTGTGTATTTCAATAATCTCTAGTTGATAATAATAACAATACTAATATATTTATATATACTGTTGTGAAAATACTAGTTATAACATGCAACTTGAAACCCCTATACATGTAAAGGCCTAAAACCAATTTAATCAAACGCCCAATATAAAGCCTATAGAATATCAAAGAAATTGATAATATACAAAGCCCACCATGTCAAAAATATGCCTATTTAATATGAAGGTTCATTTTAGAAAGCAGCTTTATATACAACATTTCTAGAAATACTTTATATATAAAATATAAACCCAAGGTAAGTTTTGATATTAAATGTATCCCCCAAATCAATTGAATTACCTGCTGGGCTTAAAGCCCAACATATTAAGCTTAGTAACGTAAAGCACATTAGGTTCATCAACTAAACCCCTTCAAAGAAACAAAAACCAAATATAATTCTCTGTTCCCTCATCCTGGAGCGAGAAAGACATTCTAGAGAAATGAAGAAAGAAAGAAAGGGTGAGGAAAAAAATAGAGGGAAGTGAGGGGAGAGGGGTTCAAGAGCTCACCTGGGTGGAAACGATGGCTTGGTAGCTCTCGACGCTGGAGAGCTGACACTGCCGGAGTCGATCCGATGTCGTCGATTTCTGGGGTTGCTGAGGTGTATGAAAATGAAGACCACGCGGTCGTCGTCGGCGCTCAATAGGGCAACGACGCAGAAGAGGGCCGTTGCTACGGTCGACGTCGAGGAGATCAGTGGTTAGCAAGGCCCGTGATGGCTGGATTTTGACGGCGGCTCACCTGATCTAGACGACAAGTGGCACAATCACGGATCGGGGTTGATCGGTTTTGGCAGTGGCCGAAGCTGTCAGTGTGGCGCAGAAGGCACAAGAAGAAGAAGTACGTCGGACACAACTGTATGACGCCTGGTGGTAGCCACGATATTGGGTAAGGGTCAGGATTTTGATTTCTTTTGTTTCATTTTGGTGGCGGGGTTTGTCGGCTGGTATGGTGATGACGCCGGCAGGTTGGGGGGTGGTGTTGGCCTGGGGGTCGATGATAGGTAGTGATGTGGCGGTGGTCGATAGTAAGTCGACTGGGAGGTGGGCGGACAGGGACACAACAATTATTGTTGTAATTATAAAGAACAAATTTTGGATGCGATACCCGAGGTCGAACCCGAGGCCAGATACTTGGCTGACACGAGGTTGATGGTGGTGAACACAGACACAGACACGAGAACATGATTTTGTTTATTGGCTGTAGTTGTAGAGGTGGACTGACCTTGGTGGTGAAGGTGGATCTGGGAATGATGTTGGTGGTAATGGTCGTGGTGATGGTATGGTGGTAACAATGAGAATAAATTGTGAAGTGGCTCTCGGCCGAGGCATCCTCAGCAGGGCTGACATCGACACGACAGTTGGTCGTGGCTAGATGATGTTTATAGATTTTTGTCGGATGTTGGTTTGAGAATATGGGAGGAAAACAAAGGGAAGCCTCCTTAAATAGGAGTTCAACTCCTAATTAGATAATAATTAGGATCACAATAAATAAATTCCTCCTTTAATTTAAATATATTTAAATCAAAAACTTATTAGTAGATAATATTATTAGTTTAAATCGTTATTTAGTACTTATCAAATAATTTTAAATTCTAATAGATAAGTATTTAGTTTAAATCAAATATAATTATTTAAAATAATTTATTTCAATCCAAATCTATTAGTAGATAATAATAGTTAATTTAAACTAATCATTTATTATTATCCAGTAGCTTATCATACGAGTTCAAATCTTTATCAAATAACGATCAACATAATACTTTGTTTTTGAGAGATCAAATTGTTACAAATATGTCGTGCCCTTGCATCCTGAGTTGCCAAAAGGTCTTTTGAACCTGACGTAGTGACTAGTATCGGATTAATGACGGAAACGTTCTCGACAATGTTTAGGTACTTCAAACCATGGTATAATAACCTATATATAGTTGGTAGATTAGTTAAATCAACTTATTAATGTAATAACAAACAATTTCAAAAGCAAAGTATTCTTGTACCTTATGTATATTTGGATACAATTGATTGAGAGAGCACACATTTTAATAAAATTATCAAAATCCTATTCGACAAAATGTGTGACTGTTGGGCTACCAAATAAGTCGACAAAAATGGTACCAGAATTGGTGTTTTTTAGTAATCAACCGTTGTACCAGTTTAGCAAAGCAATCCATTCTAGGCGGGTTTTTGAATGACCTTGTAATTCTTGTGAAAGCTCTTGTAGGTGATTTAACTTTAGTTGGGGTCTTTGTTTGCTCTTTGAGAGCTTCCTTGACCACCTTGTATGTCTAAAATACACAAGTTTAGGGTAAAAAAGCATAAGACAGAAATAAGATGCTATTCATACAATTTTTTTTAGTAAATATTGAGTACCTCACTAATTAGAGTACCAGGATGAACTAAATTGTTTGGCCAAAGTATATGATGTTACGACCCGCACCCGATGTAAGGGCACGAGAACGTGGGTACGTCCAGCCTATGCCGTAACATTGGCGGTAGAACACTGTCTAGGCCAATTATGCTAACTAACCATCTCACACAATAATATACGAAACATATCAATAACATCTCAACTCCCTACAGAGGATAGGATGATAATACTCATGCTCAATCACAATAACTATAAGGGAGATAAATGGCACGATAAAGTCATAAAAGATATGATAAGAAAATCTTAGGGAAGTCTAACATAAACATAACATAAGTCCAAAACAGAGCCTAAGAGTCTACTATCTCAATAACATATGTCTCAAAATAATAACATGTCAATGAGTCAGAAAGATGAAGATAAATCTAGTACTAATAGCTGATTAACCGAGTCGCTATAGTGTCTTCTCTACTGGATTGGGTCCTCAATGGTCTCCTGCGGGTAACCTTCATCTACACTGAGTCCACAATAGGTAGGACAGAAGTACTCAAGAACCTTTGAAAATATATTATCCAGACAGGATTGGAGCAAAACACAAACTCTGACAACATTTCCAATTAAATGATAAATGCTATAAAACAGTAAAAGTGAGTATAATACATGATGAGTATATAGAACTATTCCATAACTATCTGGCATATCATGTAATAAGAATAAAAAGATGGAGTAATAAAGAGCATCACAATGACTATGAAATAAGAAGGAAAGAACTGAACTAAATGTGTTTTGAATCATCATTTCCAACAAGTATTCTATCAATAACAAAGTCCACAATGGCAAGGCACAATTATACGATAACGTATGATTGTCTATCCACTATATCACAATAGTATGACTCAACCCAATCAGGATTGGCTATCCACCATAGCACAATAGTACGACTTAATCATATGGGTAACGTATGATTGGCTATCCACAATAGTACAATAGTATGGCTCAATCCAATCAGGATTGGCTATCCACAATAGCACAATAGTATGTCTCAATCATATGTGTAACATAAGTTCGACTATCCATAATAGCGCAATAGGACGGCTCAATCATACGGGTAACTTATGATTGGCTACCCATATTAGTACAAGAAGGTGTCAACATATGAGCAGGGTGATCTAATTATATAATAAGATATGAGAAACAATATATTTATATCAAAATAGAAACCATAACAACTAATTCGTATAACCATCGTGTCATGAATCAAGTATAATATCACTAAATACATGGATCATAGCAAATATCATATAATAGAAACTATCAGAGAATGTACTCGCCTGAAATACGGTATAATACATCAGCAAATCTGAAATAGTGCTTCGAAGAACTACATATGGAATATTATGTCAATTGGTGTTTTTAAATCATGAACTTGCTATTCTAGCTTGATACTAGGTCTCTAGGTCATTTATAAGTCAAACTAGGTCATACCTTACTAAACTAGGTCAACTAGGTCATTTTTAAGTTTTTTTAGGTCTATACCTTGTCACACCACGGTATTCTAGCTACTATTGGGTATTACTAGCTAGTATCCCTATGCTTCTACCTAATAATACATATCCGTAGGCTTAATTTTGCAATACCATAACTATTTACCCCTTTCCTTATGCATTACCCTTCTATGGTCCCCCACATATCCATATATAATTATAGACTATGCCTATATGAATACTTAGTACATAACTATGCCACTACATTTCTAGGATTATAAGATATTAAATCTATTTAGATATTCACAATAGATAGCTTCTATGTATTTATAATACTCTTTACCTTATCATTTAGCAATACCCATATATATTGCCTATTTGCTAGCCTAGGTAGTCATACTAGTTAATATTAAGTCTATACTAGGTTTTTCTAAGCCAAACTAAATAATACTTGTATAACATGACACTAGGACCCATAATACTTGATATCTATCTCACACTTGTGCACTCATGTGCACAGGTCACATTGCAATACCCCTTGATCCTATTGCTACAGTTCCTGCAACTGAAGGTAAACCCCCTCCCCCTTCTCACTGCTGCCCATGGCAAGGCAGTAGTTATAACTGCCACTGCTGTTGTTGTTTCTTAAATGCCTCTGTTGTGCTTCACAAACAACAGGGCATCACCCCTAATCTTTGAGCCATGTTATCAGCTAATAGTTTCTGTTGCCATCCCCTAGCCTACTGTAGTAGCATGTGCATCCCAAAAATTGTTGCTGCTCTTCACCTCTGCTCTGTTGCAGTAACTATCAGCCCCACCTACTACCGCAACTGTTACTCTACTGCCTCTCTCTCCCTTCACCTCTACCTATCTAGCTATTTATTTACCTCTTAACTATCAAACTATCTACCTATTGATCTAACTTATCCAGCTACCAATCCACCTACCTAACTATCTAATTGACTAACTATCTACTTATCATTCATCTATCCATTCAATAACCACATACTCACACAATATCATGTGTATAACACATATACACGCACTCTCACTATCACAAGGCACACACACACACACACACACACATATACACACACACACATACACAAATATATAGGTAGATGCATACACACTCATCTACACATAGTGGACACACATGTGTATCCCCTTATACACATACAACCATACACATGTAGCTATCTCCCTATGAATAGGTACACACTTTTATATTTATATCTATGCATAGACACATATAAATACACACCTGTCTAAAGGAAGACTCTACATGCAATAAACCAAACACTTGGTGTGCATCAGCGCTATATCGCACTAGTCTATGATACGGTTGTGATTTGCCCAAGATAAATATAACAAACCTTATCCAAATCATACCGAATCACATGAACAAGTCTAAATTATATATGTGAACGTAATTAGAGCAATACATAGCTGGTGTCAATTGTCATGTGAATTTGGACATGTGTGCCACGAGTGTCAGAGAAAAAAAAGCTCAAAATGACTTTATATCCTACCGTATCATGATACTGTTCGACATCGCTTCATGAGCTCTTGGGAGTGGACTTCTGGGAAGACTGCGAATGAGAATGCAAGGAGGAACTCTTGAACAGGAAATGACAAGAGTTTCACTGTGATGAAGGACTGCCGGGCTTAGTTTCACTAACTAAGGGGAAACGACAAGAACTCTCTCGGGCTTGCTCGGAAACTTCTTGAGGAATTCAGGAACCGGGGGTTTTGAATGGAGGACAGGCCTCCTATTTATAGCTGAGGGAAAGAGGGGTGCATGCGCCTGTATTTTGACGGGCATATAGGCCTTCTACTGCTACGTAGCGCCCAAAAACAGGTGTTGGTTGCAATAAAAGCAGCATAGCAGCTAGGCTGTTAGAGAGACTTGTTCTGTATGTGGACTGGATCTTCAGTACGTAGCGAGCGCCTAGGCTCATCACGGCTAAAAAGACTTATACGCGCCCAGAAATCACTGTCCTGGGTAGTGTATTGAGGAAATCTGTAAGCATAAAGTTCATGCGCTCAGGAGAGAGTATATAATGGCATACGCCTGATAAAGTAATCTAACATACGCCTTTATGTATATAGGCAACACGCGCCTGCTTATGTATCTAGGCAACATGCACCTGTATTTTATCCTTCTAGGTTCATCCTTGGCATGAGAGCCGAAGTGTTCGATTTGACGTCTAGAGAAAAATTTCGACTCATTAGATGCAATCTGGGGGAGTGACTAGGCATGCCCGTATGGTTGAGGCGCGAGTGGGGGGTACGCTTGTATAAGTGATGCATGACTAGTCTTAGAGGCACGCCTTCATCGAAGTTGGAGCAGCATTAGTAATCATGGCCCCTCGATACTCATGTTGTGGCCGTCTTTATAGCACAGGGATCGAAGTCCTCCACTAAAATTTCGAGTTTGGGGTGTAAGTGATGTCACGCCTATAAGGACGCGCCTATACGAGTGAGGCATGGATAGAAGGATGGATGCGCCTTACTAAGGCGTGAGTAAAGTGCGAGAGCGTTTAATTATGACCACGGCTTTCGTGTCATAGTCGTCTTTTCAGTACGGGAATCGAAGCGATCTGCTGGCGACGTAGAGTTATGCTGAGGTGCGGGTTTGTATGGCGCATGTTCTATACTTCTATAAATACGGCCTACTCGTATCCAATTGTGGACATGAATGTATACACACACAAGCAAATCTAGTATAGATAGATCTAGATAACCAAATGACAAACATTTGGAGCACCAATCTCAATATTCTTCCAAAATTGGCACAAAACACAACATAACTTTCACATAGTGGGTTATTAGAGCCTAATTATTCCTTCTATTGGTAGTCCTAGTCCATGGGTAAATTCCTAAGGATCAAATTGAACAATTATAGTCTAATTAGAGAGGAAAATGAGATGTATAACTATTGGGAGATAGATTCCAAATGAAAAGCTAAATGGACACGATCCGGACACGAAGCTCCTAGAAATTGGACTCCTCTTCTAGTGCTCCTAGCCTCCAAGATCCTAGGCTCGTTCAAGTGATGAGAATAAAGAGTAGTGAAAGAGAATTGGAGTGGATTTGATAGAAATTGGTGGATGGATGGGTCAATCTAGGAAAGAACACCAAATTAAGATGGAATGACACAATTGAATAAAAAAAAAGAGAAAGACCCCTCCTATAGTGTCCAGCCATTTAGGGATTGTTCATGCTATAGAGAATGCCTAATGTGCCTCCTCTAAACTTGTCTTGAAGGCTAATTAATGCATGGAAGATTCTAATCCTATTTTGGTAAATAGTCTAATCTCTATTTAATAAATGGCAAGACTAAATGGTCTATTTGGGCCTAGTTGGATGTGTTTGTCCATGAGTCAAGTCATACTAATTATTGGCTCTAGTGTAGTGTCTAGTCTAATTGGTTTACTAACACAAGCCTAACAAATAGGCTAGTGTCTAACCATAACAACTAACAAATAATAAGGAAGCAACGCACCCTCAATCAGTACCATTTCGATGGACACAATAACATTAGGGGTCTTGTATTCCATAATGGTTCCATTGGCAACAATATTGTTAATGGAACCCACTGTCAATTGGCAATCTTCTACCTTATTAAAAGAAAGAAAATAGAAAATTGTATGTCCCTTTATTACTTTTATTTCAATACTATGTGGACTAGGATTTCAAAGGACATAGAATCTTGCATGTAGTACCTTTGTTTTATTCTTCTCACAATTAGGTTTTGTTGCAGCAAGAACCATCACTTGATGAGTTCTGAGAGGGGAGTTTGCACTTAGAACCTTTTTAGAGAAGTTGGAACTAGTATCAAAAAAGTTCAAACAGTATAATGAATCGAAAACACGCTTAAAATGGAATGTATATCGAAATTGAGGTATCAAATTGGATATGTATCAAATTGCGTATTTGTGACAGATATTAGGTCATTAGTGTGTGCTTGTGTGATAGGGAAATATGTCTAGGTAGTGTTTATTAGTAGAGTGAAGTCTGTGTGTTTGTCTATGGATAAAATCAACAAAAAATCTATGTTTGTGTATACTACATATAGTAGTCTGTCCATAGCAAGGATAGCTCCTTGAGCTTTGTAGGAAAATAGGAACGTAGGAACAGTTGTTGCTCTGTAGAGTAGAATTGCAGATTGGGGATATGTAGGAAATATGTAGTGTGTTAGTGGTGTAACTAAAGTTAGAAAAGGGGAAGATAAACATGGTTAATAATCCTTGGCCTCTGCGATCCTTCGGAAGCAGAACTCGGTGCATTAATGGTAGGTATTGGAGGAATTGATATAGTCCCAACCTTTTCCTGAAAGTTGGAACCAGTATCATATAACGGCATACCACAGAGACCTTGTGAAAGTATGTTACTTATCATCTTATTTTCCCTTTCAATCTCATCAAGAACGTTTTTTTTTCTCCTCCTTCCAACCACTCAGAGCTTTAGGAGTATTGAAATAAGATCTTGGGGTGACATATTTCTCTATCGCCGTAACATGACCACTGTGCTCGGGCCTCTCCATTATATAACACAAAGCATCCATATTTTGAGGAATGAACAAATTTTCAGAACTTATTTTTTTTTCTTTACTTCATCCTATAAAAAGAAAGAATTTATGTTAGCATCTTAATATGAATTTGTACAAAAATAATGAAAATGAACATATTAGAATTGCTTACAATGTTAATGAACATTACTTGTGTGACTGGACCGTAAACTACTGATGGAGCATTATCTTCTTCAGCACGTGCATTATCACCCCCTAATAGTTTTTTTAAGAATTGTGGCAATATCCCGCTTTTGCTTCTTTCTTGCTAGCTTACAAAAAAATGCAGCGGTCTACTTGCTCCTTAGTATATGTACCGTCTTTCTTCTATAATTTAGAAAAAAATGAACATTCTATAAAATGATGACATAAAATTCCAATGAAATATATAAAACTCATCATAAGATTACTTACAATTTCCTCTCTTAAACTGGCAAAGCCTTTTCGGCTTAGCCTATGCTTTATATACATGCTTGCCTCTTTTGCTTTGTTACTCTTTGCGCCAGGACTGAAACCATAACGAAATTTATTTGATGGTATGTAAGGATTTCTGAAATTGAAAAGTTAAACATATTTAAGAGTAGGATACCTGAAAGTCGTTAGATAGATGAGATGTCAAATACTTGGACCATTTTTTTATTAATAAAATCATAATTTTGAGGTAGATTTTTAAGAACTACAAGGTTGTCCATATTTGCAAGAATTTAATCTGTTAATATATGCCAGAATGATTTTGTTTGCATTAAATTACTTTTAGCTTATGAATGGACGGGAAACTTTGCTGCATATGAAGTAAGATTACTACAACTTAGAACTAATAACTAATCAATAAACTAAAAATAATTTCTCTCTTCAGGAAAGTTCTCTCCACCGATGACCATCAATTGTTTTTAATATTTTAAGGAACTTTTTGCCAATCGTCATAAGTAATGGGTATCATAGAACGTGCAATAACCCTAATTAAAATGATACATTCTGCCCTAGCCTCCCCAATAGGCTGTCAGCCTCATTGAATGTGACAAAAAATTTCATTCCATCACTTCTTTGCTTGATAGTTATCTCCATTTTTGTAGGACCTCTTGTTGGTTTTTTGCTTTTGGACTTCCTCCACTTGGGGAGGGTTCATCTTTGTAACTTGTGACAAAAACTAGCATGTTCTCTATAACCCGTGATAAAATCTTCATAATTTGAAATATAACTTGTAACAAAATTAATCTTTCCAACACTTTCAGCAAAACATCTCTCTTCCTATATTGTTCATTCATTAAATTTAAAATTAGCCTTTTATTCATACAACAATAGGCACCAAGGTGGTGGTCACTAACAAGTTGAAGGACACTAAAAGATCCCAAGAAATAAAACAAAAGGACATCCATGTAAACCTCACTTCATAACTACTACTAATTAAAGATGTCATAACAATTTCTTGGAGACAAACACAAAGGAAAGGGTTCACTACAAAAATCCAAGAAGAAAGAAAGTTCCAATCTACGACAAATAAAAAACGTATGGTAGTGACTACTCAATGTAGTATGATATATGAGTAGTAGAAGAGAAATTTGATAGTGTGTCAATATTAGTACTAAATTAAGATAACAAAAGCACTAATAACAATGTCCTTTTGACAATTAAACGTATATGAAGAAGAAAAAGAAGAATCAGGTTCCTACCACTTGAACTCATGCATTATTGCGCCGAAGGATTTTACTATTAATAACTATAGAGATGTCATGTTCATACAAAACCTGCTACAAATTGTTAGTCCCGAGGTTCAATCTAAGATGGAAGAGCTGTTAGAATCAGAGATTTAATGCAAACAAGTTTGCGTCTCTATTCTGAGTTTAAAGCTGAGACTTTGGAGTTCTTCTACTAACAAGTTTGCTCTCTAAAGAACTCGAATACCACTTATTAACTTTTGATTACAATTCTTTTACAAACGGACAAAAACCACTTCACGTTCTTTCGTACAATCGCAGTTATAAACAGAAAAACGGATTACAATTTGCAGAAAGCTAAAAAGGGGAAGAAAAAGACATAACTCTTGATGGGGTGACGAAGATCAGCGTTGCTCAAAGCAAGATTTACCGTACACGAACTTCTCCCAGGAACAAGCAAGTTCACGTACAACTTCTGGAACGCTCGCCGTCACCTTCCGTCTAGACTCGCATGACCTCCTTTGGTCTCCAATGGTGGCAACAACAATTCTCTCTTCGTCTCTCTATTTTTGAAGAAGTTCTCAAAATGGAATAAAGAGAGTATTTATAGAGTTGGATTAAAACCTAAACCCTAATCCTGGCTGCCAACTGATTATAAAAAAGTTAGGAATGATTTAAAGTTAAATCCCTAAAAATTGGATCTGAATATTTGACCATATCTTTCCATAACCGTTCAAATTCTGCAATCAGCGGCAACATACGCCAACCACGCTGTATGTGAATATGCATCCTAGAAGCACAACCGCAGCTGCTCCTGCGCATATACCAACGGTGTAGCAGCCCATGCACGTATACGCAAAAATGTGCATATGATTAAACGCGCATACGAGCAATAACCGTGCATAGCCCACGCATGCGCCCGTTCCTACGCCCACACCAACACCTGCTCATGCACCCGATGCCTGTGCTCGCTTATACGACTCGCGCATGAACGAGCGGACGAGTGCAACAAATGCGCACAAGCGCTATACGATAATGCTGATGTGTTAAGTGCAAAGTGCACCATAAAAGCGCCACTATACGCCATAGAGTCCGAGCTCGAGTCTGAGTCTTAGTTGCAAAGCTCATTTGTGGTTTAGCTCCTAATGGACATGAAAATTAACATAAAGCATAAATGCTTTCTTTGAGGAGTTAATCATTTTTCCTAGGAAAACACTCACATATGATACCCACTTGTGCTCTACCACACCCTATGTGCACACCTTAATACAATCAAAATATTATATTGAGACACTCACCATTTGATGTAGCCAATATGTGACTATTCTTTCCTAGTCTAAAGGCAAAATCACCAACAATCTTCCATATATCTCAATATATGGGTTGAGCATTCTCCACAATCACTATCCATCATAAATTAGGATAGATGTCGCTTCGACTTGAATCTTCCTATATGGGTCAATTAACAATATGATACAAGAATGGACTAATCCTTGAATTATGTACGACAATTGCAATTCTTCCTACTTACACAATGACATCAGTTGCCTTCCAGTTGTACATTAAAGGCCTTGTGACCGCCTGGTTTCGGTGTATGTATATTGGGTATCTACAAGCTTACCCTCAAGAGACGACATATATCTCTTTCCATACATTCTAAGTGAGTCTTTTAAAGAGTCATGGCATGAAGCATTTCACTTCCTTGCGGTGCTACGATGCTATAACATGCCCCAAAGACGAGGCTACACTCATCTTGGGGTCATACCACTGTAGTATAAGAACACCAGCCTCTTTGTAGTGTCATACAACCCAGCATGAAGCCTTGCACTTCCTTGCTCGCTGTGACATGGCTCATGAAGTCGAGGCTTTATATATTTTACCTCTTGGTGGTGTCACATGACTGTAACATGATGTCACCAACTTCTTTTTAGTGCTGCCTACAACTCTTCATTCTATAGCATTATGCCACCTGCCTATGTGCAGTGCCTACGTCGCTGTGACATGGCCCAAAGTCGAGGCTGTACCCTCTGTAAGTACCTGTTGTGGCGTTACCCTATTGTAGCATCGAGTACTATGCTTCTTTGTAGTGTTGTGCTACTCGTGCTTTTCGCAAGCACGAGACATTCAACATGCCCGAGAACTCATTAAGGCGTCTAAGCCATCCTTCCACAGGAATTGTCCTGCCTAAAGAACAATTCTCGTACGCTTCTGGGTCCGTAACCCCTCAATGTCTCACTGACTACCAATTATTCATGATATTCTCCCAATCAATAATCCTTCTTTGAAACAAAATCTAGATGTCTACTAGATTTCACTTTGAACTACTAACATAAATCATTATGGAAGAATTACAAAAACGTAATATTATCATATCTTCAAGCACATTTTGTTGTTGTGTCCTCGACCAGCTAGTGCTTTAGACCTTTGGTGAAGATCTACCAGATTCTCTTAGCTCCAAACATCAACCACCACAATGACCCCTCTTTTGATAAGATCATTCACCGTCATGTGCCTCAATCGCACAACCTTCTTCTTTCCATTGAAGAGATCATTTGATACCACCGCTGCAGTCGCCTGGTTGTCGCAGAATATCGATACTGTCAAAATCTATGCACCAACCAATGGAAGAACATACATGATATCCTAAAGCTATTCTGCTTCATCCGTTGTAGCTGGTAGTGCATAGAACTCATATTCCATAGAAGAATTATAGAGCATAGTCTGCTTTTTCAACTTCCATGATATAGCAGCCCCATCCATGGAGAAAATGTATCCTCTTGTAGACCTCTTGCTCTATACTTATGAGCACCAACTTGCATCACTGAAGCCTTCTATTACTGTCGAATAACCTCTGTAGTAAAGTGCATAATTTTGAGTCCTCTTGAGATATCTCATCACTCTCTTCAAAGCTTTTTAGTGCTCCACAACTGGATTGCACGTGAACTCTCTCAGCATTCCCATAACAAAAGCTCTATCAGGCCTTATGGCAGTTGTCGCATACATCAAACTCCCAAAGATGCTTGAGTATTCGAGCTTCCTATCACTTTTCTTTGGATTTGGCTTCAGCTTCTTGTCATACCTATACGAAGTATCTATCCTGGGAGGATCCTGATATCCATATCATGAATGTGAGCATCTTCTCCATATAATGAGATTGTGGGAGCATCACTCCAGTCTTCGTCCGGATGATCTTTATCCCTAGGATAACATCAGCTTCCACTAATTCTTTCATGTTGAACTTAGATGAGAGAAACTTCTTTATTTCAGTGACACATGCTACATATGTACCCAAGATTAGCATGTCCTTCACGTACAGACAAACGATAACTCCTCGCCCGTTAGCAAACCTTGTGTAGATACACTTGTTCGTCTTGCTGACCCTATAGCCGTTTGATCTAATGACTTTACACTACCAAAATATAGCGCTTTAGCGATGGATATTTAGCGACAGATGTATTCCGTCGCTAATAGAGATGGACTATCGACGAAACAACGATCGTCTTCCATCGAATTGTAGCAATTTTTTTTAATTTTAAAGGTAAACCTCGGTCGAAAATCCGTCACTATATCGTTGGACATATAGCAACGGACAAATAACCTGTCGCTATGTCGTCGCCCAGTTGTCAATATTTTGCGAGAAAATATTAGAAAACATTGGCACAAGATTTGGCGACCACATAGCGATGGCCTGGCGACGGATATATCCGTCTCTAAATATTGTGCCCTAACATAAAGCGAACCGACGGAGGGGTAGAATTTTTCATTCCCCCCAAAATTTTCTCTTACCTCTCTCTCTCTCTCTCACGTACGATCTCTCTCTTTCACTCAGGTATGTCTCTCTCTATCTCTCTTAGTGGTCGACGGGGTGCACCCCACGGGAGGAATCGTGGCCGCAAGGGGAGGGGGGTGGGCGGTTTAGGGGAGCGGAGGGAGGGCGCCGGAGGGAGGGGCGGGTGGGGAGGTCGCGGGGTGGGGGGTAGGGGGTCGGGGAGCGGAGGAAGGGGGCCCGGGGGTGTTGGTGGTCGGGGCGGGGGACGAGGGGGGGTTTAGGGTGGGGCGGCGGGTGGGGAGGTCGGGCCGGGGTATCTTGGCGGTCGGGGAGGGAGGAGGGGGGTGGGTGCCTGGTCGGGGGGGTTTTGGGTGGGGAGGTCGTCGGGGGGGGGGGGGGGGTGGTAGTCGAGCGAAGGTGGGCCAGAGTTTAATATTTTTTATATTTTTCTGTAATGTTTGTATAAAAAAGTAATGGCACGGTCAAGATTGATTTTTATGGCACGGTTAAGATTGATTTTTTTATGGCACGGTCAAGATTGATTTTTTTTATATTTTTTTGTAATGAATATATAAAAATGTTGGGAGTTCTTAGACTGCAATCATGAGAGTTATGCTTGAAGTCATTTGTTTGTCATGTTTAATAGACATCAATTTTGTAAACTATAAATTGTCAATGAATGTTTGGACATCTTATTATGAGTTTGATCCTTGTGGCATGTGGGCTTATGCTTACAGTGCTCACAATAAACTCGATTTGATAGATCCAATCCATGTAGAAAGAACATCGATATATATTTTAATTAGTCGAATAGTGATTTTGGATCAAAATTTTAATCCTAACATTTGACAATTTTAATCCTAACATCGGTATCGAACTAGTTCACTGTATCGATATCGGTATCGGACTATTTCTATGAGTATCAGTATCGGATCGGTATTGTACTATTTATATGAGTATCGGTATCGGACTATTTCTGTGAGTATCGGTATCTAAACCCTAATCCTAACCCTAAAACCCTAACTCTAACCCTATGAGTATCGGTATCTAAACCCTAACCCTATGAGTATCGGTATCTAAACCCTATTTATATGAGCATCGGTATCGGACTATTTATATGAGTATCGGTATCAGACTATTTCTATGAGTATCGGTCAGAGAGGGAGCCTTCTTATGAAGCAGAGGAAGTAGAGCGACGAAGTAGAGGAGGGTCGGTATCGGACTATATATTTTTAATTGTAATTATGTTTACTTTATCATACGATGCAGATTTTTACATCCAATCTGCGATTGATCGTTACTCCGTTGATCGTACATGGATGTACAAACGGCAACACGAGAGCAGAATAGGTATAAGTGACAATTTTTAGGCAGGCCTGGAAGTGTTTCTTAAGTATGCCATGAGCAAAGCTCAGTACATGGACGGTAACAAAATCAAGTATCCATGTGGTAATTGTCGCAATAGACGTTACGAAGTGGTGACTGTGAGAGATCATTTGACCCGTAAGGGTTTCGTATGTGATTACGGCCTGTGGTCATCGCAAGGTGAACTATATTCGGAAAGACAGGCTGCGAAAGCTGCTACTTATGCTTTTGATGATAAAGCTGCAACAGATTTTGTCATCGAAGATGGCAGATGCTTTGTTGATTATGGAGACCTGCAGAACCTTGTACGAGATATGGTGTACGATACGGCAGGGCCTAATTTTGATCCGGAGGATCCTAATCCCGAGGCGAAGGAGTTCTATGATATGTTTCAGGATACAGGTAGTCCTCTGTATCCTGGTTGTGAGACTCATTCCATACTGTCAGAGACGATGTGATTGTTGAACATAAAGTCTAATTTTAACTTGCCACAAGCTTGTTATGATCGGATCACACAACTAATCAAGGAGATATTACCGAAGGAATCCAAAGAGCTTCCAAAAAACTTCTACAAGTCAAAGATGATGGTCCGACAAATGGAACTGGGGTACGAGAAGATAGATTGTTGTCGTAACGGATGCATGTTATACTACAAGAAGAACAAGGACATAGAAAGTTGCAGCTTCTGTAATGCTGATTGTTACAAGCCAGTGCAAGAAAAAGGAAAGTCAACTAGAAAACGACGTCCTTACAAGTATATGTATTACTTGTCGATCACGAAGCGGTTGCAGTGGATGCATATGTCTTTGAATACAATAGAACACATGACGTGGCACAACGAAGAACGCACAAAGGATGATGGAGAATTGTCACATCCTTCAGATGGAGAGGCGTGGAAACATTTTGATTTGTGTCATCCAGATTTTGCTACAGAGCCTAGAAATGTACGTCTGGCACTATATTCTGATGGCTTTGTCCCTTTCGGGCAGTCGGGATCTTAATACTCCTGCTGGCCGGTCATTCTTACACCTTATAATCTGCCACCATGGATGTGTATGAAGACTCCTTATATGTTCTTGACAGCTATCATACCCGGTCCCAAAAATCTGATGAAGAACATCGATATATGTTTACAGCCGTTGGTAAATGAGCTAAAACAGCTGCGGGAGATCGGCGTCGCGACCAATGATATTTCTAGGAAACAAAACTTTCAGATGAGAGCTTTATTGATGTGGACAATCAATGATTTTCCAGCATACGGTATGTTGTTGGGATGGCGTACTCATGACACCATGTCTTGTCCGATATGCATAGAAAATAGTAAGGCATTCGGCCTTAAGTATGGAGGAAAAACTTCTTCCTTTGACTGTCACCGTCAATTTCTGCCCGCGAGTCATCCTTGGGGAAAGAACAAGGACACGTTCAGAGCTGAAAAATCAAAATTTTCTCATCCGCCTGCCAAATTGTCGGGATACGATATTTGGGAAGATGTAAAGGATTTGTCCACCGTAACGAAGATCCATCGAACAATCGTGTAGAGGTATTCGGACAAAGCCATAACTGGACCAAATGGAGTATCTTCTGAGACTTTCCTTATTAGAAAGATAATCTTATAAGGCATAATCTTGATGTCATGCATATCGAAAAAAATGTGTTCGATAATATCTTCAATACCATCATGGATATTAAAGGAAAGACGAAGGACAATCCAAAAGTAAGACAAGACATAGCCGAGATATGCAAGTGTCCTTATCTAAACTTGATACAAAGGGGAGTTGGTGGACAATTAACTAAGCCGATAGCGCAATACATATTGAGCAAGGAAAATAGATTAATAATCTGTAAGTGGATATCTACTTTAAGATTTTCCGACGGCTATGTGTAAAATTTGTCTAGATGCGTTGATCTCAATGAATGCAAGCTAACAGGAATGAAGAGTCATGACTGCCACGTGTTTATAGAAAGATTACTGTCTATTACTTTGAGAGAGTTGTTGCCTTCTGCTGTATGGGTTCCGTTGGCCGAGCTATCTACATTCTTCAGGGATATTTGTTCAACTAAGTTGACGGTGCAACATATGCTTGAACTTGAGGAGAAGATTGTCTTAACAATTTGCAAGTGAGAGAAAATATTTCTATCGGGCTTCTTCGACATCATGGAGCATCTACCGATTCATCTAGCATACGAAGCCCATGTCAGTGCATCTGTTCATTATTGATAGATATATCCACTTGAAAGGTAAATAAAAATCGATATAATTTAAGTATAATTTAAGTTGATTTTATAATTCACTATTAATTCTCAAGATAATTTGTCTCTCTAGGTACCTACACCATCTAAAGAAGAAAGTTGGCAACAAGGCTCATATAGAGGCTTCGATATACGAAACATATCTTATCGAGGAGGTATCAAACTTCTGCTCCATTTATTTCGATACTCATGTCCAGACAAATCGAAATAGACCTCAAAGGAATGACGAAGACGTTGAGGATGGAGGTATATTCAATGTAAGGGGCAACCCTATTAGGGCTACTAAGAAACGGTGGTTGACTGACGATGAGTATGATGCCGCTAACCGATATGTCTTGTTAAATTATGACATACAAGAAGTGAGAGATTTGGGGAAGTCAGTGACTACACTTACACTCGTTATAATCTCTAATTTGGTGAAGTAAGTGACTACACTTATTTTTATTCTTTCTAATAGTGTGTTTAGAGATGAAGTCAAAATGAGGACACCCGATATTACCGATAAGGGACTTCAAAGAGAGGTTGATTGTACCTTTCCATCCTGGTTTCGCAAATACGTAAGTAACTGAGATAATATGTTATGCGGCTACCATTAAAATATATGCAGCTAAAATATTTAAATTATCAATATTTGTTTACAGGTTTTATGGCCTGAAACAACACTCATAAATGAGAGCATTCGTTATTTGGCATTGGGACCGAAGAAGCATGCAAAGACTTGGCCAGGCTACGTCGTTAATGGCTTCAAGTTTAAGGCAACTCAGAATGTTATAAATGCCTAATTTCTCAATGACGACTTCAGTACCAAGGATTCTGGTGTTTGCATAAGAGGCACCATCTATGACGATGAACCAGACTTTGACTGTTATGGAGTATTTCGGGATATTATAGATTTACAATATACTGCCCCATACGATATGCATATTGTGATGTTCAAATGTGAGTGGTTCGATACGACAGCAAATATCAGTTGGAGAATCGTTAAACAATTTGGATTCGTCGATATAAGTCATGACAGGAGGTATAGAGGGTCCGACACATTTGCGACAGCAAGTCAGGCTGTTCAAGTCTACTATACAAGCTACCTAAGGCGTCGTAGAGATCGATTTGACTAGTGGACAGTATGTAAGATTAAATCTAGAAATAAATTCAACGTTGGAGACCCTGCATACCAAGAAGACCAGATCGAAAATCCCTAATACTTAGGACAACGGTCGGATACCATGGTTGTTGAAGATATTGTTGAGGAAAATAGAGGAGAGAAAGAGGTTAATACACAAGACTTAGCTACCAACCAGGGGAGAAAGAGGCGTCTTGTCCCAAGTATTGAGGCTGAAAAAGAAGAAGAAGAAGAAGAAGAAGAAGAAGAAGAAGAAGAAGAAGAAGAAGAAGAAGAACTTGATGAGGATCAAGATACAGATGAAGTCGACGACGAGGATGAGGATGAGGATGAAGACAAGGCCGAGGATGAGGATGATGACGATGATTAGATTAAATATCGGTATATATTAAAAACACTTCCGATTAACTTAGTGAATTTACTTTTACCTCATAAAAATACTTTCTACTAATTAACTTAGTGAATTTAGTTTGACCTCATAAAAGCACTTACAACTAACTTAGTGAATTTCAGTTCATGCTTTTGTCGTTCGATCATCTACTTATTGTATTGATTTTCTTTTTGCAGATGGCACTCCTAGTCCTTTTCATCGTAACGGCATTCGTCGCCCTGGTGGTGGTATATATATTTTAGTTTAGTTTCATATTCATTTATACTTCTATATTGTTAATTATGTTTATGTGTTATATGTAATGGTCATGTGGCTAGCACTCGTCGTGGTAGTGGTGTTGGTCGTGGTGCTAGTGGTGTTGTTGTTGGTGGTGGTGGTGGTGCTGGTGGTTCTGGTCGTGGGCATGGTCATAGTGGTGGTGCTGGTGGTAGTGGTCGTGGTCGCCTTCAGCATTCCCGGGATGTGATCCCATCTAGCGATCCCAACCCGAAGAGTACCCCGGGCACAGACTCATCCTACCGTCGATCTATCACGGGGCTATCGTCACCCTCGTCGAGACCTGCGACTCCATCCATTGACGGATCCGTTCCACCAGCAGATCCACCAGTTATTGTATGGTGGGCCCCAGAGTACCCTCGAACTCAGTTACATCCGGTTACTGGTGAGTACATGCACGGAGTCACGGATCCTCTGACGCCACCAGAGAGGTCGATGGGCGAGTATCGACGGGAGCTATGGCCCGCGGGTGAATCATAAGTAAATTTAAGTTAATTTATTAAATTTATTCAAGTTAATAATCCAGTCGTTGCTTCTTTTTAGGTTTTTTTGGGGATGCAACCAGGATTCTAGGGTACATTATCCGGGATAACTACCATGGCCCCTACCTTAATTTTTCTGAGGTACCCCTGGACTTGCAGTACGTCTGGCTCGACGAGATGAGGGTATATATATCTTGTTGTTAATTATTAATTACTCTTTTATCTACCATTTTTTTAATTATGTCATAATTGAATTTCTATGTCAGAGGACGTTCTGGTGGCCGCCCCATCGCGAGGAGGCGATCCTCAGGACCTACAGAAGGTCGGGAAGAAGATACGGGACGCGGTGTATGACCTTCGCTCGTGGCATTCGCAGAAGGATTGGATCCGGCAGGACAATTATGATCAGATCTTGGAGAAGATGGATACTCCTGCGTATGGGCATAAATCGGAGAAAGCGAAGGCGAATCGACGGGCCGCGGGTCTGTATACGGTGGGATCAAGGACCCATGCAGCGACACGTGCAGATCTGGTGAGATACCGCAAAATCATTCCACTATCTAATTCGGTACTATTAATATACGAAGTTAATTAAATTCTACGAATATTTCGTATGCAGGCTCAACAGGCGTTAAAGGAGAGAAAAGAAGCAGACTCGGCCACCATGTACGATATATTCCAGTTTACGCTCAAGAGGCAAAAGGATGGGAGCTTCGTCGACGAGAGGGCCAATGAGACTGATGTAAGTACTTACGTTTATGAGATTTATTTTAGAATTATAAGTATTATGATCTTAATTAGGTAAACTTAGGATTCAGACTATAACTTAGGGAAACATAGGATTTAGATTGTAACTTAGGAAAACTTATAGTATAAACACATTCATTGGATAGGCTGCATATCGTGAGGCCCTTAGGCGGGTTCAGCCCCCTGCTGCTGAGGATGTCGACGAAATTACACCCGTCCAGGCATCATCTTCTATGGCCGCTCGCTTCGACGACATGTTCGTAGATACCGTCGGCAGCTTTAGGAAATGGTGCCTCTTTGGATGCGGCTCCCTGGCGTCGTTGTAGGCGTCGATTCCAAGATTTTTACCGCCCCCGCCTCCTCCTACCGCGACTCCGGTAGGCGATGAAATGAGGACACAGCTTGCGATTCTGACCGAGGCGGTATCGGACTTACGGAAGCATATGACTATGTACTATCCACATCCTTCTACTGCTCCCGGTTCTTCTGTTCCTGGTCCGTCTGCTACCGGTTCTTCTGCTCCAGCTCCGTCTACTGCTGCTCCCGGTGCTTCGGATATTCCCGGTACTTCTTCCGTCGGGGGTATTTCTTTTGACCCTACTGCCCCTTTGGTACCATCTCCTGCTGTGATGATACACCTTGACATGATGTCTCCAGAGCAGCTACGCCAACTTCCAGGCCATGTCTTTGATACCCTGCCGGCACACATGGTGGAGGAGTATCTTCGCTTCGTCGGGCGCAGCAGGGATTACCATCAGCGGACGATCCACCTCCTCCTTCTCATTGATGTTATTGTACTTGAATGTTTGGAAATGTTTTTTAAATATTTATGAATTTCGGATATTGTCACATGGATATTGGTGAATGTTTAGGATAATGGTGGATATTTAGATATTAGTTTGTGATGGATGTTTTGATATTAGTGTGATGTATGTTGGTTTGTGTGATGTATTTGTGATAGATATTTGTATATTGGTGTGTGATGTATATTGGTTTGTTGGTTTGTGTGAGATGTGATGCATATTTTATTTTTTAAAACTTTTCCAGTTAGCGACGGACATGCGTCTACAAAGCGACGGAAGGCGACGGCTGCACGACGGAATATTCGTCGCTAATTGGAGAATTTCCAGTTAGCGACGGATTTCGACGGATTAGTGACGGAATATCCGTCGACAAGGTTCTGGAACTATGAAGATTTCCAGGACATAAGCGACGGATATTTTGTCGTAAGCCGTCGCTACGTCGTCGTATTAGCGACTAATTTGTGACAACCGAGCGACGGAATAACCGTAGCCAAGGTTCTGAAAACAATAACATTTTCAAAGCCTAAGCGACGGATATCCCGTCGCTAATCCATCGCTCTGCCGTCGAGTATTACCGACAATTAGCGACGAATTGCCGACGGATTATGCGTATCAGAAACTCTCTGATACGCGGTCATCGATGTATTAGCGACAGGCTTGTCCGTCGCTAAAAAGTAGTATCAGAGACTTCCTAATACTTGATTTGACGAAAATCCGTCGGCTAGCCATCGCTAAATGTACGATTCTTGATGACGGAAATCCGTCACTAAGCCGTCGAATGGCGACAGCTTAGCGACGGACTTTTTTTAGCGACGGGCTATTTCCCGACGGATTTTTCCAACCAAATTTCGTCGGCTAGTCGTCGCTAAGTCGATTTACCGACGGAGTGGCGACGGATATGGCCGTCACTAATTCGATGTATTTTAGTAGTGTTATCAAACTTCTTATGCCACATCTTGAAAGCTTCAAACGATATAATGATTTTACCAAATTACAGACATTTGCCTTCAAGGCCCTTGACGATAAATACTTCTAGTTGTTTCTGATGGAACTGGGGATTCCCAGGACCCCTACTTTGGTGTGCATATTGATCGATGAAAGTTTAATAGATGTAAGACATATTCTAACCCTTCATAGCGGAACTAGGGTTCATGAATTATAATTGTGACGGGAAGAAGAAGACACTTTTTAGCAACCTCGAGCCGTCATAACCCTAAGATCTTATGCACGTATTCCTTCCTCGGGTTGGACGCAGTGTGGACGACGATCTCCTAACCTTTTCTTCTCCTTGGCAGCCCTCCCTTTCCTCCTTACGTGAATCATGAATTTATAGAAAGCTTCTTATTTTTTTTGATTAGATCAAGACGGCCAGAGAATAGATGATATATAAAAGACTAGGGACCATGAGAAGAAATTAGGGTTAGGTCTCCTAACGGATCTGGGTGTCCCATGTTTAGCCCAAACACACAACCCAGGCCCATTAACAATAGTTCGATCCACTAATAAGCTATTGTTGCACTACCTTCCTAATCCTAAATTATAATTATGGGCTCCTTTTATTATATGCTCGTTAGGCTCCCCATGTTAAGATATTGAATGTCCGTCGATCAAATTAAGTTAATGACGACTATATTGATCGACATCTTTTATCTTTCAGCAGTACCACTCAACTTTATTTTTTATGTCAGATATAATCTACATGCAGGGTTTACATGACAATCCGTATGAGCTCCTTAAGGGGACATCATCAACTCCACATATCGGGATATGGATTCCTTTTATAATAAACAATCCATCATACATATAATGTTATTACGCAATTCATAGAGGTTGTTAACCCATAATGAATCTCACTCTTTTATGATTCAAAGTAATGCACACTGCATATACATGTGTATTATTATATCCGGATTAAGAGCACAAGCAACCACAATAACATAGGTGTTTGTTCTCTTATGTAGCCAGTACAAAGAGAACAACCTCAAGTGGTCCTGTTCAATACACACAAAGTGTACTAGAGTAAACCTATTGTCAAGATAGACTAATAATAGATTATACTACAACCTTTCCAATAGATTGTCCAAGTCCATCTAGGTTGTGAACTATTTATATATTCCATAGGGAACTGATAATATGATCTTTTGTGTGATACCACACACCATATTATCTACAATATAGAATATCAGACACTTGTATTAACACTTGTAAAAAATATAATATGCAAACATTTGCCCATATGATTCTCATTCAAAATTTAAGGAAATAAAGTTATTACAAAAGTAATGCTTTTAGTATACAACCCAAATAGTTTCATTTAAATCTCTTCGGTCAACTCTCAATTTAGGAATGCTATTTTAACATCCATTTGACGAATAACTAGCTTGTGAATTGTACTCAGAGTAATCAACATACTAATGGTCGTCATCCGAGCTACAGAATCCTATGTGTCAAAGTAGTCGATCCTCTGCTTCTGAGAAAACCACTTGGTAACCAGCCTTGCTTTAAACTTGTCCACAATTCCATCGGCTTTCATCTTCTTCTTGAAGATCCATTACTTTCGATTGATTTTGCTCCTTCAGGTAGATCTACCAACACTGAAGTGTAGAAGCATGGAAAAGAACAGAAAAGTTCAGGTGGCCCAAAACAGAGGGAGTCTCATGCGATTCAAAGAATCTCTTAAAGCTTCATGCGGCTCAAGAGTCATTTAGAGCTCCATGCGGCTCAAAAGTCCTTCAGAGCCTCATGCGGCTCAGAAATCTCCAATAGCTCCATGCGGCTCGGGTAAAAGCCACGTGGCCCTATGCAGTTCGCCTCTACAGCTGGCTATCAAACAGCGGCCTCATTTAATGCTCTAACGTAACACGACAGCTCTGACATAAAGGTGAATTGACGGCTCTAACATAAAGCTGAAACGATGACTCTGACATAATGGCGCGCTCCTTGGGAAACGAAGGAAATCTTTTTTAGCTGGATCCACCAATTCCGAAGCTCACTATGCGGCTACCTACTTTAATGGGGCTGCCGCTCTCATGTGGCTGCTACCTTCATGCGGCTGCCACTTTTATGCGGCCGCCATCTTCATGCGGCTGCCATCTCCATGCGGCTGCCACCCTCATGCGGCTCCAATTTTGGGAAGCCACACCCATGCGGCTCTGACACGTGGCCACCCTTATACGGTTCGGTTGGAGGCTACCCCCATGCGGCTGCTACTCCCATGCGGCTCGGATCATGTGGGCCACCTTCATGCGGCTCGAATTAAAGGACTTCCATGCGGTTCAGATAAGGCCACCCTCATACGGCTCGGATTAAAGGACTTCCATGCGGTTCAGATAAGGCCACCCTTATGCGGCTCTGACACGACGCCATACTCATACGGCCCAACTATGACAGTCCTCCATGCGTCTCGTAGCAGTTGGGACACGTGGCAGAAGCTGATCAAATCCCAACAATCCAGAATTATGGCAAAACAGGCAGTTGGGACACGTGGCAAGAGATTGACCAAGGTTTATTCACTCGAATTTGCTGATATCAACAAATCGTCACGATGCAAATTTGTTGCAATCAACATTAACCGCCTATGAAGATTTGTTGCAATCAATATTAATTGCCCATACAGATTTGGTGCAATCAACATTAACTGCCCAAATTCGTTACAATCAATATTGACGGCCCAGATTAATTTCCAACAAATAAGATCAAGGAAAATCGTAACCAATCCCTAACCGCCCACTTTTCAAGGAGCAATCATTGCAAACCCTACTTATCACACTCCACTCCTATAAATAGCAAGGTGTCATTCCCTTGCAAGACATACGCAGAGAGGAGAGAGACAGAGACACGCACAAAGAGAGCGACGGCACCTAGAAGAATTCCCCCACGCATCCCGAGAGCAATTTTTCATCAGGGCCAAGGCTACATCCGATCGTCCAAGGAGTAAAGGCAGAGTTGATAGCACTCTCCCGAGCCTCTACCGTCACCCCCCAAAAAAACTAAACAATCATACTTAGATTGCTGTACCTAGGTTTTCGTCTCTAGGCTTTCTTTGTATGAGCGAGTTTGTATTGTGAAGTAAAAGTCCAATCCTTCCATAAAACTGTTATGTTCTTTTATAATCAATGGCAAACACGATGGCGACTCTGTTGGGGACTAACTTCTCCACGGCTGAGGAGTTGGTGATACAATCGAACGCAACCAAGCTTGGCTCCACTCAACAGATACTGGTCGTCCGCTTCGACCAGCAGGCATTTGAAGAAATGCTCTCCGACGGGAGCTCTGGCCCGGTCCAGAAGTGAGCCCGCACGAAGAAGGCTCGCAGGGAGTGGAGGCCCAAATCATTTGATCCTTCCCAAGCTCTGGAAGAAATGCTCCCTGCTACCCAAAATGACGGAGAAGACTCTCGTGCGGCTCCACTTCGGACCATAGAGGACTCTGCTGTCCCCAAGTCCGGCATAGAAAAATACTACGATGCTGGACTTGCAGGGGCAAAGTGGAAATCTATACGGTCCAAGAAGAAGCCGCATAAGGGCGCCAGCCACATGAAGACTCATGCGGCCACAGAAGCCAGCCGCATGCAGAAGGCTCATGCGGCTAAAACTTCCAGCCGTATGAAGGAGGCTCATGCGGCCACGACTGCCAGCCGCATGCAGACTGCTTATGCGGCCACCGCTTCTAGCCACATACAGAAGGTTCACGCGGCTACACATGCCATCCGCATGCAGACAGCCTGCACAGCCACCAATCCCAGCCGTATACCATCTGCTCCATATGGCTCACGGTCAGTCTTTGACCGCCTCTCATGCGGTCCTGACCTTAGAGGATCTCAGGAGGTTGTGCCAAACTCTGTGACGCACCACTTGGACTCTTCCTACTATGCACTCTCAGGTGCTAGAGGGAAGAAGTCTAGGACAGCACGGGCTCTTCGAGCTCAGTCAGCTGTCCAAACTTCTGACTATCAGGGCGTCCCGCTGACTATTATGCGGGCCCCTGATGGAAAGTTGTATAAAATTATCCGTGTCCAGCCCCCGGCGGCCAACAAATGGGATAGTTATCAAGAATCTCCCAACAATGATCAGGGGCAAGAACTCGTACTACCCCCACATCAGTGAGCAGACAGGATGCCAACACACTCATGTGCTCAGGACTCCCAGGCCCACAAAACGAGTGACTTGGAAAGAGACGAAAACTTGGTGTGCAGAGAATCCTTTCGTAGACATCACTGCACTCAAGTCATTGTCAACTGCTGCTGCAGCAAGGCGGCCTCACAAGAGGACCGACGATCCGTCTTCCAACGACTGCAACACCCAAGCTCAGAAGACGAAGTGTTTCTCATCGCCTCCTGCAATTCTGCTCAGAAGATCCCTGGCGGCGGGAAAGGGAATAAAACAAATGTGTCCAGCCCGAAAATCTCAACCAAGAAACTCTCTTCTAAGCGGTTGTCTGACAAAATCTGCCACACTTGGAGATTCGTGGTCCATATTTCTGGAAGGCGCTGGAGCCGGGGGTAGCACTCCTTCGAACATCCACGACAATCCGATGTTCCAAGAAGATAATCCAGGGGAAATAGTTCTCCTAACAGATGCAGCTGGTTCAGACGTCCCCGAGGACGTCCACAACTCTCAAGACAAAGTAAGCTCTGAAGCTGGGGGTACCACTCTTTCTGAGTCCAAACCAGAGGAAAACGTTTCCATATACCCTGACGACTTCTCTGTACAAGGGTATAACTCAGAGGGCACGTCCTTAACCGTTCCTTCTATCTTTCCTCATGTGAGGACGGTGTTCATGATGGACAGCAACCAAGACGATCCCATTGATCGCCAACGCTTCGACACTCTAGAGGCCATACTGCATACCTTGGTCAAGTCCGTAGTTGAGATCAAAGCGGCCCTTCCAACTCTACAAGGAATGACACCTGGCCAAACAAACTTGGGTCTCGCGGTCAATGCAGACTCAAACTCAGCTTCACCAAACCCGGGTGATAATCCTCCTGAAATATCGGCTCCCACCGCTGCAGATGAGGCAAGGGAGGCAAGAAAAAAGGTCCAGGAACTCCGAGCCATGTTTTACGCTCGAGAAACCTCCCAGGACCTCAGAATACGACAACCGTATCCTGCTGCATGGAGAGATGTTCCCTTCTCACCAAGATATAAACCATTCATCATCAATCCGTATGATGGAAAGACATCTGCAAGCAGGTACATCACCTACTTCGAAGTCACAATCGACCATCTGCCTCATGACGACGCCATCCTTACGCAGTTGTTCATTGGAGCGTTGGAAGGGGTCGCCTTCGACTGGTACCGTAACTTGCCGAACAACTGCATCCATTCCTTCGCGGCTTCAAACATATGTTCTTGGAGAGGTTCTACGAAGTAGGACAAGACGTGATGATGTAAACACTCATAGACGTTGTCCAAGGAGAGAAGGAGCTGACAAGAAACTATATTGAGTGGTTTTGCCAAACCGCGATGAAGTTACCTTTCGGTAACCCTGATTCCTCCCTGATTAAAATTTGCCAAAAGAGGCTGCTCCCCACAATCATCCTCTGGATGGGCGAGAGTCAATTCAAGGACTGGAAGACGTTCATCATCAGTGCCACTGGCACAGAAGACAAGTTGAAAAAAGCTTGCCAATTGGGACTGCACATCTCGGAGGGAGAGGACAAGGGTAAACGCCCTACTGCCAACAACAACAACGGCGGTAATTCCTCTAACAACCGAGACAACAAGGCAAGCAGGCTATGGTAGTCGACACAGCCCAGAAGCCTGAACCAAAGCCGGCAGAAAAGCAGTGGCCTCAGATGACTTACTCCTTCGAGGACGGCCATGTCAAGCCCATCTTGGACATGCTCATAAAAGGAGGTCGAATTTAGCTCCCTCCTCCAAGGCGTGAACCTCGTCCTGCAGAGATGGAGAGCCCCAAGTATTGCCACTACCATCGCTACATCCACTATGCTACACAAGACTGTTTCCAACTGAAGCGATACATCCAGCATCTTATCGATTCTAAGGCCCTGGCCATTAATTTCGAAGAGGTGACCGTAGCAGCCAGCATGGTGTCAGTACAATTCGGCAGCTTCCTTCTGACAAAGACTCAAGATGGAGTAGTGCCTGTCCCCAGAGCAAAGATGAAGGTCGCTAACCTTCTACCTCCCCGAGACCAGACTGCTGGTCTAGTACCCCTTACCACATCATGAGGGGAGGTCATGTGGGTCCATCCAGACTTGGTACCTGAAGTGACTCAGTCCGCACCACCCTCCACCAGCAAGAAAAAAAGTGGGAAAGTCAAATCAAGCTGCACAATCTCGGCAGAGGTCGAAGAAGCTACGGCTGTCGTCACCCGGTCGGGTGCACAATCCCAACCTACACCGGGTAACTCAGCTGAAGATCATCAGCCGGCTACTGCTGATGCTCCAGGACCTTCTCAACCTCCGACGACCGACAAGCCTAGGCCGAAGGAGATTCGCTTTGACAAACCGCTCCGAAGAGAGACACCTCATGGGCTGGAGAGGGCCTACAACTTTGACATATTAGCATAATTGGCCAACATACCGACCAAATTGTCGCTATACGAGCTCCTAAGACTCTCCAAAGATGTTCGCGTCGCACTGAGCGAGGCACTCCAGAATGCCGACGCATATCTGGCTCAGTCCAATCTCACTGGGAAGAGCTCGCCTGTAAATCTCAAGGACAGCACTTGTACAGGCACAATACCCAACATTGTCTTCACTTTGCAGGATATGCTTATCAAGACCAACCTGCACGATCACCCTCTGTATTATACTGGGTACATTGGCGATATCAAGGTGGATCGGATGTAAATTGACCCCGGTTCTTCCATAAGAATCATTCCGAAGAGCCTGCTACACCATCTGTGTATCCTAATGCATCGCTTGACATCGACAAGTACTGCCATTAGCGGTTTCAATTTAGGTCGAAGCTATCCGATCGAAAAGATTCGTCTGAAATGCCAAATCGACGATCTTCAATCAGAAGTGACCTGTTATGTCATAGATGCGGACACGTCCTACAATATTCTTCTGGGGCATCCTTGGATACATGATTACATGATCGTGCCTTCAACACTGCACCAGTGCTTCAAGTACGTCGATAAGCACGACTTCGTGAGGACAGAATTTGCTGACATTGATCCCTTTAAAGGGGTCGAATCCTACTACCCCAACTCATGCTTGTACGAGAAGTCGAAAAGGCACCTTGTCGAAGGAGATACTCAAGCTCAAACTGATGTGGCAACTGGATCGGAAGAACCTCTGACGATCCACCTCCAAGCCCGCAAACCTGGCAGAACAGCACCACTTACAGCCACTCTGTGTAAGGATGCAATCAGCCTCTCTACACAAGAGGGACAGATGATAATCCGACTGCCAAGGTCTGGCCAAGCGCCAAGACCCACAATAGAGCCACTAACAATCAGGCTTCCTAGAGCTAGCCAGCAACAAACAGAGGAGCTCAATCCCTCCATCAAGCCGATAACGATTCGCCTTCCCAGAATGAATCGGTAGCCGAGCGCTAAGCTGGGGACTGCTAGCCAGCCCACAATTCCCTGCCCAGCTCCGAGCACCAAACTGGGGGTCACTAGTACGCCAACGACTCCACGTTCTGCTCCACCTATGGAGCCCCTGATGATTAAGCTGTCCAAGTCATCCTCTCAGTCTTCAGTGACACAGGAGGTGGCTGAAGAAGAGTCAAAGCTGGCCAAGTATGTAGCTGCTCATCCTGATGTTCCATCTGCAGATGATGTAATCCCACTTGAAAAGATACCATACTTCATCAATAAAGGGCTATCTTTGAACTACCTCGAGCTTAATAAGCTTTGTATAATGTATGCTATGGAACACGGTATAGGCACCCACCTACACACACAGGTGACAAATGTATACACCGTAAACCAAGTTACTCCAGTGGAAGATACTTACCGCATAATCGAGGGAGAGGATCATCCAATCATCTTCGACCGGAAGAATGATCCACAACCCTTCAGGATAGAAGAAGTTGAGATCGAACCCGACACCGGGAGACTATCCCTTTATCTATATAGTTCCCGATCCAAGTACCTCATACAAAAATAGGGGTATGATCTGGAAACTATGCCAGGCTTGAACTATGGAACTGGACGACGATTACCCTTACAATTGTCGGTCCCGGCTGGGAAACTACGGGATTATTACAACAAGACCAGATGTGGGCTAGGTTATGTTACACCTGCAATGACCCCTGAGAGCTCAAATGAGGAGTGCGAATGGCACTCTCATTCGTCTGGGTCACCCACTTCTGATTCAGACGTCAGTATTGGAGACATGCTCAGGCAAGTCTGGTCCGTCAATATGGCATTTGCCGATGCCTACGAAGAAGATGAAGACATTCCTGAACTTCTTGAGTTAGAGTCGTGGGCACAACAGCTAGATGCGTAATGGGAGAAGCGGTTCGAATAAAGAGAGCCTCCCACCGAAGATGAGGTTATGCAAGTTGATCTCGGTGATTAGTCCTCTCCGAAACCTATCTTCGTCAGCAAGAATCTGACAGACGAAGAGCGGGAATAGCTATTGCAACTCGTCAGAGAATACATCGACGTGTTCGCCTGGAGCTACGAAGACATGCCAGGGTTGAACCCCGAGGTTGCACTTCACAAACTCAACATTCGTCCGGACGCAAAATCGGTCAAGCAACAGCAACGACGGTTCCGCCCCGACATCATGAATGCCATTGAAGCTGAGGTCAACAAACTGATAGCTAGCAGCTTCATCCACGAGGAACAACATCCAGACTGGGTAGCCAATATAGTACCAGTCCTCAAGAAGAATAGAAAAATTCGAATCTGCATTGACTTCCGGAACCTGAATGAGGCGTGTCCTAAGGATGAGTTCCCCCTCCCTATCACAGACATCATGATTGACAACACCTGCGGCTTCGAGTGTATGTCATTCATGAATGGTTTCTCGGGGTACAACCAAATCAAGATGTTCCCTGATGATGAAAAGCATACATCATTCCGAACACCAATTGGCACATACTGCTACATAGTCATGCCTTTCGGTTTAAAGAATGCTGGTGCCACCTATCAAAGATCTATGAGCGTCATCTTTAGAAACCACTTGCGTAAGACAGTGGAATGCTACGTTGACGACATCACCGTCAAGAGCCGCTCTAAGGAAGATCATCTGTATGATCTGAGGACAGTCTTCGACCTGATGCGAACGCACAACTTGAAGATGAATCCCACAAAATCCTTCTTGGGCGTATCCAGTGGGAAGTTCTTGGGTTTCATCATCACTTCCCAGGGTATCCACATAGACCCCGAAAAAACGAAGGCAATCATGGAGATGGGTCCTCCGAGAAATCTCCATGAACTCCGAGGCCTTCAAGGGAGGCTAGCCTACATCAGGAGGTTCATCTCTAACCCCTCCGAGCGATGTCAACCATTCACCCACCTCATGAAGAAGGGCGTTTCATTCATATGGGATGAGGAATGCCAGAACGCCTTCGGCAGCATCAAAGAATATCTGTCGAACCCTCCAGTCCTGGTAGCCCTGGTTGGTAGAAGGCCATTCCTGCTCTATGTGCGAGCGATGGAACATTATCTCGGTGCTTTGCTAGCACAAGACAACGATGCAGGCCATGAGCAGGCTATATACTACCTCAGTCGAAAGATGATGGAGCCAGAGTACAGATACACTGCCGTAGAGAATGAGTACCTTGCTCTAGTGTTCGGCATTCAGAAGACGCGACACTACGTCACGAGACAAACCATACACGTTATATCACGAGTCAACCCTCTCAGGGTCCTCATGACCAAACCAGGGGCACTCAGCTCTCTCCTTGCTACTTGGGCGATATTATTGTCTCCATATCACATGATCTTTATCCCACAGAAGGCAGTTAAAGGTCAAGCTCTGGCAGACTTTTTAGCAGCCCATCCAGGCTCGGAGACAAACAGAATATACGAAGAGATACCAGACGAGGTCGCCAATTCAAATACGGTCTCCCATGATTCCATCTGGCGAATGTTCTTCAACGGCGCTTCGAGAACTGGGCTCAAGGGCAACATCGTCGTTGGAGTCGGAGTAGTGCTGATTTCTTCCTCCGGGATGGTGATCAATCGGGCTTACTCCCTCACGGAGCTCTGTTCAAACAATGTGGCTGAGTACAACGCTTTGGTCATTGGCCTTCGACTTGCAAAAGAGCTAGGGGTAGAGTATCTTGAAGCATATGGCGATTGGCAGTTAATCGTCAATCAGATCCGGGGTTCATACGAGGTTCGCCATGAAGATATGATCCCTTATCACCAAATAGCGATCAACATCATCTCGTCCTTGGAAGGATTTTTTATAGAACATGTTCCCAGACTCCAGAATATTGAGGCTGATGCCCTAGCGGGCCTGGCCGCTTCCCTAGCAGTACCGAAGCATGCTCATCATCTGGTTGACATAATAGGCCGTGAATTGGTCTGTCCCAAGAATAATGTTCAAAGTGTTGAGAGTTACTCCGCTATGACAGTCGATGAAGCACCAGACTGGAGACAACTATTCGTCGACTTTGTAGTCTATGACATACTGCCAGAGAATTCGAAGGAAGCCACTTCTATCAGAAGACGTTCCCTCATATTCTTTTACGATACAGAGACGAAAATGTTGTATCGCCGATCATACGATGGATTACTGCTTCGGTGTCTGTCAAATACAGAAGCCAAGGAAGCTGTACACGAAGCTTACGACGGCGTCTGCAGTGCCCATCAGCCTGGCCCAAAATTGTAAGACCGTCTTCGTCGGATGGGCTATTACTGGCCTACGATGGTAGCAGATGCGATAGACTATGCAAGAAAGTGCAAAGCTTGTCAGGTCCATGCAGATTTCATCCATCAACCATCCGAGTTCTTACATCCGACAGTAGCATCCTGGCCCTTTGAAGCATGGGGAATGGATATTATTGGTCCGATCACTTCGCCTTCGTCCAGAGGACACCGCTTCATACTCGCAATCACAGATTACTTCTCCAAATGGGCGAAAGCTGTTCCACTTGTAGAAGTGAAGACATCAAACGTGATCAGCTTTCTCAAGCATCACGTAATCTACCGCTATGGATTGCCCCGAAGGATCATCCACGACAATAGTCCGCAGTTTGCAAGCCACGTCTTCTATCGGTTTTACGACAAACACCAAATCCAGAATGTTGCTTCAATGTCATACAATTCGACAGCGAATGGGTTGGCAGAAGCGTTCAATAAAACTATAATCAAGCTGCTCAAGAAGTTTGTGTCCTCCAACAAATGCGATTGGAATGAGAAGCTTGGCGAATGCTTATGGGTATACCGTACTATAATACGGACGGCCACCGGGAACACACTATTCTCTCTGGTATATGGGAGTGAGGCAGTTCTCCCACAGGAGGCTCAGATCCCCTCGCTCCTCGTCGCCCTCACCTACCAATTGGCGACGGATGATAATCACCACCCCCGATTACAAGAGTTGAAGGCTCTAGATGAGAAATGCCTGTTAGCTCAACAAAGAATCGAGCTGTACCAAGCACGTATCTCGGGAGCTTTCAACAAGAAGGTTAAAATCAGAACATTCCAAGTGGGCGATCTCGTTCTGGCAGTTCGGAGGCCGATGGTTATGACTCACAAAACCGTCGACAAATTCCAGCCAAAGTGGGAAGGCCCATTTGTCATCGAGGCTGTATTCTCCAATGGTGCTTACCGCCTCGCAAAACAAAATAGAGACTTGCTCACGTTGACCATCAACGACAAATTCCTGAAGAAGTATTATGTCTAAAATGACGTCCTCCAATTCTTCCAGATTATTGAGTTATGTACCTTCTGGTACCGCTGAACTTACATTCTGACTCCAAACTCCCAGATTGTTGAGTTATGTACCCTTTGGTACCGCTAACTTACACTCTGAATCCAGATCTCCCAGATTGTCGAGTTATGTACCCGTAGGTACCGCTGAACTTACACTCTGGTCACTCCACATGAATCTATACGCATCTTCTAGGTAGTAAGTCATGTATGATCATACCTCTGAACTATTTTCCTAAAAGAGCTCCCTCCTCATGATCCAATACCTGCACTTTCAGTGCATAAAAAGGGTAACAGATCCACAAATTTCCCAAAACAACCACGTCGATGTTACCTCTGAGTTGTTTTCACTTCCATCAAAAACAAACCACCCCTCACGTAGAACTTCCACGTCCTCATTACCTCTGAGTTGTTCTATGTACCCTTCATGGAGCCCACTCCTGCTACGTCTTCATTACCTCTGAGTAGGAAGGCTCCATTGAAGAAACCCTCATATTTACCATGTCCTTATTACCTCTGAGTAAGTATGTAGGTTTTCTCTTGACCTATTATCTGTACCCAAAATCGGAGTACGCCAAGGATAATAGGTCCACAAAAAGTCCTCTATTAGGGCAACTACTACAAGCAAAGAAGGGAGCAAATGTATTCTGTTTATTCAAAATCAGTTACATTCACATGACTACATTTCATGAGCAAGCCAAAAAAGTTCTCTATTGCTTCATTTGGACAAAAAGAAAAAACTACATTGATGTCCAAAAGAAGCAAAACATAAACTACAGCTAAAGACAGACAAAAATAACAAGACAAAATACGGACACTTATGGGAACCCTAGTTGTGGGGATGCATATACCATTTCCTCAACCATCTTGCATATGAAGGATCTATTTGATTAAGATTCTCGTCCGGGACAGGAGGGTCAGAACTTCCAGCACTACTACCCTCAGACTGGGGCTCATCCTTTACAGAAGCTTCGATATTGGGAGTGTTTCCCTCCCCGATGGGTGCCAGCTCTTCTTTTTGTTCCTCCATTTTGGAAATCACCTTCTCCTTAACGAAAGAAGACTTTTGTGTGATAAAAGGAGGCAGCATCTCCTCCTTCACAATGATGTCAGCCTTCGGTATGGATGCTGCAAGAATCAAAGACATAAGAGTTAGGAGATGGCTAGAAAAATATTTAACAGAGCTAATGTGGCTCAGTTTCGGTGGGTCCTTATGCGGCTCAGTTTTAACGGAGTTTATGCGGCACTGTTTTGATGGAGCTTATGCGGCTCGGCTTAAGCGCAGCCTCATGCGGCCCAGTTCAGATGAGCTTATGCGATTCTGCTTAGCGGGGCTTTATATGGCCCAGTCAAGATGAGAATGTACGGTTCTACTTAGCGGGGCCATATGTGACACAGTTCAAGGAGGGCTTATGCGGTACTGTTTGATGGGGCTTCTTGCGGCTCAGTTCAGAGGAACTTATGCGGTTTTGTTCGACGGGTCCTTATGCGGATTAGTTTGTAAAGTGCTTATGCGGCCACTAGACGACTCTCATGCGGCTCGGACATGGGGTATACTACCATGCGGCTCGGACATGGGATGTACATACGGCACATACAACTTGAACAGTTCAATGAAGACGAAGAAGGCCCGCGCATAAAACATGCGACATAGCCAAGATGGTTAGGTTCTGAGTTCATGCAATTTCCTTACCAGCAATGGCGGGGTAAACGTCGGGATGAACTTCAGGCGCCGCAGTCGACGTAGAAGCCACTCCCTTACCCTTCGCCGCAGCCTTAGAATTCTTGGGGGCCATCGATGATCGAAGAAGAAAAAGAAGAAGACGGCAGCTAGGGCAAGAAAATCTTGAACTGGAGAAGAGAGTAAAGAGTTTCTCTCTAAAAATTACCCTTATTTATAGGTGAACAAAGGGGGGCTCATGGACCGATGAAACGCTTCGAATTATGTGCAGCAGACAAAACCGACTCTTGGGATTTCATCCCCTTTCATGCAGGAGATTCATCAAGACAAAAATCTAAATATTTAATAAACCGACTCTTGGGAATCACCCCAAAAGGCGGCTTTAAATCCAAAACAAATCAAAGGCAATTAAATGAGACACACACGTGACAGAGAGGACAACAAACGGCCAGAACAGTCCATGCTGCTAGGAAGTCCATGTAGCCAGGCAGTCCATACGGCCAGGCAGTCCATGCGGCTAGGAAGTCCATGCGGCTAGGAAGTCCATGCGGCCAGAACATCCTATACGGCCAGAAGAACTTATGTGGACATAGTCATGCTTCTTATTCAACGTATTTCAATTTTACAAATTGAAAACTTTGAAGGGGGTCTTGTAGAAGCATGGAAAAGAACAGGAAAGTCCATGTGGCCCAAAACAGAGGGAGTCTCATGCGGTTCAAATAATCTCTTAAAGCTTCATGCGGCTCAAGAGTCCTTTAGAGCTCCATACGGCTCAAAAGTCCTTCAGAGCCTCATGCAGCTCAGAAATCCCCAATAGCTCCATGTGGCTCAGGTAAAAGCTACGTGGCCCTATGCGGTTCGCCTCTACAGCTGGCCATCAAGCAGCGGCCTCATTTAATGCTCTGACATAACACGGCAGCTCTGACATAAACGTAACTTGACAGCTCTGACATAAAGCTGCAATGATGACTCTTACATAATGGCACGCTCCTTGGGAAACAAAGAAAATAATTTTTAGCTGGCACGATCCACCAATTCTGAAGCTTACTATACGGCTACCTACTTTAATGCGGCTGCCGCTCTCATGCGGCTGCTACCTTCATGCGGTCGCCACTTTCATGCGGCCGCCATCTTCATGAGACTGCCATCTCCACAAGGCTTCCACCCTCATGCGGCTCCGATTTTGGGAAGCCACACCCATGCGGTACTGACACGTGGCCATCCTTATGCGGTTCGGTTGGGGACTACCCCCATACAGCTCGGATCATGGGGCTACCCTCATGCGGCCCAGATTAAAGGACTTCTATGCGGTTCAGATAAGGCCACCCTCATGTGGCTCGAATTAAAGGACTTTCATGCGGTTCAGATAAGGCCACCCTTATGCGGCTCTGACACGAGGCCACACTCATGCGGCCCAACTATTACAGTCCTCCATGCGGCTCGTAGCCGTTGGGACACGTAGCAGGAGTTGATCAAATCCTAACAATCTAGATTTATAGCAAAACAGGCAGTTGGGACACGTGGCAGAAGATTGACTAAGATTTATTCACTCAGATTTGCTAATATCAACAAATCGTCACGATGCAGATTTATTGCAATCAACATTAACTGCCTATGCAGATTTGTTGCAATCAACATTAATTGCTCATGCAGATTTGGTACAATCAATATTAACTGCCCAGATTCGTTACAATCAATATTGACGACCCAGATTAATTTCCAACAAACAAGATCAAGGCAAATCATTACCAATCCCTAACCGCCCACTTTTCAAGGAGCAATCATTGCAAACCCTATTTATCACACTCCACTCCTATAAATAGCAAGGTGCCATTCCCTTGCAAGACATACGCAGATAGGGGAGAGACAGAGACACGCACAAAGAGAGCGGCGGTGCCCAGAAGAATTCCCCCACGCATCCCGAGAGCATTTCTTCATCAGAGCTAAGGCAACGTCCGATCGTCCAAGGAGTAAGGCAGAATTGATAGCACTCTCCCGAGCCTCTACCGTCACCCCCAGAAAAACTAAACAATCGTACTTAGATTGCTGTACCTAGGTTTTCGTCCCGAGGCTTTCTTTATACGAGCGAGTTTGTGTTGTGAAGTAAAAGTCCAGTCCTCCAATAAAACTATTCTGTTCTTTTATAATCAATGGCAAACATGAAGTGTTGTTGGAGGTTATTGAGTCATACTCATCATTGATAGCCTTGTTCCAGAAAATAGCAAATCTGGTCTTCATCGACTCATCATAGGTAAGTGGATCTGCTTCCACATGATAAGTGATAAAGTCATCTCCGATGTCTTTTTATCTCCTCATTCGCTTATACACTTGTTCTGCGAGTTCTGGTTTAAATATTTTTTCTACCATATCAACTTCCTTTTGAACTACATCTAAATTTAGAGCTTTAGCCTCCCGTGCACCCACACTATTCTCTAGAATATCTGCGTGAACAATATTCTAGTGCCTTGTAAATTTATATTCAAAGAATTCTACGTCGCGAGATTCATTGATATGATTTGAATCGATATCAAGAAACCTCCTAGCATCACACTTCTCAACAAAACCTATTAAGATTGTCTTCGTAGTCTTCTTACACAGCTTCTGAAGCCTTCAAGTCTAGAAGTTTCACATATGACGTTTGCCATGACAAAAGGTTGTATAAACTTTTTGTATATTAAACGTAAAAAGGGTACAATTGATTCCTAAACAGAAGATCTAAGTACAAACTTTCTGAAAAAGTGTGACGGTGGAGATCGAGCACTGCAGCGGCTCCCTTACTCCGTTGACGATCTGATGACAAGTTGAACTTACTTTAACTTTCAGGTACTGGTGATTGAAACTCTAGGGTTGCCAATCAAGAGTGTATCGAAGTTGAAGATTTTGAAACCTCTTTATCAAAGGAAAAATCCTTCTATTTATAGGGGAGCACATATGCGATGTGCATAAGGATTGTGCAGGAACGCTGCACGTAGAGATATAAGAGAATCTTAAGGTTGCACGATAAGGGTTGCTGCTGAGATGACATGTAGCAAACGCTGGGGTTTTCTTTTATCAAGATCATTGAGAGAGTTATCAACAATTGAATAAATGACACATGGCATGTGTTTATTGTTGATCGGATGAACATAAGCAGATTTTGTTCCTATCTCTGAGGTTGGATTTTGTCTTATCCTAAGGGGCCAATGGTTTAAACAAACCGATTGGATATGGCCCTCGTTTATGAGAACAAAGTCCATCCTTATCTATGGTTTAAATAAACCGATTGGATAGGGCTCTTATTAACAGAATCGACCTATGTTATATCTTAAGAACAGTGGTTTAAATAAACCAATTTGTGTACTATCTGTAAAGATTCCCCTGGAACCATAACACCTGTACTTCTGGCGAAGCTTCTATGTCACTCGCTTCTAGCCTACGAGTAGACTGTTCTTCAGGCGACAGAGTCACTGCACTTTTAGAGCGATGATATGACTGTGCTTCAAGCGACGGAGTCACTGCACATTTAGAGCGACGAGTAGACTTGTGCTTTGGGGCAACGGAGTCACTGTGCTTGAGAGCGAGCAGTGGACTTGTGCTTGAGGCGACGAAGTCACTATGCTTTAGGACGGGTAGTGGACTCGGTCTTGAAGATGAACGAGTTACTGCACTTTTAGATTATCACCAGGGCGCTCTGGAAGGAACGAGCTGGCTGCGGTCCTGAGTCGAGGAGAGGGCGCAGTCAGTTGTCTATGCTTCGGGGACGAAGGAGCTAGTTCTGTTGAAGTCTTTTAAGCGCAATTAATAACTGCTATTTTGGTGGATGAGTCAGTCGTCCTCTTCTTTAATTATCGCCGCCATTTAGGGGAATTCCAAGAAGTTAGTGGCCTTGTATTTAGTCAAAATGAACCTATTAAATGAGGTTCATTATGCTGAGTTTCAGGTTCATCCACTAATTCAGGGGCCTTTGACCGACAGCGACGTGGCATGTAGGTTGGACCACACTTCCCTATATAAAGGGAAGCTTTTCTGAAGGGTTATGTCTTCTGTCTCTTAATATTCCTACCGTCATGCTCGATCTCGACTTAGCTTCGAACGGCCGTTGGCCTTGTATAAGTCGACTGTTGGTTGTGGATCCCTTTGTTCCAAGAACTCATGTCCTTGTAGAATGTAAACCCCCTAAATTTCTACTTTGATTTTTTTAAATTGGTATTTAATGATATTTACTAGTACTTCGTATTTATACACCGCGTACAAGTTCGCATTCTTGTAAATGTACGTCGCGTGCGAGTTTTTGGTTCAAAATTGCTCGACGAGTGCGAATATGTGTCGAGGTACATATTTTAGAAAAATGTTTTTATTATAATTTTTATTTTATATAGGAAAGTACTTGTTCAAATAAATGTGATAAATATTTTAATTTTAAAAAAAAGAGTTATTTTGTTCGTCGTTTATAAGTAGTGATTTGGAAATTACGGTTTATATGAAATATGTTCCAAATATTTTGAAATTTGAAATTTGTTTATTAATATGTTTTGTTATTTATAAAAGCTATTTTATGATTTATTATTTAGGTATTTATCGTGAATTTTTAAAATTAATTATTACTATATTTATTTAATCATGAAAATGGTATTTGAAATATTATTTGATTTAATATTTAATTAATTATTATGATTTAAATTGGAAAAGATTTTATTGACCTTATTTAAATAGCTTTTAAATTAAAGATAAGTGTTATCTATATTGAATTGGATTTTAAATTGATTTAAATTAAAGGTGGAAATTATCTAAATAAGGGATTTAAACCTCCATAATCCTTATCCAACTGGGAATTCCTCCTATATAAGGAGAGGTACTCTTCCATGATTTTCTACCATCCATATTGTGCATCGTGTCTTTGTCTCTACATCCACTAAAATTTCTATTACACATACATAATTTTCGTCCTGTCCGACAAACCGGACGTCCAACCAAGCCGTGTCGGACCCATCCCGACACGACACCTAAACCTAAGCCATGCCCCTGTTCTGCCTCGCTACGTCGACAGCATCCCACCAACACCGCTCCCCCTCCTTGTCATCTCCGACACCGTCGCCATCACAGACTCCACCACCATCACCAAATAAACTCCGGCCATCCCTCGTTATCACCACCACATAGCCGAACCCTATTAACAACTCCTCCTCAACCGTGCGTCCGCCCCCGTCACCCGACTTTGGCCAAGTGGACCGGCGGCCAACACCGCAAACACCACCAACAACATCGTCATCACCACAGCCGCCATCACCGCCACCATATCCCAGCAACCAGTGGACAACACCACCACCACCATCACCCCGGCTAACCCAACCACCATCTCCGTCATCATCACCGCCCCAACCACCATCTTCGTCATCATCGCCACCCAAACAGAACAACCAAAACCTAAAACTGACTCACCTCCAACGTGGTCCTCGCGAGCACGCCCGTCGGAAGGCAATCTACAGCCTTCGACCTCCTCCGCAGTCGTCGCCGCCTCCATCGGAGCGTCCGCCACCGCCGCGCCCCTCTCCGATAGCCGTGCCCCTCCCTCCTCTGCGACCGCCGTATCCCGGTGTCAACCGCCGCCACCTGCGTGCCCGCCTCCAGCATCCCGAACTGGGCCCCACTCTGGCTCCCGATACCCATCTGCCCGCGGCGAGTAGCGCAGCCAGCCTACGCCCTCCCGACCCGACGAGTCTTCGCCCGTCGCTGACCGCGCCATCCGTCGCAGATGAGAACCCTCCGATCCTTTTCTCAGTACCAAAATAAGTCATATCAGCGACATATTTAGCGACTCCAAGATAGAATGTCTCTAATTTTTGGGGGTTTAGCGACGTCTAGCGACTGTAATTTGTTAACTGGGAACCTGCGTCGCAAGTTCGTCGGTACACGTCGCTGATGTAGCGACGTGTAGCAACGTACTTTAAGCGGTGTCGCCGTTTATTAAATATCAGTGACGTTAATGGACGTAGCTAAATATTTCATATAGGCTGCGAGGGTTTCCTTTTCGATCATTCACAAATTTCCCCCCTCCAATTTTTCCCGCGCGCGCTCCTCTGGCGATTTCCCTCCTCCGGCCTCCTCCTCCGCGGTGCTCCTCCGGCAATCTCCCTCCTCCAGCCTCTTCCTCCTCGTCCTCCTCCTCCTCCTCAAGTAGCTCCCCCATCTCTCTTTCTCTCTCTCACACACACACACTCTCCCTTGTCCCCGCTTTCCAGTTCCCTCATTCTCTTGGATTAGAATTCCAATTTAGGGTTCGATCCCTATTTACTGATACTGGAAAAATGTTAATATATCCAATTTAGGGTTTGAGCCCTATTTACTGATACTAGGAAAAATTTGGGGTTCTCGTGATAATTTCCAGAACTTCTTTGCTCTAATGTAACTTCTATGAAAAATGTTCTTTAAAAGAGCATTTTGTGTATTTCATGATTATTTTCAGAACTTCTTTACTTTGGGAGCAATTTTAACGAAACTCAATGCTATATATATGCAATTTTCTGATCTCAGAATGACCCAACACATATTTCATTGGGGATTGATGTATTGTTGGTGATTGATGTCTTGTCTCATAATTAGCTTGTTATGAAGAGGTTCACAGGAACAGGCAAATACTGGTTGGTTAGTTTCAGAACAGTGGAGATAATGTTGCAAATTTATGTATGATATCCATCCACATTTGCTAGTGTAGTGTGTGTGACCACAACCCACAAAGAGTAGCTCCTTCTTTTTCTCTCCCTCCACCAAGCATCCCCCACTCATGTCACATGCGCACCAACCTGGCATTTTGCCTACGTCTTGGTCTCCAATGCCATCAAGTTCCCATCATTTCCTAGTGGCAAGAAAGAAAGGAAGAAAGAAAGAAAGCATGGACTGTGTTGCCCAACTTTCTTTTTCTTCCTCTTGGGTGATTCTACTTTTCTTTGGTTTTTAGGAGGCGCACTCAGGTGCTTTGCACACTCAGAGGTAGGATAAATCCAGTACAAATTAGGGACTGTCATATTCAGGCAGTTGGTACCAGTATTTAAGACTAGTTTGATTTGTATAATTTATGTTAAAGGCAGATAGGTAGGTCCTGTATGAGACACTGGATACCTAGGTATGATGGCTTGGCTAGTTCATGTTACCCAAAGGAAATTTATCTATTGATATGGACTTAGATAAATTCCTATTGGGAAATGATATTGGAATAAGGATTAACCTGAGAATAGGCTTAACTGAACAGTGATATCAGTTAGCAACTGTTTTCTGAGTTTGTATGTCAGGCATTTTGGGAAAATAGTGAGATACACCAAGTCAGACACTGTCCCTACAGCCATTCGACTGGCGAGGTAGAAATCTATGTACGATATTTGCTATAAGGACTTTGCATTAATCTACGGTACGACATCGTGATCAGGACATAGTCCCTGCATCCATTCGACTGGCGAGGCAAAAACTATGTAGCCGTAGATAAAGTTGACTGTCCTTCGACCCCCATCCCTCGGCAATGATGATACGACAACCTGTCACTACATCTTTTAGTAGTAGATAATGTCTTAGTATTACATTTTATGTGTTTATCTTATTGATTCTGTTACTCCTTCAGATACTATATTCGATAAGAACATATACTACATCATATGTATAGAACATAGATGATTCACACTAATATATGCTAGAATGAATTTTGGGTTGTGTTCTGAGCCATCCGTTCTCACACTTGACAAAAAATTGAATATAACCTTTTTATCTGTCATTCGACTGGCGAGACAGAAATCTATGTACGACATTTGCTATAAGGAATATGTATTAATCTACGGTACGACATCGTGATCAGGACATAGTCCCTGCAGCCATTCGACTGGCGAGGCAAAAACTATGTAGCCGTAGATAAAGTTGACTGTCCTCTGACCCCCATCACTCGGCAATGATGATACGACAACCTATCACTACATCTTTTAGTAGTAGATAATGTCTTAGTATTACATTTTGTGTGTTCATCTTATTGATTCTGTTACATCCTTCAGATAATATATTCGATAAGAACAAATACTACACCATATGTACATAACATAGATGATTCACACTAATGTATGCTAGAATAAATTTTGGGTTGTGTTCTGAGCCATCCGTTCTCACACTTGGCAATTATGCATGTGAAATATATCGTTGAAGAACATAAAACTTGTGGTCGTACAATCGTCACTTTCATGCATCAGTTCATGTCGGTCTTCACTTTCTGCAGTAATTATCTTAAAATGATATGAATTACTATCTGCAGAACCGTTTATGGATGTACAATCGTCATCCAGTTGAATTATTATCTGTGTCAATCTTTGCAGAATTATCTTAAAATGGATATGAATTACTATCTGTGGAACCGTTTGTGGATGTACAATCGTCATCCTGATGACATGTACGGTGTGCGGGATGAATTTATACAGGGTGTACAACAGTTCCTGCAGTTTGCCAAGGCGTTCCCTCATTACATGGACCGTACAAAAATTAAGTGTCCATGTGTGAGATGTCGTAACTTGAAATATCATTTGGAAGTGGATGTGACATATCATTTGTATTCGAGGGGTTTCATGCCAAATTATTATCAGTGGACCGCACACGGAGAACTTATGCCTTTAGCCTCCGAGCCGGAGCCTTATGTGGAGCCTTATGTAGATGTCCACGAGCATGCTAATTATGACCAAGGGTGGACGAACATGGTTTTCGATGCTACGGGGCCTAGTTTCGATCCGAACAATCAATATGCAGCTGATGAGGCACCGAATGCCGATGCTGTAAAGTTCATGGAGTTGCTGGAGAATGCAAGGACTCCTTTATATCCTGGTTGTGATGACCATTCACCGTTGGAGGTGATTACAAGATTGTTGAGCATAAAATCAGATTTTGACATATCTCAAGAATGCTACAACCGAATCCTGGAGTTAATTAAAGATATATTGCCGGAGGGTGGCAAGTTACCTAAAGACTTCTACCGATCCAAGAGAATGGTGAGATCGCTCTGGATGGGGTATAAAAAAATTGATGCATGTCGCAACGGATGCATGTTGTACTATAAGGACGACAAGGATGAAGACGCCTGCAGATTTGTGGTGCCGATCGCTTCAAGGCAACTAGTACAACAAGGACTTCTGGTGCACGGAAGCCAACAGATTCGATGCACTATTTGCCTTGACGTCGCGGTTACAGAGGTTGTTTATGGCAAAGGAGACAGCTGATAATATGAGTTGGCACAAGCGGGAACAAATAGATGGAGTACTGGATCATCCATCCGACGGGGAAGCATGGAAGCACTTTGATCGAGTGTATCCCGATTTTGCTTCGGAGCCGCATAATGTCAGATTGGGGCTTTCCTCCGACGTTTTTACCCCATTTGGACTTTCGGGCTCACAATATTCTTGTTGGCCTGTGATTGTTACTCCGTAGAACTTGCCGCCTTGGATGTGTATGAAGACTCCTTACATGTTCCTAACTGTTATTATTCCAGGTCCGAAGAACCCGAAGAGGAACATCGATGTGTACTTACAGCCCTTGGTAGATGAGCTGAATCAGTTGTGGGAAGTAGGTGCAACCACATATGATGTTTCCAGAAAGCAGAACTTTCAGATGAGGGCCGCACTAATGTGGACCATCAATGATTTCCCGGCCTATGGAATGTTATCGGGTTGGAGCACCCATGGTCGTCTCGCATGTCCGTATTGCATGGATCGTACTAAGGCTTTCCGTTTGAACCACGAAGGAAAACCGTTCTTTTTTATTGTCATCGACAGTTCCTGCCAAAGGATCATCCGTACCGGAGGAACAGGAATGCTTTTCGTGCTGGCGTGGTAGAGAAGTCTAGTCCACCACCACGGTGGTTTGGGGACGCGATATGGAAGGAAGTTAAAGAATTGTCAAGTGCTATTGAAGAGCCTACAGCGGGGTACAAGTGTGATAGATTTGGCCGTGCTCACAACTGGACGAAGAGGAGTATATTCTGGGACCTACCATATTGGAGTGACCATCTGCTCAGACATAACCTGGATGTCATGCATATCGAGAAGAATATATTTGACAATATAATAAATACTGTGATGGACGTAAACGGGAAGACGAAAGACAATCCCAAGGCCAGGTTGGACTTAGAAGAAATATGCAGACGTCCAGAGTTTCATTTGATAAAGGAAGGCAGTGGAAAGTATAAGCAGCCCAGGGCCATTTTCTCACTGGACAAGGAGGACAAAGGTAAACTTTGTAGATGGATCCAGGGCCTAAAATTTCCAGATGGGTACGTATCGAATTTGAGAAGATGTGTTGTCCCGAAGAAGAACAAACTACAAGGTATGAAGAGCCGCGACTGTCACGTTTTTATGGAGAGGTTAATCCCGATTACATTTCAGGAATTCTTACCTCAGGTCGTTTGGGATCCACTGACAGAGCTTAGCATATTCTTCAGAGATCTTTGTTCTACTAAGGTGCTCGTCGATCAGCTTGAAAAGCAGGAGAATGATATTGCAGTAACATTGTGTAAGCTTGAGAGGGTGTTCCCTTCTGGATTCTTCGACTCTATGGAGCATTTGCCAATTCATCTTTCATATGAGATACGTGTTGGTGGGCCCGTCGGTTATCGGTGGATATACCCGTTCGAGCGCCATCTAAACTACCTGAAGAGGAAGGTGAAAATAAGGCACGGGTCGAGGGTTCTATTTGTGAAGCCTATGTCCTTGAAGAGATTACAAACTTTTGTTCAATGTATTTCAAGCCTCATATTTGCTACAAATAGAACAAGAGCTCCGAGGAACGACGATGGAGATATAGAATATAATGATGCATTATTGAAAGTCTTCAATGCTCTTGGAAAGCCTTCTAGAAAACTGAAAAAGAGATTTGAATGATGAGGAACTAAAGGCTGTCCAGTTATATATATTACTCAACTGCGAGGAGGATAAAGTGGAAAAGCTAGAGTGGTAAGTGAAAATCTTCAACGTTCAAGTCATCTATTTGTTGATTACGTTATTATAATTTAACGAGTATATCCCAATATTTATTGGTTTTCAGCAAATTTAATGATGAGGTGAGGTCAAGTAGACCATACATTGCAGATAAAGAAGTAGAAGAAGAAATGAGACTTCATTTTCCGTCTTGGTTGACTGCATATGTATGTAAGAAGCTAGTTAGAATCTTCCTCCATTCACAACTGCACAATAAATAACTTAACATTAAACTTAATTTTGTATTTTCTCGTGTTTAGGTCGATCGTCCGGACGTCATCCTTGAGAATGAATCTATTAGAACTCTTGCCAAGGGACCAATTTATGCCGTCAAAATATGGCCAAGTTATTGCGTGAATGGGTTTAAGTTTAAGTGAACAAATGCTCTCATCAGAGATAGCTTCCTGGATCTTGATTCCACAAAAAAAAAGTTGCTTGTGTATCAAATCTACAAACTACAAAGACGTCACTCCAGGCAATGATTTTTATGGCGGCTTACGGAAGATCGTGGAATTGACGTACAACTATGGCATAGAGCCTGCCAAGATAGTGTTGTTCAAAGTTGATTGGTTCGATCCCATACAAGATCAAGGATGAAAAATTGATAAGCATGGTCTTGTGGATATTAACTACCGTCGTCGATACCAAGAATACGAACCATTTATCCTAGCAAGTCAAGCTAAACTCGTATATTTTACAACATATCCTAGACGAAAAATAATGAGGTACGACTGGTGGACAGTATGCAAGACTAAAGCCAGAAATACCTACGATGTCGATGAAGTGGCTTATCAGGAGGACGAGCTGCCTCTTGTACCAAATACAGTTGATGTCGACTCAGCAGAAGTTCCCCATTCAATATCTACTTGTGTAGAAGAGGTACAAGTATCCGAAGGGGAAGACGAAGGAGATGCTAGTGACGATGAGGAGGAAGAGGATGAGGATAAGGAGGAGGAGAAGGCAAGCGAAGAAGATGAATTTTCAGATGATGATTGAGAAACTATGATTTTGATGTATTCATATTTCTGTAATCTTAAATTATGAACTATGATCATTTCTATTAGTATTCAGATTTTTGAAAACTTAAATTATGAACTCCAACGTATGCAGATATTTCTAAACTGTCATTGTATTTATTTATATTTTCAATCATAAACTATGATTTTGATGTATTCATATTCCTGTAATCTTAAATTATGAACTCCAATGTTATTATCAGTATGGCAGGACGACGTGGAGGTATCTCAGGACGACGCGGAGATAGGCCAGGACGAGCCGTGTCCTTAGGTAGGCAGAGAGCTCCATTACCAGAGGATGGCTCCGGACCATCGTCTGATCCGAGCACTCCATTGTACCATACGGTCGTAAGTCCGGGTGGCAGTACACCTGCAACGAGCAGTTCCAGGCTTGCTGTTCATGCTCCTTCTCCTAGCCATCCTACCGCTGACAGCAGTATGGCGGGTGGGGAGCAGGTGGAGGAGGTAGTCCCTACTCCCACCATGGCGGATCCATACTAAAGCGACCCTTCATGCGCACCTTAGGACGAGACGAGGATAGAGATTTGGGCCGACGGTCCTACAAATATATATATATATATATATATATATATATATATATATATATATATATATATATATATTATGCATGTCTGTATATCTATATATATTCATTAATACGTCGGTTATTGTTGTATACCGATATCGTCCCTCGTCGGTACAGAGAGCGTTGGGCTCCTTTCTAAGGTCCAACTATGGGGGTCTGTTGATCAACTACTCGGATGCCTCGGAAGAGAGGAAGGCATTCTGGTTTGCCTACTTCAAGGTAACTAAAGATAGTTAATTTAGTATGATTAATATAATTTTAAGCATTTTTTAGAACTTATTATTTTAATTTGTAATTCTTGTAGAGGACTTATTTTTATCCACCATACCGGGCCGAGCAGATTGAAAGGCAGTTTTTTGTCGTCGCCGCCAAGTTAATCCGTGATGCAATTGACGATCAGAAAGCTCGTCAGCCCTCCGGAAAGTCGATTGCTGGTTGGATCACACCTGACCAGTGGACCACGATGAGGGCTCGATTTGAGGAGCCCCGGTACAAAGAGCGGTCGGAGAAGGCGAAGGCGGCTAGGATGAGGGCCGAAAAGTGGTGTGGTGGATCGATTCCTATGACGGAGTATTTTTGTCATCTGGTATGTAATTTATTGCAATATATAACATTTTATTGATAGTAGGAGTATATAATTTTCTATTTTACTAAAGAATAAAATATAACAAACACGCAGGTACAGAGGGATGAGGATGCAAACATGGTGACCGTCTTCCTGGCCACCCATCGGAAGGACGGGAAGCTCATCGACGACCGGGCTACTCAGAGCTATGTAAGTACTAATTTAGATTTCATTAATTTTTAACACAACTTGAAGAATATACAGATAACCATATAGTTAATAATAATTAAATACTTTAGATGTTTATTAGGCTAATTTAGGTAAGTACTGATGTTTAGAGATACACAATGATTTCTAGGACGAGTTTGTTAGGCTACATGATGAGCGTGCGAGTGCTAGTACACCGGCAAAGGGAGGCGTTGGTACATCGCAGCCCACTCCGCCTCAGTCGGAGGACAAGCTATGGAAGACCGCTGTTGGTGGTCTACAGAGGGGTACGTACTAGGGTACGAGGTCCTACGGCGCATTTGTTGCGACGCAGGCATTCAGGGCTCCCTCTGCCAGTGCGCATTCACAGCCGTCACAGGCCGAGTCGTCCCGAGATGAGGGTACCATTGCCCGCTAGATTGCTGAGCTGCACGACGATATACTGAGGAGGATTTCTGAGCATCTAGGATCTCAGGCGCAAGGGGACACTACGTCGGTCACCGCACGCTTTGACGAGCTGGAGCGCACCGTGCGCCACGTACAGGGGACGCAGGAGTCCATTCACGACACTGTTACTAGTATAGCGGCTTGCATGGAGCAATGCAGCGCCAGACTGCTAGCCCTAGAGGAGACGCGGACGCACCCATCTCCAGCGGTTATACTTCCTCCTTCTCCAGCGGTTGCATTGCCTCCTCCTTCATCGTCGTCAGTGGTTCTTACATCGGAGCAGTATGCTTACCTTCTTTCCAGGAGCGGTGCTGCTCCTCCTGATCAGCCGTAGTCGACATATATATATATATTGTTGTGTGATGGCCCATTGTTGGGTCTTTCATGTGGTTATACATACATTATTCTTATGTGGACCATTATGTTTGACATTGTTGTTACAATTTTTCATATATCTGTGTTGATTGATGAGAATGTGTTTCAAACATGCTCGTGATTGTGTGTATCTGTGTTGTTTGATACTGTGTTCGTGATACACACCGTCGCTGTTTGATACTTTGTGTTCGTGATACACACCGTCGCTGTTTGATACGCATTTGTGTTCGTGATTGTGTATCTGTGTTGTTTGATACTTTGTGTATCTGCTGCAAATGCTGTATGGGATGCTGCAAATGCCGTATTTTTTTTATTTTTTCAAAATTAGTGATGTTCAGCGACGTTCAGCGACGGCTAGCGACGGAAGTTAACGTCGCTAAGTAAGTATCGGAACGTCGCTAACTGTGATGAAAACCGTCGTTGATCGTCATTAAATGTCGCTAATTACCACGTCGCTAAACGTCACTATATATCGGTACTATAGCGACATAAAAACGTCGTAGAACGTCACCATTTGGCTCTCAAGCCAGGTCAGCATCGATGCATGTCAAGTCGCTCAACGTCGCTAGGTGACGTCGGTAACTGCTGTCGTTTTACGTTGCTGGTAGTCGCTGAATTAGAGACGTGTATGCGTTGCTACGTGTCGTCGCAATAGCGACGTATTGCGACGTCGTATTGTTTAGCGACTAGGTTATTCGCGACAATGTCCAAACGTCGCTAAATACGTCGCTAATTGAAATTAGCGACGTATTTTTCCTGTTTAGCGACGTCCTGCGGGGTCGCTGATTTGACTTATAATTCAAAACTCTAGTCGTTTACAAAATAATAACTTATAATTTAAAACTCTTTAATAAAATCGAGATAAACTTTAACATATTACAATCCAACTTGAACTTAACCGTAAATCATGTGTCACAATTTTAAGATGTTTCTCAAATCAGTTTCATGTCCCAATAAATCATAAACTATTTCGCAATCATAAATCATAAATTTGTTTTCTCGATCTTGCTATCCTCTTGTGTATACCACCTTGTAATAAAATTCCAACTATCTTTTGAAAGCGAAAATATGCGACTACCCAACTTGGAATTAACTAATCCTTAAGATCATATTTCTAGAAAAATAATGCCTTTATAACTTAAATAAAATCTCAATGCATATTAATTGTCAATGTAACCTTCTAGCCATGTGTTTAACCTATGAGCATATACTAGTGTAGTCATCTTACTAAGCACGAAACTAAGAATTTACGGTAGAAGGAGTCAAGCAAGATACAAATCAAGGAGGTCG
>JANAVB010034417.1:36192661-36243749 GCA_029216955.1 Iris pallida
GGTATGGAACCAAGTTGGTCTGGAACTCAGTAACATCCACATTCAAGGCTCCATCAAACCTAAGTGATGCAGTCAGTGATGAAATAACCTGTGACACGAGACGGTTGAGGTTGGTGCAGGTTGGGCGCTCGATATCAAGAGAACACCTGCAGATATCATAGATAGCCTCATTGTCGAAGAGAACGGTGACATAAGTATGCTCCAGGAGGGAGTGGGTGGAGAGGACACTGTTGTAGGGCTCTACAACAGAGGTAGACACCTGTGGGGGATGGGTACACAGTGAAGCCAAGCTTCGACTTCTTGCCATAGTCGACAGAGAGGCGCTCAAGGAGCAGTGAGCCGAGTCTAGAGCCAGTACCACCACCAACAACATTGAAGACAAGGAAGCCCTGAAGGCCAGTGCAGTTGTCAGCGAGCTTTCTGATGTGGTCGAGGCAGAGGTCAACAATCTCCTTGCCAATGGTGTAGTGGCCACGGGCAAAGTTGTTGGCTGCGTCCTCCTTGTCGCTAATCAGCTGCTCAGGGTGGAAGAGCTGGCAGTAATTGCCAGTCCTCACCTCGTCGATAACAGTGGGCTCAAGATCGACAAAGACAGCACGGGGGACGTGCTTTCCTGCACCAGTCTCGCTGAAGAAGGTGTTGAAAGCATCATTACCCCCGTCAACCGTCTTGTCACCCGACATTTGCCCATCAGGTTGTATCCCATGCTCGAGGCAGTAGAGCTCCCAGCAGGCGTTCCCGACCTGGATCCCAGCCTGGCCAATGTAGATCGAGATGCACTCCCTCATCTTCAAATGGACACGGACTCGGTCATGGAAAAGGAAGAGAAGTATGGAGAGTAATATTTGGAGGTGGGCGTGTATGAAGACGCCTTCCGGTGATATATATATATATATATATATATATATATATATATATATATATATATATATATATATATATATATATATATATATATATATATATATATATATATATATATAGGTAATTTGTGTTAGTTAGTGTGTGTTAGTGTTGATAAAGTGATTATCAAGTGAGACAAGTATAGATAAGTTATGTGTCAAGGTAGTTTGGAGCAAGTATAGATAAGTTATGTATATATATATATATATATATTTTTTTTTTTTTTTTTTTTTTTTATGTATATATATATATATATATATATATATATATATATATATATATATATATATATATATATATATATTATATAAAATATATATATATATATATATATATATATATATATATATATATATATATATATATATATATACAACCCCCCCCCCCCAAAAACCAAGTCCTGACATGACCGGTCACATGGGCTCACGTTGGAGCCATTCCACCTTGACCATTTCTTTTTCCTATTCTAGTGCACCTTTGCACATTCATAGGTGATATGACTTTTCTTCCACGTTGGAGAATGTGTCTGGTTCTTTGGCTTCCAAATAGGCAACGTTACAAGCTCCTTGAGTGGTTGAAGTTGCTATATATAGATCTCCTCTCTACTCGTGTAGGACAAGTTTTGTTTCTGATATACTCAAGCTCATTCTCAATTCCCAAACAAGCCACCTTTCTACTTCCATTCTCTTTCGTGTTTTGGTCTGGGCAAGGCTATGTTCGGGTCAATCTCTCGACGTTGTGTGTGACAGCGAGAAGCCGGTGATACCGGGGGTTTTACCACTAGGAGAATATGAGAAAAGTCTGCACATAAGACCTCGGATCAACTCTTAGGGCGGTGCGTTCAGCACAACTTTCCCATAGGCCGGTAACTTTGTTCTAATCTATTTTATTTTATTATTTCAAGTTTGTAGAATTCAAAGGAAAAAGGAATTTTCAACAAAAATCTATTCTCTTTTGTCTATTTTTAGTACACTTATGCTATATAAGAGAACATCTTTCAAGTGAAAACTCTACTACACTCTCTCCCTCTCATAACCATATTCATCTTCCAAAGCATCCTAGAGTTCTTTAGCGCTTTTATATTCAAAAAATATGTTATAGAGAGACTTTGACAAAGCGCTTAAGATTCTATGAAAATAGTTGTAGACTATTTCCTTAGGGGTCTTATGTTTGGAGGAAGAGAATTACCTGGTTATCCCAATGTCAGACTCAGTATCGTCAGAATCATTTGTGATGGGTATAGATCCATTAATAGCAAAAATCAGACTTAAAATGGTTAGCCAAAATTTCATTTGGCTCTGCCACCTTTTGAAGTATATTCTCCACCACGATCTGATCTAAGAATCTTAATCTTTCTATCTAGCTGGTTCTCAGCTTCAGACTTGTAGATCTTGAATCTGTCTAGAACTTCATCTTTGGTCTTAAGAAGGTAGGTGTAACAATATTTTGAATGGTCATCCATAAAAGTGACAAAGTATTTTCTACCGCCTCGGGTCAAAACCCTTTTGGAATCACAAACATCACTATGGATAAGTTCTAGGAGTTCGGAATCCCTATGGACAGATTTGATAGGTAATCTAGTATGTTTGGCTTGAATACAAATCTCACATTTGTATTTATCATCAATATGAGTCATAGGAATAAGCTCTAAGTTCATCATCCTTTTAAGAGATCCTAAATTCACATGGCCCAGTCTGCCATGCCAAACATTGGAGGATTCAACATTTGGAATAACAAAAGAAGGATTTAAAATTTTATTCATAGTGCCAAAATAAAAAGAGCATCTTTTACAAATCCTTTTCCTATAAATAACTCATTCTTGAAAAAAAACTACCTTATTAGCCTCTATTACAATTTTGTATCCTGAGGCTATAAGCAGAGATCCACTAACTAAATTTCTCCTAACTGACGGCACATAAAGTACAGCATGAAGAGGCAGAATTTTTTCTGATGTCATCTTCAAATCTATTCTTCCTCTTTCTACGATCTGTGCCATTGAGCCATCCCCTGGAGTTCATGTAAACAAACTATCATAGATAGGAGTATAATGGGATGGGTATCCAGTATAGATAACTTATGTGTCAAGGTAGTTTGGAGGAAGGTCTAGTGTGATACTTGGGTAGAATGAGGATATTTGTATCATGACACTTAAGTACCATGAGTAAGGGTAAGTGAATATTGGGGCTTGAGTAAGGTACCCTATTTGGTATCAAGTATTAGTATTAGAGTTAGTTGGCTAAGTATCTAGGAGGATAAGGTATTGGTCAAGATATTATGATATTGGGTATTAGAACTAGGTAATGGATAATTTCAAGAGTAGGGTGAGTATATTGGATGTAAAGTAACCATAGATTATGGTCATGAATTAGTATCTTGGAGGTTGGTATTATATGATATTTAATATGGTACCATGGTAGCACGTTCAAACAAATAGGATATGTATGGGGGTAAATTAAAGTGTATCCTAGGGTGTATCAAGGTATTTAGAATACCAAGATACTAAAATATTAGAACTAGTATGAGAAAATACTCGGATGCTAAGGTAAGGTTATGATATTGGGTATTGGATTAATATACCATGGTAAGGGTAATGTCTAGCTTGGATAATGGGTTAGATATCAAGGTATGAGTTAAGGTATTGGTTATTGGGTATTGGTCAAGGTAATGGTACTAGCTAAGGTATTAGTCTAGAAACTAGGATACGAGATAATATGTTAAGGAATTGGTTAAGGTAATGATGTAATACAACGGTAATTCTTTAGGGATAACATGTAGCTATGTATATATATGTTCGCATGTGATATGAGGGTATAGTGTGGTAAGCCTATATGATTAGGGATATGGTATAGAGGTATATGGGTATCTTGATACATATGATAAACAGATACATAAGGGTATATATACAATACTTTTTTTATATACATATATATATATATATATATATATATATATATATATATAATAGAAAACTCTTTTTTTATTAATCAAGGCTCGAAGACCGAAGCCTGAACAAGTATACAAGGCACAAAATGCCGAAGCCTATACAAGTATACCACCCAAAAATAGAAAGGAAGAAGGGGGATGCAACAGCCAGCGAGAGCTAGAGAAGGATTAAGGACCAGAATGCCCTCGAGCTGTGGACACATCGGGTGCTCCTTTTACGACATTGGCGGAAGACTTCCCGGATGAGCTGGTTGGCCGAGTATTGGAGTCCTTCGTATCTAGCCTTGTTATGATTCTTCCAAATGACCCACGTGGCGACCGCTGCGACGATCTGGTGTCCGTGAGAGGCAGAGCCCTAGGAGACCGCAAGATCGTGGAAGCGTCCACTGCCTGGCTCAATACTACATAGATGGTTGAGGATCCTCCAGATGTGACCGGGAAGACCCCCCCGATAGAATATGTGATCAATAGTCTCCGTCTGACGGTCAGAACAACAATTGCATGCTGATGCTAAGCTGATCCCCAAGGTGTTAAGAATCTCGTCAGTGGGCAGTTTCTTCCTGATGATTCTCCATATAAGGAAGGACCACTTCTTTGGGATGCAAGAGTGCCAATAGGGGGCAATGGATGGATTCGGGTTCCCATTAACTCGGACAGCGCATCTAGCCGATCGCATCGAGAATGCCCCCGAAGCCTCGAGCGACCACCTCCATCCATCCGCTTCGTTGCCGATTCTAACTCCGCAAAGGCGGATGCTCTCCACAGTATCGTTTCTGGACCAATTACGGATCTTGTTCCAGTTCCAGTCGTTACTACTGAAGTCCCACAGGTCGCTGATCCTACAGTCTCTAGGGGTCTTCGTGATACTCGGGATCATGCCATCCCCGATCCATCTCTCCAGAAAAGGGTCCGAATGACCGTCACCCAAATGGAGCCTCATAATAGGTTCGGCGCTGTCTCGGCCATCGAGAATACGACGCTACGCCGCAGAGGATCGGCTGTTGGAGATGGCAACCGATGGGTGAATGTGCTTGAAGTATCTGGCCTTCATATACCTGGTCCATAAGTTGTTGCTAGTCCGAAGATTCTACCACAGTTTCAACGAGAATGCTTTAACGATGTAGGAGAGTTTGGTAAAGTCCAGGCCCCCTTCCTCGGTGGAACATGCCATAGAGTCCCAACTCGCCCAGTGATGCTTGTCTTGGCCTTTGTCCTGCCCCCAGAAGAAGTTAAAAAAGGTCTGTTCAATCAAGGTCAGAACCTTCTTGGGTGGGGAACACATAGCCAAGGTATGAATTGGGATAGAGGTGAGCACATGTTTGATGAGGACCATCTTGCCGCCAGGAGATAGAGTGGCATTATGCCATCCCTCAAGTTTTTTTTCTGATTCTAGATATTAATTCCTCGAAGATGCCAGAGTTGGATTTCCCGTACACAAGTGGGCATCCAAGGTATTTGAAGGGTGGATGGGCTACATTGAATGATGTTAAGTTGGAGAGGCCGCGGGCGTGCTCTCGATTGAAGTTGTGGTGGGCGTAAATAACATTCTTGGCAGGGTTGATTTTCTGACCGGAGCATCTGGAGTATCTCTACAGTGTGTGGTGCACCACTTCCATCGCACCAATTTTCCCGGACGAGAATATGAGAACATCGTCGACAAAGGCCAAGTGGGTGATGAAGGGACAGCCGCTAGAGGTGTGATAGTGCTGGAAGTTGGGGGTGTTAATCATGTTATTAAGATTTTTGCTCAAAGCGTCGGCCGTGATGATGAAAACAGTAGAAAAAAGAGGGTCGCCTTGTCTAAGTCCGCGAGTGGATTTGAAGAACCCTTCGGCCTGACCGTTGATAACCGTGGAGAACCACGAGTTGCTAATGGATCTCCACACAGTGTTGGTCCAATTTTTCGAGAATCCGAAAGCTCTGAAGACCCAGATGATAAACTGCCAATCCAGTCTGTCATAAGCTTTCTCCACGTCGAGTTTGATAGCGATGTTGCCCCCTCTTGCTGGGAACTTCATGCAGGTGATTAACTCTTGAGCTAGCATGATATTTTCCTGGATATTTCTACCGCGAACAAAGCTGCTTTGCTCCTCGGAGATGATCTTGTGAAGAAATTCAGCCATTCTGGTTGCAATTATCTTGGAGATGATCTTGTTTGTGAAAGTGTATAGACTGATGGGACGAAAGTCTCGGAATGATTCAGGGCTGGAATTTTTCGGAATAAGGATCAGCTTGGCACTGGAGATGACTTTGGGGTAAGTGGATCCCTTGAAGAATGCGATGGCCGCCTCAGTGATGTCCTGTTTAATAATGTCCCAGCAGGTGCAAAAGAACACCCCCGAAAAACCGTCCGGTCCGGGAGCTCTGTTCGCATCCAGGCCCCAAACCGCATCAGTCACCTCCTGTACGGTAGAGGGCAAGTCCAGTTGAACATTGTCGGTGTCGCTGATGAGTTATGGTATGTGATTCAGGAAGGAGTTGTCTTCGTGAACCGTCTCTTTGGAGAATAACTTGGAGTAGAACTCCACAGCGGCCGCTTGGATGTTCTTTTGGTCAGTGATGATGTTCCCTATTTCGTCGGTTATTTGATGAATTGAGAGCTTCTTTCTACGGCCTTTGACGCAGTCATGAAAGTATTTAGAGTTTTTATCCCCATCGCTGTCCCATTTCAATCTCTCTTTTTGCTTCCAGAAATCAGTCTCCACTTTGATCCTGAATTTGAGCATAGCTTTGGTAAGATTCATGGCCGTCCTAGCCGTCGACGAACGATCCAAAGCGAACCTTGCCTCGGCCCGAGAGACGTCGTCCTCTGCAACCCGCACAGCTTGAAAAATGTCCCCGTAGGCTTGTTTGCTCCAAATGGTCAGGGCTTTCCTCGTTTCTGTAAGCTTGTTGCTCACCCGAACGAGAGGGTCGGGTGATTCCACCCGATTCCATGCGTCCGCGACGATGTCCAAAAATTGAGGGTGCTCGGTCCAAAAGTTGAGGAATCGAAAGTTCTTCTTGACGAGATTGCAAGAATTTTTTATTTCAATCAACAGGGGAGCGTGGTCAGATTCTGATGTGTTGAGGTGTGATAGACTAGTAGTGAACCCCATTCCGCCCCTATAGACGTTCATGAGGGCCCCATCTAGGCGGGAGTATTGACGGCGATCTCCTTCCTGCATGTTGCACCAGGTGAAGGCATTGCCGGTGAACTGGAGAGAGGATAGGTGGGCATTGAAGATGAAGTTGTTGAAATCTAGCATGGCAGATGTCAGCGTCGGGCGACCTCCAATTTTCTCTTCTCTGCTGGTGATAGCGTTAAAGTCTCCAACGCAAAGCCAAGGAGATACAATATGGTTGTTGTGAATGTCTAGTAGGTCGATCCAAAGTTGTTTCCGTTCTGCAATGACACAGCTGCCGTGCACCGCAGAGAGGATGATGCGCTTAGAAATGAAAGGATGTTCTACCCAGCAAGAGAGGGCCTGCCAGGAGTCATGAATGACTCCGAAGTTGACATCCTCCGTGCCTAGGATCCAGATGTCGTTACTACCAGCTATGGCCTGGGGTAGACCGAGCTGCAGCTGGATAGATTTCAATCCTTTGGGGGGGATTTTGGGTTCGATAATAATGAGAATATCGATTTTGTGAAGCTTCCGAAGGGTGGAAATTCTCCTCAGAGTGGATTTGTTGGCCGGTCCGCGAACATTCCAGGATAGGATGTTAGTCATTAATGAGGATGAGGAGGGTATTTTTTGTTCCGCCTGGAGGCGGATATGGTGAGGATAGTTGGGGTTTCTGCTATTCCCGTCTTGTTTGTTTTTTTGCTCGATGTTGATTTATCTGCCACTGTCGTGATTGGTGTGTTGCTGGAGTTCGCTTGGAATTCGGTGTTGGATTCACTGGGGTGGTCGATCTGATCTCCGGCAGAATCCAGTATGGGCTCCTTCGAAGAATGACCAGGGCGTCACTTGTGCTGTCAATCTGCGTCAGAGTTTGCTGGAGAGAATAACCAGCGGCTTGAACCTGATGTCCTCTCTGAACTTGGTCTGGTCCGAGGATCGATAATGCTTCTACCACAGGATCTGGTATGATGATGGGTTGCTCTGCAGCAATGGAGTCATTGATCTCCGTAATGGCCTTCGAGTGAGGGATAATCTCGGTGATATTGTGATCAACTCGGGTTAAGACAGATTCCTGCTGGGCCCCCTCGTTGATAGTATTATCAACTAAGGTAGGCTCCGATGGGGTGCCCGAATCTTTCGATTCAAGAGCATCAAACTTATTGAAGAGGGTTAGAGCTTGGGTTTCGATGGGGATGACGATTTTGCTTGGGCTTCTGTCTTTGTCAGAATAACCGTCACTGGAATCAAATCTGGTATGCGTGTTCGGTGGTGGTAAGAGAGAGGACCGTGGCGTCCTCCCTCCAATTTCCAAATGATCGTTCCGGGCCGATTTTTTCTTGAGTTCAGGGTGAAGACGATGAGAGTATTTTGGGATGTGACCGCGTAAATGGCAGTGGTTGCAGAACAAAATATGGTTGTCGTATACGATCAGTTGGGTGTGGGTACGATTGCCGAGCTCGATACTGATGAAATTGGGGGGCTCAGAGGTGAGATCGAGTTCCACACAAAATTTTGCGTAGTTGGCCTTGGTGAGGTTGCTGGTTTCAGGGGCCGTGGCGACATACGTCTCAAAGGAGTTGGCAATGCACCGAATAGCCGCTGGAACGAAGCAGATGAGGGGTAGATTCGGCAGCATCACCCAAACTGCGACCTTCGCTGAATCTGTTTGAGTACTAAAGCCGGAGGACCACTTGATGATCTTCATCTAGTGGGAGTCCACCCGACATGTGCCTTTGGACCACACAGATCTGTGGTCAGCATCGGACGAGATATGGAGAAGAATATGTCTGGGGTCGAGGGGGGCGATGCGATATTCTGCTGTGAGTCTCCAGCTGGAAATAACCTCCTGCACTCTGGCAATTTTGGGGCATCCTGATGAGAATTTGAGGACAAAGGTGTGGGGGAAGGAGGATGAAAGCGAGGTCAATTCCAAATCGAAGAATGGAATAGTGGGAATTGGGGACTCCTGCGAGTACACGATATCTGGGAGATTGACGTCTGGGATAAGGAGTCCCTTCTGGGGTACTAAATCTGGATGAAGGATGGCGGCGTAGGAGGTCTGACCAGCTCTAGAAGAGGATGGGTGCTAAGTCCTGCTAGATGCGAGCGAGGGAGGAGGGGTCGGCTCAGGACCGGGGATAAGGGGGTCGAGAGCGGCAGAAGATAAACCACCTGGGGGCAAGGGTGTAACGACGCCAGAGGAGGGGGACAGCGAAAGGACTCCCTACCGCGGCAACAATGGAGGTCGCCGTGGTTCCGACAGAAAGAGGGCTGGAAGCACCTGCGTAGGGCAGGGCCGCAAAGAAAGCAGGATGGGAGCTTCCGGAGGAAGACGGCAGGGGAGGCGCAGTGGGCGGCAGCGAGGGGGGGCTACTGAACATGCAGGGGGATCGACTGAGCAAGAAGGGGAGTCCACCTGGAGAAGCAGGGCGGAGGGGGCGGAAGGGGATAGAGGAGTGATGCCAGCCCCGGAGGATTCGGGGTGGGGGGGAGGTGAGATCCCAGTGCACAGGGTGGGAGATGAGCCTCCTGCGGGGAGAGCAGGAGAGGTGGGGATGGAACCACCAAAGGAAGCCGGCACACAAGGAGAGGTGGAGGATCCACCATGCTCCAGCGCTGGGGACGACAACAAGAGGAAGGGTTCCGCCACACCCTCCTGCAAACTGTGCAAAGATCCTACCTTCATGCTGTGCAGGTAGGGGGCCTTCATGTTGCGCAGGGAAAGATAACGCCAGCTGGCGAAGAGCCAAGGTGAACTGGATTACGCAAGGTGGTGTGGGCCCGCTAGAGGGTCAGCGCACGCAGCCCCCAGTCGGTCCATGAAGAGGGGGAAGTGGGGCCCGCCACAGAGCGCAGAAGAGGCAGGGGGGTGGTGGGTCCCGAGCGAGTAATGGGAGGGCAAAGAGAAGAGCTGAGCGGATTGCGCTAAGGGGAGGCCGCCATAGAGAGAAGGGGCACAGAAAAGCCTGTACGCTCCATCAGACGGAAAAGGAGTCAACGCCATGGGGGCAGCTCCCCTGGCACCGTACCCAATGGAGCTGGCGGAGGGACTCCCGAGGCCAGCCCAGCTGGCTGGGTCCCAATTCGAGGAGACGGCTGAACTATTCAAAATTTGAAAAGAGGGGGGGGGGACAGAAAGCGACTGCCTCGGGAACCCTGTGGGGTAGCTCCCGTCCCAAGACAGGTAAGGCTGATGACCGACGGAGAATGCCCAGTACGCGGGGGAGGGGGTGGCGGTGAGCTCGGGGACGCCGGCCGGGGGGCCGGTGTTGCCAAGAGAGCATGGGACAAAGCTGGGCGCTGATGAGGACGAGGAGTGGGAGTCGGTGGGGGGAACTGAAGAGGACGAGGGTAACCCAACCAAAGAAAGACAGCCGGTCGGCCAGGAGGGGAGGGGCGGAGCCATCTGCCGGCGGCGGAAAGGCCAGCACGGAACGGGGGAGCCTAGGGGGGTCCCCAAGCAGGAGCAGCACGAGAACGACTCTCTACTCATACCAGAACTTTTTACATATATATATTATATTATATATATATATATATATATATATATATATATATATATATATTTTGTAAAAAAAAATTATTTTGCAATAAGCCATTTTATTGAAAATAAAAAGTGAGCTCAAGTAGAGCATTACAGATAGTAACAGGGCCTAACAAGGGCCCTGTTGAGCAAGGAAATAAAAGCTAAGGTAGCAATGCTAGGTTTCAAAATTTCGGGGACCCAAAATTTCGAAAAACAACTGTGTTTCAAAATAATTTGAAATTTCGAAAAACGAAGTTTCAAAAAATTTCGAAAATTCAAAAATTACAGCCCGATGAGAGTGGGGGGTGGGTGGGCATGCTGCCCTAGGGAGGTACACAGCACGAGGGAGTGGGTGGGGGCGCTCTGCCCGAGGGGGCGCATGGCTCGAGGAGCCTCGCTCCCCAGCACATTGGCCGGAGCCGAGGTGCTCCAGCGAGGGAGGCCGGTGCTCCGACGAGGGGGCCAGCCCGAAGAGGAGGGGGGCTAGGGAAAACAGGGAGGGACGCCTGCGGCCGCCGGAAGAGAGTGAGAGGAATGGGAGGGGAAGAGAAGGGGGCGGCGGAGGGGAAAGTCGCGGGGAGGGGAGGGGGGCTCGACTCCCGAGCCCGGGGGAGCCACAGCGGGGGGAGGGGGGCTCGGGGAGCCACAACGGTGGCTCGACCCCAGGAGGGGGGTCCACGGTGAGGAGACTGCTGGGGAGCCGGAGGGGGGCTCGACCCTGCAGGAGCGGAGAGGGAGAAGGAGGGGCTCGACCGCGGGGAGGGGGAGCCGAAGTGGTGGCTCGACCCCGGGAGGGGGAGCCACGGCGAGGCGATCGCGGGGGAGCCGCAGGGGGTTCTCGACCCTGGAGGAGCGGGAAGGGAGTAGGAGGGAGGGCTCGACCGCGGCGAGGGGGAGCCGCAGCGGTGGCTCGACCCCGGGAGGGGAGCCACGTCGAGGATGCCGCTGGGATGCCGGAGGGGGGGCTCGACCGTGCTTGAGCTGTGGCTCGACCCCCGGAGGGGAAGCCACGGCGAGGAGGCCGCTGGGGAGTCGAAGGGGGGGCTCGACCTAGCTGGAGCAGGAAGGGAGGAGGAGGGGCTCGACCGTGGGGAGGGGTAGCCACAGCGGTGGCTCGACCCCGGGAGGGGGAGCCACGGCGAGGAGAACGCTGGGTAGCCGGAGGGGGGCTCGACCCTGGGGGAGCGGGAATGGAGGAGGAGGGAGGGCTCGACCGCGGAGAAGGGGTGCCGCGGCGGTGACTCGACCCCGGAAGGGGGAGCCACGACGAGGAGGCCACTGGGGAGCCGGAGGGGGGCTCGACCCTGCTTGAGCGATGGCTCGACCTCAAGAGGGGGAGCCACGGTGAGGAGACCGCTGGGGAGCCGGAGGGGGGCTCGACCCTGCTGGAGCGGGAAGGGAGGAGGAGGGGCTCGACCGCGGAGAGGGGGAGCCGCAGCAGTGGCTCGACCTTATATATATATATATATATATATATATATATATATATATATATATATATAAAGAAAACTGCATTTAGAATGTTTAGTGCCCTGTTAGGGGGTACAGACGGAGATAGAGCCGCATCAGGACCTACTCCCGATAAAACTCAAAAGGAAATCTAACACACTACCGAGCGGCACGCAGGTCGCTCCCCACTCGTCCCTACCCGCGGACGCCTGACTCCTCAATCCCTCTATCCCTCCAGGTGCTTCGATTTGGAAGCCGATCTCAAAGTCATAAATTGCTGGAGAATCTCCTTCTTATCATTCTGCGACTTCCTAACAATGCCAATCTTCCCCTTTCTACGACCAGAGTCTCCCTTGTCAGAGGGGAGATCAACTCCTAAAGCACTATCGGATCCCTTGACCCGTAGGCTCTCCTTGGAATCTCCTCTAGAGCCGAGAGACCCGACTGGGGTAGATCGGGAAAAGACAGTAGGAACTCTTGTCATAAGCGTCTCCAAGTCTGTGTCAACCTCGTCCGCCCAACTACAACGACCGTCCGCACTGGATAGAGGATTGATGGGACATTCTGAGAAGGGATTCTTCAATCCCGCATCGATGAACCTGTCTCCATAGTCAGGTCAAAAGAGCTATCGCTAAGAGTGACGATTCGCTTAGTCGAAGGTGAATCGGTCTCTGTAACCATAGAAACTTGATCGGGGGTAGGTCCCAGGATGGGTACCGAAGCCGCTCTGGCTGGGGCCTCACCCGAGATGTCACTAGGGGACGTAGGTTAAGGGGCTAAGACCGCCACCGCTAGGACGTAAATGATGATCAAAGGTGCTCTACTAGAAATAATCTGAAGACGAGTAGAGGTTGAGATGTCCTTACCATATAGGAGGTCCTCCATCGGTGAGGCCGCATGCTGATCTTTGGAGCATTCGTCGATCTCGTGTCCTCTACTGAGATACCCTTTGCAAAAATGGGGCCAGTCCTTGCAAACAATGGCTTACGAAATGGAATTGCCATTAGGCAAATCAATTTTCATCTACGACGGGGCGGGGAGGGAGGTATCGATGTCCACTAGTACCCGTGTGCAACTCGGTCGGGATAGGGCTGCAGTAGCACGATTGATCGAGATCGGAGTCCATGAGCATAATACGAGCATGAACAATGCTTCTTTGGCGAAGAGGAAGTACGGAAGCCCAGGTAACGACAGCCAGATGGAACCACCAAAGACTCCTTCGGGTTAAAATCTGGGGACAACTTGAACACTCGCATCGGTGCTCGAGCGATAGTCCACAATTCTTGGACCTTAATTATAAAAAATTCGACTCCAATAAAGGATGGATCAATAGGTGATGTCCGTCGATGACCCCACCCAAAATAGGACCGACGAAGCCTATCCGCCCGATCACCCAAGGGACCACAACTACAGGCGGCCGCGTATTGGAAAACTTGCCAATGAGCGCGAAACGGAAAGGGGCAGCCAGTGCGGCCACATCCTCCCGAATGAACGCAATGATGGGGGAACCGTCGACCTCAGAGAAAGGTCTGGAGGAGCATAGGTGATGGGAAAGAATGCCGACCGGTAACCACGTCAACAAAATAGCAGACCTGTACAGTCAACAGCCTCCATGTAGCCGAGCTCCGCGCCACCGAGGGGGGTGGGATGACCGGAGGGGAGGTACCCGCCGCTGCAGCAGAGGGAACAGACAGAGATGGTCGGCCAGAGCTAGGAAGGGCGGGCGGAGCCGCATCCAACCCCCGAGGGCAAAGGGCCGGCAGGGATGGCAGAGGAGATCGAGGGTGAAGCCCGGAGGGGAATGGCCGACCTCTGCCAGCGAGCACAAACGCTAGCTTTCCTCCACGCGAAGAAACCTGACGCAATCAAGGGATCCCGACCAGAGGGGACTAGGCCCGGGGGACGAGCGCCAACAAACGGCACCACAGCTAGAGGGAGGCCTGTTGTCGTCGATGGGACCGATGGGTCGGTGCTCCGGCCGAATGCCGAGGTCGAGGATGAGGCGCCCACCAAAGAGAGGGCTCTCAAGGGACCGGAGTAGGGGACCAAAGCCAGAGAAAAAAATGAGGATGAAGAAGAGGAGGGGGGAGGGAGGTGGAGAGGCGCCTACCGGCCCCATGGCCGGTAGCCGTCGAAAATGAAAGCTACGTTCCCAGATCGGGATGAGCACAGCTAGGGCCGGCTCCCCTAGAAAAAAGTAATATATATATATATATATATATATATATATATATATATATATATATATATATTATATATATATTGATAAGTAGAGTATATAGGTACATATCATATAGGCTTAGACGCCAACCCAATATAGGGTATTTACCTAGCTAGATACCTAAAGTATTATTTGTCATAAATAGGTTCTTGATGTGGAACTAGTATCATAAGAGTATGTTGATATACATGAATGCGTTGGTGTGGGGTAGTAAGAGGAATTAAGGAATTATCATCGGGGTATGTATCAAGGTTTAGGGTAGATACCCATAGGTATATATTTACATATGAAATAGGCTATATTTATGGGATATGAGATATGGTATGCTAAATGGGGTAATACCTATATATATATATATATATATATATGTAAGCTAGCCGCGTGGGATGGCTCCCCGCGAGGGATCTGCAGAAGGAGAAGGGGAGTATATATATATATATATATATATATATATATATATATATATATATATATATATATATATATATATATATATATATATATATATATATATATACATATATAAAAAAAAAATATATATATATATATATATATATATATATATATATATATATATATATGTAAAAATATATATATATATATATATATATATATATATATATATATATATATATATATATATATATATATGTATATATATATATATGTAAGCTAGCCGCGTGGGATGGCTCCCCGCGAGGGATCTGCAGAAGGAGAAGGTATATATATATATATATATATATAAATCCTCTCTCATGCGCTTCCCTTCCCCTTCTGCAGATCCCTCGCGGGGAGCCATCCCACGCGGCTAGGTTGGCGACCGGAGCTCTTCTCCGGTGGCCGGTCTCCCCCTTCCCTCCTTCCTCCTCCTCGTCGTCATCCCTATCCTCGCCATCCCCCCTTTTTTCGGTGCCTACATCATGTCCCTCCCCCCCGATCTCCTCGACATACTTGGGATTGTCGCCGCCATCGGCCTCCCGTGGCCACCCCGTGTCCTCACCTTCACCCTCGGCCAACACCATCCCCCTTCCCCCTTGTTTCGGCCTCCCTGTCTTCACCTCCGTGCTCGGCACAGGCCGCTCCCCCCTCCTTCATCTTCGGTCGCGGCCGGGCCCAGTGTTCGCTCCTCCAATACTGTGAACGCTGGCAGCCTCCGGCCCCCTCGTCTGCTATGACGGTCATCTCTCGCCTTCCTCCTCCGTTTGGGCAGTTTCGTATTTCGAAACCCTTGGCCCGCTCCTCAAGAGGGGTGACATCCCGCTCTGTTTCTCAGATCTCTGCTGGCGAGCGCTCTCTGATGGGGCCTAGTGCTTCTGTGGCTCCGTCCCCTGTGGGCGTATCCCACTCCCATGTAGACCACCCTGCTGTCGACATGTGCTTTCGAGCGCCCTCCCCCAGTGGGCGTATACCACTCCCATGCGCCTCCCATTCCTGGGCGCATGTGCTTCCCCAGTGGGCGCATACAACTCCTATACGCCCCCCCCCCCCCCCGCGCTCCTTCTCATGCGCTCTCATCTCCTGTAGGCGCATGTTCCGCTGCGTACCTCGCTTCTGGGGACCTCCACTCCCCGTCCGTGCCCCTTGCTGCTGGGGGCGCATACCGTCCTAATGCTCCCCATCCTGGCATGGGCGCATATGTCCTGGGCGCGGCTCCCCGTCCGGCTGGCGTATGCTTCTCTGCTGCCGCATGCGCCACCCCCTTTGAGGTGGCATCGTTCTCCTGGTCATCCCCACCTACCCCTCTAGGTCTCGCTCATCCCGTAAACCTTCTGGTGTTGGCGTCGAGTCTTTCGACGAGGCCCCCCTCCGTCGGACTCCCCGCAGCATCCCCCTTCCTCCCCCGACCACCCCTGCTGATCGTGCACTGTGGAGACCATGCTACCCCCTCTCTGCCTTTCATCACAGTACCATCGTATGCGGACAAGCTCTGCCTGGACCGGGCAGCCTAGTAGGGCTTACTGTTCCCCGATGTAGATTATCCGAGGGAATCATCCGTGCCCAAAGTACCATTCTCCGCCCTGGAATTGACTTCAATGACAGCCTCCTTTTTGCACACCTTCGTTCTTAAATTTTCCTTCGGTTGTCCAAAGATTCAGAGAGTCCATGAAGTCATCGTCAGTTGGAGACTATCCACAACCTACGGGGTGGCTCCCCTGGACCCCAAACATATCCTCCTCCACTTATCCTCTAAGCAAGATCACAAGACTGTATGGTCCAAGGGCACCAGCAAGGTTGGCTCCCACCAGATGAAAATCAACAGATGGTCTTCGGACTTCAACCCCAAAGAAGTCTCAAAAACGGTATCGGCTTAGGTGACTCTCCCTAAACTCTCTCGTATTTGCTTCATCCCAGCAGCTCTTAAGCGCATCGCCAATTCCTTCGACACGTACATGGCAGCAGCCGAAGAAACAAGCAACCTATCTAAAGCACACTACGCAAGAATCTGCGTGGAGCTAGACCTCTTAATTGACCCCCCCAGCCACATCCTCATGGAGCTTGGACAAAGGATGCACACTCGGTAAATCGTCTACAACGACAACAATATTATCTTCTGCAAACACTGTCATTTGTGCGACCACCTCACCAAGCACTATTTTCGTCTACATCCAGAGCTAAAAAAGAAAACTACCCGAAAAGACACCCCAGCTAACGCGGGAATGGAACAACAATATCATCCACAATCACCCCTGCTTCCACTTCCAAACTCCCACATCAGATTCGAACCGAGTGAGGGCAACCCAGGTAATGAAGCATCCCATGATAAAGCCTTGGTCCCCTATAATCCTCCAGCTTTACACCTGTCTAGCCAGTTCAACGTCCTTGATACGGAAGCATCCGACTCTACTCAGGAGATTGCTATCCACGAAGACCCCACCCGAGCCCCTCAGTCTGGGTATGGTGATTGAGAGCCCTAGAGATCTCACTCCGAGTGCGCTCGTACCGCCTCCGCAGGACCTCCAAATCATCGACCCCAAGTTTTATGGTGACCACTTGTCACGACCCGCACCCAATATTTGGGCATGAACAGTGTACACGCCCAGCCTACGATGCAGAGTCGGCAGTAAAATGCTGTAATAATATGATGAACAACCACACAATAAAGATATATCACAAGGGAAATATAGCAACTCCATATCTCAACTCAGCATCAAATAGATAAATATAGAATCGTCTAACAATATATGAAATCTAGAATCAAAATAATCTCAACTACATGTCTCAAAGTCAACTTAAATATCTAGTACAAGGTCACAGCACTAACTAAAATATCTAAGATAGCACAGCGGGATCAGATGCTACATACTCCTCCTGATAAGCAAAGTCCGTCTCTAATACATCTCCCAAGTACGGGCCATACTGGTCAGGGCACATGATCTTATCGCCATCACCTAAAATTTGTTTGGTTACCCAGTCAGGATGGAACGAGTACAATTCACTGAATGCAGTTCCAATATATGAAAATGACTATATAACAGAGGTTAGCCTTTAGACATATGATTTATATAAAAATAAATGGAGAAAGACAGAATAAAACTGAATAACAAAAAATGAAATACAATAAAATACTCACCGACTTTACGAATGAAATACCTTTGATATGTGATCGGTCTCGGGACAATTACACGACACAGTCTATACTGTCTAAAGTTACACTGTCTACACTGTATAAAGTTACACTGTCTACACTGTCTAAGGTCAGATCACATATCTTCGGCACTTCACCTCCCCCGACACCACAAAGAATAAAAACAACATAAAGACTGAAATCACATCTCTATCGTCTAACAATAATATATAGTAAGAATCAATACTGAAAACAAACAATAAACTTTACTCGCTTGGCGTCCCGGGCTGCTGGCACTGGTCAGAGTCCAAGTCGATATCCAAGGAACCTATTTAAATAAAATTACAGTGTTAAGAAGAAATTCATAAATCCAATACAATCTGTCTACTTTCTCTCTTTTAAGCCTTTATATCAACTTCCTGTTTTGGGTGTACTAGATGGTGGTGTTAACACTTAGTATAATCACTAGGATTACCTAACATTGCTAGGAATTAACAAGGACCTTAACTCTCCCTTGATTTGTGATTTATACTACTCTTTGATTACTCCTAGGTTGTTTATGTTGATATAGCTAGTCACAACCCCCTGCATTTAGTGTTGACTTAATCCCCAACTGGTTTCCTAGTTCCCAATTTCCAATAGGGTCCTTAGCCTAACATGTTACTGTCCTGTGTACTCAATAGATTACTGTTGCTATTTTCTAACCGGTATTATAGAATACCCTGTTATACTGGTACCACCTAAGGCTACAGGTCACCCCCTGAAACTGTCCATATGCCCATCAGCCTGGGTATTAACCTGAATGAAATCAAGCCATCATCTAATATCTTGAGGACAACTAGTGCTGGCCTGGGATACCTAGGACAAGTATAGTGTTGAACCCTTGGTTAACTCCCCATGGTGGTTCCTAATCATTCAGGATAAACGAGTAGGGGTTATCCTAGGCTACTACAAGACTATTTCCATGTGAGGTTGGGCTAGGTTTATGTACAACCTACTTGTGCTAGGGCTCCCTTAATAGCTACATGGCATGAGTTCTTATTAGCTACAGGTTTCTTTGGCTCCCTGTACCTTTCCCTACTAGGTACTGGTATTTCCAGGCTTCCTGATGTAGAACTTTACTCCATGCCAATACTTCAAAGTTTCTACTAGGCTTTTCTTCTTTTAGACCATCCTGTTGATAACTTTGCTTAAGTCTAACCTAGCCTAGAGGTCATTTGTTTGACTGTTGCATATGGTGAAAGGTTAATTTGACTCTCCACCCTACTGATAGCCAGTACTATCCTAGAAATTAGGGATATCCTACATACCCTGTCCTATAGCCCTTCTTTATTTGTTGTGTGATGTCTTCAACTGTGCAGGGATGTACATGCCAAGTTTGGCTTATGAACTGGACAACAGGAAATTATTAGCAGTATCCATCTGATACTCATAACATGACCAATTTGATTCCCAGGTTTGCCTGATATTCGAGACATGACCCAACTAACAGTGTATATCTATTGTTTAATGGAGAATAGATTAATGACATTAGGGATTCAGTCCTTGTCTGCGCCTATTGGTCTGACACATGGGTGGCTCTATTCCTAGGTTTCTAGGGGCATGTCTCTATACTCAATAGTAGCCAAATCGATTTGTAGACTCATACCATTACCTGGGTGTATGGGGAGTAGCCACTGGTTTTCCATATACTATGGGGGGGAACAAAACAGGTTATTGACTTCTTGTCCATAGCCTAATGGCAACCATGTCTAATATGGTATTTACGTGAAATCTCAGGTTCTCAGAGATGGTCTCTGACATTAACCCATGTACCACTGTCAGGTGCTAGCTACACCCACAAAGTCACCCTAGAATCTAAGACCTGATACTCTCATCCTCTGTTCACACGGATCAACTCTACTTTACGTACTAAGGTGATTGGTTATCCAGTCTTATTTCCACCCTTTAGTCTGCTACTAGATAACAATATCGATTAAAGTCTCCTAGGCATTGTGTCAAATACAGAGTATAATTAGATGGTCAAATGGGTGTTTGGGGAATACCTGTGCTGCAGTTGCAAGGATGGGATTGTTCCACCAGCCTCCTTGTTGTATTTCTTCTTAGATGTGATTGAGAGGTCTATTTAGGGTTTGAAAGGGTTTCTGGGATCACAAATTCATCTATATATATATAGCTGTCTTGCCCAGGTCAGTTACGTGTTAATTGATAAGGGGAAAACCAAATCGAATTTGGATTTGGAGTGATCACGTTCCAAAGGAATTCGGTTTTGGAGGGGGCAATATCCTCCTGTAAGTAGATAAATAGGGGTTTATGATTTGGAATTCAAATTTGTGTATACTCAGGTTCCTGAAATCTGATCATCAACCGTTTATTGATTTAAATGGGAAGACTTACACACAGCCCCCTTAAACTTTGGTTATTTACAAGAAGTGAAACTTTATTAATGTGACATGTGCACATTAACACATAGATGAATTTAACATCTATCTACCTTTTATCATTAAATAAATAAATAGATAAATAAATAAAATAAAATTTTATATTTGGGGCTTACAAGTCTACCCCCCTTAAATTAATTTCGTCCTCAAAATTTAGCTGAAAAGTAGTATGGAAATGTACCTCAGTCCTCAAAGAGGTAGGGGTAGCGCTCGCGCATCTCATCCTCTCTTTCCTATGTGGACTCACCCAGGGAGTGGTGTATCCACGCGACGCGAACCAAGGGAATCACTTGATTCCTCAGCACCTTTTCTCTGCGGTCTAAAATCTCTATGGGCTGTTCCTGATAACTGAGACTCGATCCCACCTCGATCTCTGAATGGTCCAAGACATGACTGGGGTCTGCCAGATATCGTTGCAGCTGGGATACGTGGAACACGTTGTGTACTCCTTCCAATGTAGGTGGCAAGGTTAATCGGTATGCTACTGCACCGATTTTCTCGAGGATCTCAAACGGCCAAATGAAACGTGGGCTGAATTTACCGCCTTTACCAAAATGAATAGTGCCACGTGTCAAAGAAATTTTCAAAAACACTAATTTGCCAACCTATAACGTACAATTGTCACCACGAATCTATAATTAACACGTAATTTATACTAAGGGGGTTCCATACCTCAAACTCCAACGGTCTACGGTGACTGTCGGCCCAGTGCTTCTGTCTGTCCTGAGCCAAGCGAAGCCGCTAGTGCACGCTCTCCCACATCGTTCCAAGACAGCGGGGTACGACATCTCTGACCATACAACGCCTCGAAAGGAGACATCTCAATACTAGCTTGGTAGTTGTAGTTATAGGAGAACTCTACGAGATATAGGTGGTCCTCCAATGATCCTCCAAAGTCTAGCACGTATGTCCGCAGCATATCCTCGAGCGACTGAATGGTCTGCTCTGACTGTCCATCCGTCTGCGGATGATAAGCAGTGCTGAACTTGAGCGCTGTGCCCAAGTTGGACTGTAGGCTCCTCCAAAAGTGAGACGTGGACCTGCTGTCACGGTCCGACATGATACTCACTGGCATACTGTGCAACCAGACTACCTGCTTCACATAAAGCTCTGCCAACTTCTCCGTAGATAACCCCACTTTAAATGGTATAAAGTGGGCCGATTTGGTCAACCTATCAACGACGACCCAAATCGCATCCTTCCCGCCCGATGACTGTGGGAGGCCAGAAACAAAATACATAGTGATGTGTTCCCACTTCCACTCTGGTATCGGTAGCGGCTACAACAATCCTCTGGGTCTCTGCCTCTCGGCTTTGACCTGCTGACATATGAGGCACCAAGAAACGAAACGGGCCACTTCGCGTTTCATGCCATACCACCACACGTGGTTCCTCAGATCCTTGTGCATCTTATTGGCTCCCGGATGTAGAGGATATTGGGAACGGTGTGCCTCCTGTATAACTTCTTCTCTAAGCTCTCCACTAGGTACACAAAGTCTCGTCCCGTGCCTCAACGAACCATCCTCCGCAATAGTGAAATTATCAAGCAAGCCTGCTCGTGCTTGTGCTATGATGCTCTTCAGCTGCTCATCCTGGTGTTGTGCCTCCAGAATCCTGTCCATCAGTCCTGACTGAATCTGCATACCCATCATCTGCATCTCGGCTCCTAGAATGACGATCTCTATGCCCAAACTCTCTAAATCCGCTAATAAGTGACGATCCCGAGTCAAGCACATTGTTACGGGATGCCTGCTCAAAGCATCCGCAATGATGTTGGCCTTCCCCGGATGATACTGTAGAAAAATATCATAGTCACTTATCAGCTCAAGCCATCTGTGCTGCCTCATGTTCAACTCCTTTTGCGTGAAGATGTACTTTAAGCTTTTGTGGTCAGTGAAGATTTCCACTCGCTCTCCGTACAAATAATGTCTCCACAGCTTCAAGGCAAAGATTACGGCTGCCAACTCTAGGTCGTGAGTGGGATAGTTCTTCTCATGCGGTCTCAACTGTCGAGACACATAGGCTATCACTCTCTTGTTCTTCTCTAGGACAAAACCCAGTCCTTTGCCCGAGGCATCACGATAAATGGTGAAACCTCCCGATCCTTAAGGCAAGGCTAAGATAGGAGCTGTCGTCAGCCTCTTCTTCAATTCATCAAATGCAGCCTGGCAGTCTTCCGTCCACACGAACTCTACATCCTTTCGAGTAAGCCTAGTGAGTGGCTCTGTAATCCGAGCGAAGTCCTACATAAACTTTCGATAATACCCTGCTAACCCCAAGAAGCTTAGTATCTCTGCCACCATAGTCGGAGTAGACCATGCTTCCACAGCTGTAACCTTCTTCGGATCGACGAATATACCGTCGCCAGTCACTACATGACCAAGAAACTCCACCTTGTCCAAGAAAAACTCACATTTCGAGAGTTTTCCATAGAGCTTCTCCTTCCTGAGGGTCTCTAGCATGATCCTCAGATGTTCCTCGTGCTCCGTCGGTGTTTTCGAATAAATGAGTATGTCATCGATAAATACCACTACGAACTTGTCAAGGTATGGATGGAATACCTTGTTCATCAAGTTCATGAAGACTACCGGGGCATTAGTCAACCCGAACGGCATCACCAGAAACTCGTATTGTCCGTACTTGGTCCGGAAGGCAGTCTTCGGTATATCTTCTTTCTTCACCTTCAGCTGATGGTAGCCTGACCTCAAATCTATCTTTGAGAATACCCGTGCGCCACTCAACTGATCGAAGAGATCGTCAATCCTCAGTAGCGGATACTTGTTCTTGATAGTGTGATTATTCAAGGTTCGGTAGTCGATGCACATTCTCACCATACCATCTTTCTTCAGCACAAAGAGGACAACGGATCCCCACGGTGACGAACTCTCCCTGATGAACCCCTTCTCTAGCAATTCATCGATCCGCTTCTTCAATTCTTCAACCTCTTTGTTGTTGATCCGGTACACGGGTTGCGCCGTTGGCACTGCGCCTAGCACCAGGTCAATGGCAAACTTGATGTCTCTGTCTGGCGGAAATCCCGACAAGTCTTTCAAAAAAACATCCATGAACTCCGTGATGATGGGATGCGGTGCCTCTCCCTCCTGGATCATAGCTCCGCAAAAACCTTCACTCTGCTGCTCTATCGCCCCTCTGGCGAAGGCGAATACAGACTCTCCAGGAGGACTGAATACTACACATCCTCGGTGGCAGTCTATGCTGGCAAAATTCTTACTCAAACAATCCATACCGATGATGATGTCGAAACTCGGTAGTGGCATTACGAGTAAGTTGGCGCGCAACTCCCTACCTCCCAAGGTGATGCGCCGCCTCATACAAATATCCTTGACTAGGATAACGCCTCCGCCTATCATAATTTTGCAACTACCACCCAAAGGTAAAGATGCTATACTATGCTTGAATACAAAAGCTACAGAGATAAAACTATGGGATGCACCGAAATCAAACAAAGCTATAGCGGGGAAAGAATCGAGAAGTATAGACCCTGCTATCACATCTAGTGTGGGCTCAGGCTCCTCAATAGCCATGGCAAAAGCTCGACCCTGCTGGGTGCTCCTCTCTACTGGTGCTGAGTGAACCGCTGCTGCTGAGTGGGTAGCGGTGGACCTCGCACTGTGTGGCGGCTGGTCCTCTCTGTGCTGGAGCTGTCTCACGTCCTGCTCGGTTGGGAGCTACTGTGTAATCCTTCAGCTTGTGTGAAGGTGACCCGCAGTATAAACACGATCCAAGTCTCTGTCTTCAGTCATCCCAAACGTGTCCAGTCCTTCCGTAAAATGTACAATGTAGGGGCTGTTGGAACTGTCTCTGTGGCTGCTGTGTTTGAGCTTTGGCCGGACCTCGGTGCTGCTGATGTACTGGGGCTCTACCAGTGGACTGGAAGGGTTGCTGGTGCTGGAAGGTCCTTGGATGCACCTGAGGATGCTTTGCCTGTGTGGGTGGATGGTTGCCTCCGCCGAAAGTGTCTCGACTCCTCTTCGGTCTGTAACTCAGTTCTTCTTTTACTGCCTGGGTGACCTCCAGAATATCCTCGTAGGTATTGGCTCGACTGGTGGCGATAGCTAAATGGATCTCGTACGATAATCCCTTTTTGAATCTTCTGGCCTTGCTCTCCGGGGTGTTGACCAAACTCTCCGCGAAGCGACTAAGGGGAGAAAACTCTGCAGTGTACTCATCAACGGTGAGATTCCCTTGCTCCAAGTGCTCGAACTGGCACACCAATGCCTCTCACGCTACGTCGGGGTAGAATTTCTTCTTGAATAGCCGCTTGAATTCTTCCCAAGTCACGTCTGGGGCAGCAAATCATAGCTCTCCTTGTTACCACGTCCGTGCTATGTCGAAGAGTTGTCCACTAGCTGACTCCACCTTTAGATCTTCTACGACGTGAGCCATTTTCAGGTACCGCTCCATATTTTCCAACCACTAATCAGCGTAGATAATACCCTCGGTCCCATGGAACTCTCTGGGCCTAAGGTCCATGAAGTTCTTGGACGTCCCAGGGCGCTGCTGATGGGCCTCCCTTTTCCGAAGCGCCTCTCGTATGGTATCGCGAAAGATGTTGGCCTGTTGTTGGAAAATACCGAAGAGTGTAATATTGTCCAATACCGGTAGCGAGGGCAGTACAGGTGCCGGGTACATCACTGGTGCTAAGTGCATAGCAGGTGCTGGATACATATAGGGTACCTGCTGCATCATCGGAGCTGGATACATGGCTGCTGCTGTATGCATCGTAGGTGGTGGATAAACTGCTGGTGCCGAGGGCATGGTAGGTGGAACTGGTGCTGGGGGGGGATGGGTGCTGGCACCAGAGTCTGCGGAGGAAACTGCGGTGGCGGTGGATGTTATCCCTGCGAAATCTCGAGTACTGTGGCTGGCCCAGATCGTCCTGGTGAGTAAGCTGGCCTCCCTGCGTCGGTGGGGTCCCATAGGTGAAAAACCTACCAATTGCCGGTGGAGTGTTCAGTGCGGCGTTGTTCCTGTCCTGCGAGTCCATTTGCTGAAAATAAAGAAAATCATTAGACGATAGAACGATTCAAACAGGATACATAAAGGTACTTGAAATCGAATATAGAAGTCAATAACGCAATTTTAACTCACGAAGACAGTCCTTAGGTCCCTATTCTTAGTCCTAGTCACAGGCCTGCAGTAGTACGACTAACCTAGGTACTACCACGGTTTTGCTATCCTTGTGAAATATTAACCTGCATGGGCCCCCATAAAACGTGTCACGACCCGTACCTAATATTTAGGCATAAACTGTGTACACGCCCAGCCTACGCCGCAGGGTCGACGATAGAACGCTGTAATAATATGATGAACAACCACGCAATAAAGATATATCATAAGGGAAATATAGCAACTCCATATCTCAACTCAGCATCAAATAGATAAATATGGAATCGTCTCACAATGTATGAAATCTAGAATCAAAATAATCTCAACTACATGTCTCAAAGTCAACTCAAATATACAGTACAAAGTCTCAGCACTAACTAAAATATCTAAGATAGTACAGCAGGATCAGATGCTGCATACTCCTCCTGATAAGCAAAGTCCGTCTCTAACACATCTTCCAAGTACGGGCTACACTGGTCAGGGCATATGATCTCATCGCCATCACCTAAAATTTGTTTGATTACCCAGTCAAGATAGAATGAGTATAATTTACTGAATGCAGTTCCAATATATGAAAATGACTAAATAACAGAGGTTAGCCTTTAGACATATGATTTATATAAAAATAAATGGAGAAAGACGGAATAAAACTGAATAACAAAAAATAAAATACTATAAAATACTCACCGACTATACGACTGAAATACCTTTGATATGTGATCGGTCTCGAAACAATTACACGACACTGTCTACACTGTCTAAAGTTACACTGTCTACACTGTATAAAGTTACACTGTCTACACTGAATAATGCAATAGAAATCACTGTCTACACTGTCTAAGGTCAGATCACATATCTTCAGCACTTCACCTCTCCCGACACCACAAAGAATAAAAATAACATAAAGACTGAAATCACATCTCTATCGGCTAACAATGATGTATAGTAAGAATCAACACTAAAACCAAACAGTAAACTGTACTCGCCTGGCGTCCTGGGCTGTGGCCCTAGTCAGAGTCCAAGTCGAGATCCAAGGAACCTATTTAAATGAAATTACAGTATTAAGGAGAAATTCATAAATCCAGTACAATCTGTTTACTTTCTCTCTTTTAAGCCTATATATCAACTTCCTGGTTTGGGTGTACTAGATGGTGGTGTTAACACTTAGTATAATCACTAGGATTACCTAACATTGCTAGGAATTAACAAGGACCTTAACTCTCCCTTGGTTTGTGATTTATACTACTCTCTGATTACCCCTAGGTTGTCTATGTTGATATAGCTAGTCACAACCCCCTGCATTTAGTGTTGACTTAATCCCCAACTGGTTTCTTAGTTCCCAATTTCCTATAGGGTCCTTAGCCTAACCTGTTACAGTCCTGTGTACTCAATAGATTACTGTTGCTATTTTCTAACTGGTATTATAGAATACCCTATTATACTGGTACCACCTAAGGCTACAGGTCACCCCCTGAAACTGTCCACATGCCCATCAGCCTGGGTCTTAACCTGACTTAAATCAAGCCATCATCTAATATCCTGAGGACAACTAGTGATGGCCTGTGATACCTAGGACAAGTATAGTGTTGAACCCTTTGCTAACTCCCCACGCAGGTTCCTAATCATTCAGGATAAACAAGTAGGGGTTATCCTAGGCTACTACAGGACTGTTTCCATGTGAGGTTGGGCTAGGTTTATGTACAACCTACTTGTGCTAAGGCTCCCTTAATAGCTACAGGGCATGAGTTCTTATTAGCTACAGGTTTCTTTGGCTCCCCGTACCTTTCCCTACTAGGTACTAGTATTTCTAGGTTTTTTGATATAGAACTTTACTCCATGCCAATACTTCTCAGTTTCCACTAGGCTTTCCTTCTTTTAGACCATCCTGCTGATAACTTAGCTTAAGTCAAACCCAGCCTAGAGGTCATTTGTTTGACTATTACATATGGTGACAGATTAATTTGACTCTCCACCCTACTAATAGCCAGTATTATCCCAGAATTTGGGGACATCCTGTATACCCTGTCCTATAGCCCTTCCTTATTTCCTGTGTGATGTCTTCAACTGTGCAGGGATGTACATGCCAAGTTTGGCTTATGAACTGGACAGTAGGAAATTGTTAGCAGTATCCATCTGATACTCATAACATGACCAATTTGATTCCCAGGTTTGCCTGATATTCGAGACATGACCCAGCTAACAATGTACATCTATTGTTTAATGGAGAATAGATTAATGACATTAAGGATTCAGTCCTTGTCTGCGCCTATTGGTCTGACACATAGGTGGCTCTATTCCTAGGTTTCTAGGGGCATGTCTCTATACTCAATAGTGGCCAAATCGATTTGTAGACTCATACCATTACCTGGGTGTATGGGGAGTACCCACTGGTTTTCGATATACTGTGGTAGGGAACAAAATAGGTTATTGACTTCCTGTCTATGGCCTAATGGCAACCATGTCTGATATGATATTTACGTAGAACCTCAGGTTCTCAGAGATGGTCTCTGACATTGAGTAACCCCTGTACCACTGTCAGGTGCTAGCTACACCCACAAAGTCACCCAGAATCTAAGACCTAATACTCTCATCCTCTGTTCACACGGATCAACTCTACTTTACATACTAAGGTGATTGGTTATCCAGTCTTATTCCCCCTTTAGTATGCTACTAGATAACAATATCGATTAATGTCTCCTAGGTATTGTGTCAAATACAGAGTATAATTAGATGGTCAAATGGGTGTTTGGGGAATACATGTGCTGCAGTTGCAAGGATGGGATGGTTCCACCAGCCTCCTTGTATTTCTCCTTAGATGTGATCGAAAGGTCTATTTAGGGTTTGAAAGGGTTCCTGGGATCATAAATTCATCTATATATATATAGCTGTCTTGCCCAGGTCGGTTAGGTGTTAACTGATAAGGGGAAAACCAAATCGAATTTGGATTTGGAGTGATCACCTTCCAAAGGAATTCGGTTTTGGAGGGGGCAATATCCTCCTGTGAGTAGATAAACAGGGGTTTATGATTTGGAATTCAAATTTGTGTATACTCAGGTTCCTAAAATCTGATCATCAACCGTTTGTTAATTTAAATGGGAAGACTTACACACAGCCCCTTAAACTTTAGTTATTTGCAAGAAGTAAAACTTTATTAATGTGACATGTGTACATTTACACATAAATAAATTTAACAGCTATCTACCCTTTATCATTAAATAAATAAATAGATAAATAAATAAAATAAAATTTTATATTTGGGGCTTACACCACTCCTCCGACAACGAAGTCATTAGCGCGGATGCCCTAGCCATCCTGGGCCCAGAGCAGGTCCTCCGTGGCCAACCACCTCCACCAAAAAATCAAAAAAGATAGGAGCTAAGGAGATGACGGCCATGTGCACAAGGTCTGCCTCTAAGCGCTCCAAACAACCCCTCCCTAGCAATCCCAATGCTTAACATCCTCACTTGGAATGTTTGCAGCCTGGCAAACAAACCGACTACGAGGAGACTTATCAGCCTCAAAAAAATCCTTAAGATAGACATCTTAGTCATTTTAGAACCTAAAATCCCTCCCAAGAGACTCAAATCCACTCAGCTGCAGTTAGGCTTCTCCTCCGCTATCGCCAGTCGTCACGACATCTGGATCCTTTGTACATCAGACGTGAAGATCGGTGTCCTGCACGATTCCAGGCAAGCCCTCACGTGTTGGGTTGAGCATTCCATGCTCACGAAGCGCTCCCTTTTGTCCGTAATTCATGGCAGTTGTGACATCTCTGAGCGGAAACAACTATGGACTGACCTTCTGGACACCCACCTTAATCTCATCAACCTTCCTTGGCTTTGAATTGGGGACTTCAATGCTATTACCTGCAGAGGGAAAAAGATTAGTGGCCGACCACCTCCCCAGACGGCTATGCAGGACTTTAACAACTTCATCTTCAGTGCCCACCTTTCCCACCTCCAGTTTACCGAAAATGCCTTCACCTGGCGCAACATGCAGGAAGGCGACCGTCGGCAATACTTCCGCCTTGATAGAGCTCTCAACAATGCCCACTGGTCGGACATGGGAATCATATCCAACCTCACTCATCTTAATGCTACTGAGTCTGATCACAACCCCCTGCTGGTAGAAGTCAAAAGCAACTCCAGCCAGATTAAATAAAGTTTCTGGTTCCTCGACTTCTGGAGCGAATACCCCCAGTTCAAGAGCATCATTGCGGACATGTGGAACCGTACGGGCTCCTCTGACCCTCTCACCCGGGTGGACAACAAGCTCAAAGCTACGAGAAAAGCACTCACGGCTTGGAGTAAACAGGCGTATGGGGACATTTTCTATGCAGTCCGCGTTGCCGAGGACGACGTCACTCGTACGGATGCTCTTTTTATGACTAACAGATCGCCAGCAGCCAGGACCGCCCTGCACTTATCCAAAGTTATTCTTAAATTTCATCTCAAAGTTGAAACTAATTTTTGGAAGCAGAAAGGCAGGCTAAAATAGGACAGTGACGGTGATAAAAAAACACTTCCTACTTCTATGCCTGTGTCAAGGGGCACAGACAGAAGCTCAACCTCCATCAGATTGCTGACAAGGCAGAGAATATCATCAAAGACCATCGTGGCATTCAATTGGTGACCGCGAACTTCCACTTTCAGTTGTTCACCAAAGAAACTTTGCACAGGGATCCCGGTTTCCTGGCCGAAATCCTATACCTCATTAATAACATCGACAACAGCAAGCTGGAGCTCCTTTCTTCCTAGCAAAAGGTGAGAGACATTGTTTGGGCCCTCGATGTCCACAGTGCGCCCGGACTCGATGGATTTACGGGTGTGTTTTTTGCTCTTGCTGGGATATCATCAAGTCGGACATCCAGGACGCAGTCATTGCCTTCTTCCAAGGAGCTAGATACCTCAGAGCTATTTCATGTGCTAACCTCATCCAAATCCCCAAGAAGGACAATCCAGAGACATTCCGGGATTTTCATCCTATCAGCCTCTGTACCTTCACTAACAAGCTCATCTCTAAGGTTATTGCCTCTCGCATGACCGAGATCCTCCCAAAAATTATTTTAGAGGAACAGAGTGGCTTCGTTCGGGGCAGAAATATCCAAGATAACATTATGCTGGCTTACGAATTGATTACCTGCTTGAAATTACCAACCAGGGGTGGTAATATTGCAATCAAATTGGATATAGAGAAAGCCTACGACAGGCTAGATTGGAAATTCATGATCTGGGTATTCAGAGCTTTCGGTTTTTCGGAAACTTGGACCAACATTATGGGGAGATCGATCAGTAACTCATGGTTCTCTACGGTTATCAATGGGCAAGCCGAAGGCTTTTTCATATCCAGCTGTAGGGTCGGGCAAGGAGACCCCTTATCCTCCACCATCTTCATCATTACGGTGGTAGCCTTGAGTAGAAATCTGAACAAACTGACCAACGCCCCGAACTTCCCCTATTTTCATACGACCAGCGGTTGTCCTATCATCACTCATCTGGCATACGCTAACGACATCCTTATTTTCTCCTCTGGAGATGGCGGGTCGGTGGAAGTGGTTCACAACATGCTACAAAGATAGGCCAGGTGCTCCGGCCAGAAGGTCAATCCAGCCAAGAGTGTCATATACGCCCACCACAAAATCAATAGAGAACATGCAGCTACCCTCTCCAACATTACTTTCTTTTCTGTCGTGTATCCTCCATTCTACTACCTCGGGTGCCCCCTTGTGTACGGCAGATCTAACGCAAGAATTTTTGACGAGTTGGTGAATAGAATCAGAAAAAATTAGAAGGGTGGCATAATGCTACCTTATCCCCTGGAAGGAAGATGATTCTGATTAAACATGTGATCTCGTCCACCCCCATCTACACCCTTGTTGCATGCTCCCTTCCTAAAAAGGTTCTCACTTCGATTGAAAATATCTTCAATGATTTCTTCTGGGGACACAATGTCGATCTAGACAAGCATCATTGGGCCAGCTGGGATACCATGGCCATCCCCACTGACGAAGGGGGTCTGGGATTTTCAAAGTTATCGTACATAGAGGATGCCTTCTCGATAAAGCTGTGGTGGAAGCTCCGTACTAGCCAGAACTTATTGGCTAGATTCATAAAGGCCGGGTACTACAAACATATTCATCCGACGTCAGCCATCTCCAACAGTAGATCCTCTGTGGCTTGGCATCGCATCCTTCACGGGTGCACCTTGGCTGAACCCGTGATCCACCTCCAGCTGGGTTCAGGCGAATCCTCGATCTTCCGCGAACGTTGGGTCGGCGACAACTTGCTCCCCAGCCTACCGGTGGCCTCAAAAAATAGCAAGATTAGCGACATGTAGGATTCTACAGGTAAAGATTAGAACTGAACCAGGATCTATGATTGGGTCGGAGTTGAGGCTGCAGATCGCATCCGCAATTTTGGACTGAGGCTAGGCGATGAGTTGGACGTGCTGAGGTAGTCGACTGTGGCAAACGGCTCCTTCTCGGTATCATCCGCCAGAAGAGCGGTCCGTAGCTAAGGTGCACCTAACCCCATCATTGGCCTCTTCTAGCAGTCCTGCATCCCCAAAAAATGGACTTTCCTGCTTTGGAGAGCTCTCCGCAAGAAACTGCCCACTGACGACATTCTCATCACCATCGAAATCAGTTTAGCGTCTGCGTGCACTTGCTGCTCGGAGCGACAGTCCGAATCGGTTTATCATATTTTCTGCCATGGGGTCTTACCCGCCAACGTTTGGAATATTCTGTCCCAACGTTGCAGACAGGCTCAGGGTGGCGGAAGCTTCAACGATCTTGTGGCATCCTGGGCCAACGCTTCTCATGGCCACCAGATCGTCGCAGCAGCCGCCACGTGTGTTATATAGAAAAATCGCAATAAAGCTAGATATGAAGGCCAACAGTACTCTGCCGATCAGCTCATTTGGAAGATCCTTCGGCAGATCCGAAACCATTGCTCCCACGGCCAGACAGACTTTTGGCAGACTCTGCTCCCTTGACCGTATAAGGTCCAACCCCACTTTTTTTGTTTTTTTTCCTTGGTTTTGATTGTTTACTTGTATAGGCTTCGGCATTTTGTGCCTATTGGGTATACTTGTAACGGCTTCGGCATTTTGCGCCTTTATGAATAATACAGGAGTGTTTCGATAATATATATATATATATATATATATATATATATATATATATATATATATATATATATATATATATATATATATATATATATATATATATAATTGGTATATGGTTTATGTATATGTATGGAAAGATAATGGTAATATTTAGGTAATGAATAGGGTAAGGAGTATTGAGCTAAGGTATATTGGTATGAGTCTACACATATATATTATATGGTATTATACATAAGGTATTAGTTAGTGTTACCCAATATTAGCTAGGATAACTTGGTATGGCTAGGTGATGACTAGAAAATCCAGTTTAGCCAAGGTATTGACCCTAGAACTAAGGTATTAACTAATACTTAAGGTATTTGAGATATAGGCTAAGGTATTAGGTAATGTGTGATACGGGTTAAGATACTGTGATACGGGATAAAGTAAATAGCTACAGGCCAAGGTATTGCTAGAAATTATAGGTAGAAGTTATATTAGGGTAATATATGATAGGAACTTATCAATATAGCCTAGAAACCTAGTGTTGGCCTAGTATTAACTAGTATTGACTAGTTTGACCTAGTTAGCACCTAAAAACCAAATAAGAACTTCTTAAGACCTAGTATAACTTTATAAACCTTGTAAATAGGTAAATTAACCTATAAACTAGGAGATGATCTAGTTTGACTATGTTCACCTAGATTTGACCATAGAAGTAAGTTTCTAGTCTTCAACAGCTTTGTCCGATAGCTTTGTGTTGTCGCCCTCCAACAGACTATACAAGTCTTTTCATCAGAGTAGATCCTCCATCCTTAGCTTTCAAATCGCCCAGTTCCTTTCTGTGAGGGTGATCATATGAGTGTTCATCTGCTCTATATACATAGTTACCAAAACCCCAAAATCTCAGATACTAGATGTTGGTATCATACCATAACAAACCTTGGCTCTGATACCAGATGTTGAGAATCGAATACGCCCTACAAGCGCTCTGATACCATGTCTGAGACGTTGTCATAGAGAAAGCTTAGGCCAACACACCTGAAATAACCAACCCTTGTCTAACGGACACCAAGCATAGATAAAGACAAGTATATGGCGGTGATTAGTTCAACTGGATAAATCTCAATCTACATAACTAAGATAAAATTACAAGATCATAAATTCAATGTTGAACCCTTTACCCTAATAGGTTCAACTCCCTTACCACACTCAAAAAAAAAATAAGGAGATTACAATGAAATTAGTCATAAACCTGTATCAATTTTCCTAACCGAAGTTGACGACTCCTCGATTTGATATCCTCCTTTCTCATGTCCTCTATGGCGAAGTCCTAAGAGAGTGCAGACTTTCTCTTAGATCTCCTGTGGACAAGTACCTCGAATCTCAACTTTGTGCTATATTTTATGTCTCCAACCTCACCCCATATATATAGGATGAAAAAAAACTATTCTAGGTCATAATAGGATTTCCTAAATAGGAATAAAATAAGAATCCTACTATACCTAAAATATCCCTATCAACATCCTATTTTAGATCATAATAGGATTTCCTAAATATGATACCCTCAAATAAGAATCCTATTATATCTAAAATAGTCCAGCACCAATTATGGACATCCAAATCAAATCAAATCAAATCAAATATTTACTCATATTTGGATTCCAAAAATATGTTGTTACCAAATCTAGACTGGAGTCCAACATCCCGATTGATAAGTGCTAGGATAGTGACCCATTGGTAAACTCTTGCTCGAGTTCCTTTGAATTAATCAGGACGATACCCATTTTTTCCTTCTTGGCAATAATGGTTTGGGTTTGACTTGGTTTGAGTTGAATCTTTTTATTATCATGCATGAAAATTGCATGAATTCGACCTTCGAAAAATAGTTACGTCCAAGTCAAACAACCATGGTCGACCCAAAATAATATAACCTACGTCTATTGTAATTATGTCACATCAAATCTTGTTCTCATAAGTAGTTAGTTTAATTGGAACACGAACCTCTCTTTGACTTCGATAGACGGATGTATCATCACCTATGATACTTAGTATGGTTGCGGGTGTAGGGCGAGTTTGAGGTCTATTCTATCTATGGCTATTTAGGGCACGACATTGATACAATTGCCACTGTTGCTGATGATTCAACACGGCTTCTCCTCAACCCTAGATGTTGTTTGGAAGGTTGTTGTACAATGCCAATCGTCAATAACCTTGGATTGAGCTAAGGTGTACCTAACGACATCTAACTTATGTCAAGCCTCAACGGAGTTGGGACCTCGATTAAAGTTTCGTACCTAATATATATCAATTGTTCACCTGCGCACTCGTTATCTGAAATAGGTTCAGTTTTATAGGTGATCTCTTCCAAGTCACTGTTGGGTTCAGTTGGGACTACTTTCTCGATAAGGATGGTCCTAGTTTGAACTCGATTTGGGCACTGGATTTATATAGGCATAACCCTGACACATAAAATATTAGGTGTGTAAATTGCTTAGTTGTTGATTATCGACGGGAGCCAAGAAGTCCCATTCCTTTCCAATCTAGTTTGGCCAAGTATTTGTATTCGACTCAATGGGTAGAAGGCCTTGTTAAGTTAGCTTTTTTGGGGGCTTTTCCTTTCGATCATTCAACATGTACTTGCGAGCATGGTCTAGAGTGCAAACCATAGGTAAGCATCCTCAAGGAGTTTCTAAGAAGTGCTCTAAATGGCAAGGCGGCCGCTCTTCGCACAGCTCTTGTAATGCCTATGGTTCGTATTACGTATCTTGGTACATGTGTACGTATTTTGACTCGTATTGCATGTCTTCCTGCTTGGTTTATTTGGCATTTTCATTGCTTGGTTCACCTTGGGATTGGTTCGGCTAGGCTTGGGTTTGCTTATTTGGTTCATCATGAACCAAGTGGAGAACCCCTACCTACCACCACCATCTCCATTATTAATCCCAACCACCTTTCTCTCTCTTCATTCAATTTTTTATTACTACTCTTCCTCTTCTTCTTCCTCACCGAACACCCACCGTAGGCAAGTGTAACTTGCTTCATGAAGGAACTCCCATTTTATTGTTCCATTTTCTTCTCCACAAAATTCTAAGCCTCTTTAGTATTTAGTATTTTCAAATTCCATGGCTCCTCCCTTGTAGATCTGAGTTTCTAGTATTTTCGATCTTCTTAGTTTTGATCTACTAAAATAGCTTGTTTTCAAAAATTAAGAGTTTCATGTAGTAGGCCTCATGATTTGGCACAAGTTTGGTTTTGGGATAGCCGGGTTTCACCAAGTCCTGGCCGAGATGGAGTTTCCTTGAGTTCTGAGCTTTTACGCATGTTGACCTTGCCATATGGAAAAGATATAGTTTTACGCCCACGTATTACGTGCCAGCGTATTGTTCAGCCTTTTACGCTCACGTCTTAACGTGTTTGCGTAGTGCCCCTTTACGCTCACGCATCGCGTGCCAAGCGTACTCATTTTACGCTGAGCTAATCGATTTTACCTCGGGACTCTCTCGCTCACGTAAAATCGAGCTAGCGTAAAATCTCTATCTCGAGCCGGGTCTCACGAGCGTAAAGTTTGCCGAGTGTTCCTAGCGTAAAGCTCCCCTCGCGTAAAGCTTTGATCGAGAGTTGGCGTGCGTAAATCTTACGAGCGTAAAGCCCGGCTAGCGTAAAACCTCACCCACATGTACCCTTGCTCGCGTAGAGCTATCTTACCTTGCTCTTGCTAGCGTAAGCCAGTTTACGCTTGAAGGCCCCTTGGTCTAGTGTAGTAGTACGCGCGTAGACACTTGAGTTCCTATGGCGTACACCTTTACCTGTTATATTTTTACGCCCATTTTATATCCTTACGCCTTTTGTCATGAATTTGATAATCTTGAATTTATTCAATATGTTTGGAAATTATAATTGAACATGGCATGGTATGACAAGTATACCTGACATGATTATCTCGAATTGCTGTTGCGACGGCTAACATGACATGACATGACTTGACAAGAATGATTGACCTGGACACCGTGGACGATTGTGTTTGTACAAATAAACCAGTACTATCTTGCATCATGTTTAGGACGGGAACCCTTGAATACCACGGTCAGGGGCACCTACTGAAATTGACTAAGCCTAATTAACTATAATAATTTAGTAGACATGAAGAGATTTTCAGCTACAGGCAATCCCGTTATCTGGGCGCATTCAGTGGACTTGTAGCCTACCGACGAGTAGGGCACATTTCCAGCACACAGTCACGTATTGCATTCTTTATAAACGGACATTCGACCTGGATAACCGGATGGTCTGCAGGACTTGTGGCTGTTGGGATAATCTTATTGCATCTTGCTAGTAACTAGGCCTGTGATAACCCTAGTTAGTTAAAGTATCAAGTCGTACTCTTGATTGGCCGTGATTGATTGGATGGAGTTTATTCTAGCTTAGTCTTATCCTGATCCTGTACAAGATTGTGACATGACATGATTATTGATGCTTGCCTTAGCAATAACGATCGGGGGTCCAGTTCTGTTCAGGCGAAGGGTTACAACCCCGGTCCTTATTTGGTTTAAGGGTTGTAACCTGGCTCCCGGAGCAGTTCTGTGTCCTCTCTTCGTTATTGTCTTATTGCAACCCCATGCCATGTTCGTCATATTTTACCTTACCTCAATACCATGATTAATTATGCTGGCCTTAGCAATAAAGATCAGGGGTCCAGTTCTGTTTAGGCGAAGGGTTACAACCCCGGTCCTTGTTTGGTTTAAGGGTTGTAACCTGGCTCCCGGAGCAGTTCTGTGTCCTCTCTTCGTTTATTGTCTTTACTGTACCAATAGTATTTGAGATGGGTCTCTATTCAGGTGAAGGGTTACAACTCCGGTCCTTGTTTGGTTTAAGGGTTATGACCTGGCTACTTGAATGGTTTCCTCGTACTCAGTTTACTGTTGTTATCTCTATTTTATCAATTCTTTATTTATTTAATATTCTATTATGATATGCTGGTTTTAGTTCCTAAGTGAAGCCTCCTTGTGGCGCTTGCTCTTTCTGGGGTCTGACCTAGCTAGTTTTGTATGGCCAGATATCGGAGCAGCTCCAGAGGATCTACCTGTCTTCCAGCCAGATGGTGGCCACCAGGCGTAACCCTGGAAACGAGTGAGTTTTTTTTGTCCTCCCACTTTATTGTAAAAATTATTCTTTTGAGGCGTTTAGCCGACGAGCACATGTTAGCTCGTATTGCACCTTTACTTACTGTCTGCCTACAGGCTGTAACATGATTGACAAATCCTAGGGTTGATCATCTATTGACTAAAACTCTTGCTAGTCTTGATATTTTGTACGACTAGCTTCATGATCATCCGAATATGTAATGTATGGGACACCTTACTATTGTATATTTGGTGCTCTGACATCTTGTAACTGTTACTACTTGCTTGTGATTGAGATAATAGGCTTGTTCATGACCATAGGAGACTGTTGGCTTGTAGTTATACCCTCATGTATCTAGACAGCCGTGACCGTATAGCGAGTGGATTGTACTTCAATATACGTAGCTGGCTATGTACGCCCCCTCTCTCCAGTATTCTGGTTCTGGGGCGTTACAGCTCTCCCCAGCACTCTTGCCGTTACCGGTAGAGTAGGAGGCCATAAGAGATTTGGCAGCGTAGGTGGGCGTCTAGGCGGAGCAATACCTGAATAGATGTTTTAGCAAAACAATTTTATAATCATTATGGACCTATGATTCACTTTTACATGATTGAAACTTCATAAATCTTTGTTCTACAATATAGTTAAGAATACACATACTTAAAATATGCATAGTATATAAAAATACTAATAAAATAGTAAAAAATCCAAAATATATCAAGCACCTAGGTCGTAGGCAAACCCTCTTTATTGTAATCCGCCTAATATCATTTATAGCCGAGTTTCTAAATAAGATTTTAGTTCATAGTTCTTCATTCAAAGCGGATCTAAACTTACATATGATTGCCTAGGCCGACTCGTTTGTGAGTCTGTTACATTTTTTTAAGTATCTGACAAACTGTGTGATGTACTATGACCCAGATAGGGACCCTTGGGTAAATTGAGCCTATTGGTTTAAGTTTTCCTTGAAGGCCATGAAGACATAGAAATGTGATAATGCATGTTCAGATTCAAGTGGTAATTGGTGGTTCACCTCTTGCATCACTAAGGGTCTATATGTTCTTCCAAAAAGTCATAGCCTCAACTATCATGTGACCTGCACCTTACGCTTCTCAAATATTTGGTGCCATTTAAATTAGTGGATTACGCTTGAACTCTAGTCTAAAAAGGTATGTTGGTCATCTTCGCCATTAAACGTGGGTGCTTGGAGTTGGAGATATGGATCTGTTTGTTTTCATCATGATCTTGGTCGTCATTTTGACGATTCCTACGTTTACAATGATTACAACCAACCACGTCGTCATGTAGACACCCTTCGATTGTCTTTTCATCTGACTCGACATTAGACTCACCTCTAGCATGTTCTTAACAACCTCGAGGGTTTTGTTCTAGGGCTACTAACCTAGTACTAATCTCATCCATCTGGTTTATAATTTGGGTGGTCATGTTAGTCATTTAGTTTGTATGGTATTGGCGAAGGTATCATGTACCTTACGTAGTGGGCATATGAAAGCAAGTCCCAGGACTTGGACACAACACAATTATGTCTCTAAGCTAGACTCGCCTAAGGGAGGGACTCTAGAGAGGGTCAAGGTTGAGACTTTAGGTTTTAGTCTAGACTCGACTTACCATACATGGCTCATTCATGATTTTATAACCTTGAATTTGTGAAGGAGTTGAAGTTTGACTATCCTAAAGTTAATAACTAGACTTACTCCTAACTAGTGAGGAAATGGTTGCATGATTGAGGCTCGTCAAACTCACGCATCAGAATTTCCTCCATGTAAGGGAAATAGTTATAAGTTTATTTTCTTATCTTGGACAAGAAAGATCGTTAGTGAAAGCCTGAAAAGGTTTACTTTTTTCTAGAGTTTACCTAGAACAGTTCTATTAATTTAGCCAAAATTCCTAGGACCAATGCAAAGTTGATTTTATAATTAATGTTGGTTTTGGAAATGTAAGGATTGTAATTTATGGGGACCGTATCTTGCTCAGGGTGTTTCCCTCAAATTGATTTAATGCAAAATGAACTAACTTATGAAATCACGGTTATTAATCAAATTAGGAGTGCATTGATTTGGTTTTGTGTGATGCAACATGAATATTGCGTCCTAGAATGATTGATTCTAAATGATATGACAAGATCTTGTTCATGCGAGAGCATGAAAGTTGTGCTCCGATACCAGAATGATGCATGTCATGAATGGGCTTTAGATGTATAACACAAGAACCAAGTTAATATTGTTCAATATAATATCTCATTTGATTCTTTAGTTAAAAACGGTAAATTTTTAGCAATAGACTAGCAACAATCCAAGCAAACATGTTGTCCTTTAATCTTAATTCACAAGATCAAATTAATACAAAATAGATCTCTTTATATTGGACAATTCAAATTAGATGTAATTTGTCGTTAGTAGAAGAACTCACTTTTCTATTTGTGGTTTTGGCAGTGAATAAATATTTACATAAAGAATGATGGATTTTAGATTCGTAATATGCCAAATACAAGTTAAGGCTTATCCAAGTTGTATATGATTCCACATGCTCCAAAGTTTATGAAAAATTGTTTCGTCGGATGCGGATGATTTCTACCTTCAAGCGATGATGACAACTATCTTCATGGGATCGCTTTGATGCCTTCTTCTTCTTCAAGGGATTCCAAATGATAGGGCTTGGAGTAGTGTCGGCTAGGGTTTGAAAATGAAGTAATGGGATTCATGATTGAAATAAATGAGGGAGGCACAGAACATAACATTCTAGAAAAAAAGAGAGGAATATTCACTTAATAGTAAACACAATTTTATTTATTTATTCATTCAGTGCAATTACATACCCCCAGGCCCTTTATTTGTAGCCTTCTCAACATCTCTCATACTCACCAACTTTCAATGTGGGACTAAACTACTTAATAAAAAATAATGAGCCAACATGTGTTCCTTATTTGACAAAGTAAAATAACAAATTTGAACTTTTCAGCAGCATCCGATGGACATCACTTTGACTCGATATTTGTAGCGACGATGTGGATAATATTTGAGCCTCTGGTGAGATATCCTCGTCAGATTGTGATACCAATAACACCTACATTACACAAAAATTTGGGCTTGAGTATTTCATAGAATATCATACACGATTTAGAAATATGAGCCTATATTTTTTTGTAGAATTAGTAGATTGTAAATATAATTTTTGATACTAGCAATCTGCGATTGAATGTTGATTCTCCGTCCTATTCTTTCTTGTAGTTCTTAGATATACCAATTATTAATTTTGAATATTTTGCATTTTCTTTTGGCACAATCGTTTGAGTTCAAAGAAATAGGTTCATTCATAAACAATTGTTAGAGTATTGAGTCTATATCTTATTGATAAATTCTCATATCTGTGAGTTGTTTTTTGTTGCCATTGTGTGGCAGTAAAAGTTTTTGAACTTACAAGGGTGGCATTAGTTGATGTTGCGGTTGAGGTAAGGATCATGATCACCCTACTTTACTTTTTGGTAAATTGTTTTGAAATTGAAAATCCAAATTATTCAACTTGTATTTTTATGTCAGTCTTCTATTGAAAGTGTCTATTCTTGGACAGGCTACTAGTGCTCGTCCCATTCTCTAACTTGATTAGATGAAGTTAATAATTGTTTATTATTATTTGGACCATATATAAATGATCTTTGTACCATATTTCTTTTTAATTGTCATGCTTAAGAAGGTTTAAGGTAAAATGTGTTGTGTATAATGGCTTCATTATCATGCCATCTTGCTAGCCTTGGGAATTAGAAAGTATGACCTGTCACAAAAAGGCAATAGACTATGGTTAAACCACAGAGGTTTCCTCTTGCTATCTCAGACATTGATAAGATGCTTCACCCTAAGATCACTATCAAAATGATCCTATACTGGATTGGTTTCGTTCTCTACATGCCAATGCTAGCATGTCTGTTCAGTAGGTTATCTATCTCATGCATCAGAAGCTAACTAATGCCTCCCTATATCTCAATCTTGGAACAAGATGAACTTTGAGATTAATAGACACATCAATCATGTCCATCTATGTAAAACCCCTAAATTTTTACTATTTTTTTATTTATTAAATTTGGTACCGATTTAAAAAAATTTGTTTTGTACGTCGCGTAGTCGTATTGTACGTCGCGCACAAAATTTTATTTTTCGTAATTGCTCGACGAGTGCGAATATGTGCGAGCGTACATATTTTAGAAAAATATTTTGTTCTATTTTTTATAGTTTCAAATAATAGATATAATAATTTGTTTTGCTATCATTTCTAAGCTTGTTATTTTTACGTCATTTCTAAAAGTTATTAATAATAAATAATATTTTTGTATACTAGAAAAGCATAATTATGTAAGAATATATGTGCATGCATATATTTCGTAATTATTTATTAGTTTATTTTAAATAAAAATATAATTTTTTAGATCTATTAATATTAATATTTTATTATTCAAAAAGATATTTAAAAATATTTATTATTTTCGAAATTATTATTATTGGTATTTTGAAAAATATATTTGGAAGTTATTGTAGCCATTTAAATCTTGATTTGATTTTTGGATTTATTTAAAAAGATTAAATTAATATCCATATTTAGAATTTGAATTATCTTATTTGATTTTAAAATAAAAAATAGAATTTCATTAGATTTAAATTGGATTTTGATTCGGATTTGGATTTATTTAAATTAATACATGAATTATCTAATTGGGTTTAAATCTTTTCCTAATCCTATCCAAATGAGAATTTCCACATCATATAAATAGGCAGGTACTCATCCATGTATTTCTATTCTCCAATAATTTTCCACAAATATTCGTGTATCGTGTCTGTGCCCGTGTCCTCTTCCCATCCACTATAACTTCTATTACATTTACATATTTCCGTAATCATGTCCGACACACAGGACATGATTCGTTCAAAAATTCTAACTCTCACGTGCAGCCCACTGTGTCCGACAACCCGAACACAGATTACACCCGTCGTGTCCAAATAACACGACACAAAACCAAACCCTAACCCTAACTTCCTTGGCTGCGTCCCTAGCCGAGCCAACTCGGCCACCCCGTTTTAGACCACGGCAGCCACCACCGTCGGCATCACCGTCGACTCGTCACCAGCCCCCTACCAGCATCTGACCTCCTCACAATCCCGACCAAAACGGCAGCCCCAAACCTCCTTCTCCCTGACCGACCCTCCGACCTAACTCCATTAATGATCCAGCCCAACTCTTTCAACCACCCCGGCCAACGGCCGCACACCCGACCGCGGCCACTGCCACTGCCCGATCCTACCTCCCTACCAGCCACCGCCATACTCCTTCCAACACCAACTCCACTGCCACCGCTAAGCCAGCAACTCTCCGACTCACTAGATCCCCGCAGCTGCTCTTACGGCCATCTTGGCGGTAGCACTAAGAAAAATCCACCGCCATCACCATCGTCCCCCGATACCACCGTCACAACAAACCCCACCGGCCGCCACCACCCAAAAATTCAGAAAAACAAAGGAGAACCACCACCTTACCTGCCCTCCGTCGCCGTGGACGCACCTCCAGCCGCATCCCCGCGAGCCGCCCGCCGTAGCCCTCCTCCTCCGGCCGCGGCGTGCCCTAGCCGTCATTCCCCTTTCCTCCGTCGTGCACTGAGCCGCTTCCCGAGCTCCCCCGACCGCCTCCTTGCGCTGAGCCCGACCCCTTTCCCATCAGCATCGCTTCCTCCTCCACTTCCGCTCGGCCGAGATCCGCCGCAGCGCCCCGTCCGCTCAGCCAAACCCTCTCAAATCCCCGCCGCGCCCGTTCGCTCGACCGCCTCCACTAAACCCCGCATCCGCGGATCTGCCAGCCCTTTCCTCTCACCTTCGCTCCGCCGCCGATGAGCCGGCCGAGCCATCCCGACGAGCCCCTTCCTCTTCCTCCCGCTTCCTCGTCCCACGCTCTTCCCTCTCTCCCATTTCTCTTTCTCTCTCTTCAAAAGGGTTTTTGTCAGGAAGAGCACATGTGCTCGAGTGTGTGTTTTTGTTTTCATTTTTTTTACTTTACTTTTAACTGTTGTAATTATCATTATTAGTATTATTAATTATTATTATTATTATTATTATTATATTATTATTATATTATTATTATATTTCATTATTATTATTATTTTTTATTATTATATTTTATTATTATTATTTATTTATTTATTCTTTATTGTACAAAATCTATTGTATGGTTATAATTGCTATATTACTATTATCATTAATGTTATTCTGATATTAATTAAATATATTTGTTTGGCTTACTTATATTAATTTTGTTAATTATTATTAATATACATCGAGATATTTTTGAACTATATTAGCGTATTATTTTTTTGGATGATTCTAATATTTTCTACCCAGTTGAATTATAGCTTTAATATATGGAAAGTGTTTTTTATGACTTTTAGATATTTATTTAGAATATTTTGAATAAAGAAAACATAGAATTTTTGTCTAAAGCGGTTTTCCAAATTTTTATGTGTTTATCAAAAATTATTTTTACTAATAAAAATATAGCTCCTATCTAATATCTAATTTTTGACAACTTAGAGTTTCTGCCGAAAATGATTTTTCTTGACTTTAAGTATTTAAGTATTTTTCCTATAAATATTTTGACTCATGAAAACTAGTTTTAGGAATTATAAATATTTTCTAAAATTCGTATATAATATTTATCCATTATTTCTTTGATTTTCTCCTGTCCGTAACCAATCTTCTATCCCTTTGCCAATTCTTTCCTTCCACCTATCGTCCCTAGCTAATTCGACCGTTCTGGACCCAATGAACTGTCCGTACCACCACCAGAGGTCACCTAGCATAGTTGTTGTACCGAAGTCGCAGTTCATACTACCTTGATCATCACAGCACACCAGGCGTCCTACCAGGCAAGTCACCTTGCCATTTGTTATTTATTTATTTTAGATCATATTTCATGCATTATTTATTTTTTTATGCAAAATAAATTGTGATACATGGCATAACCTGTTAGAACTTATGTTCATTATTATTTCCTCCTACGTATTATTTTTCTTACACATTAACCCAGATTTAAGGGACCACCTTGTGTGTTGCATTCATTGGCCTTGACATGTTGTAACACGAAGTTGTGTGTCGCATATAGAACACGGACATGCATGATTAGCTGGCCACCGGTATGTATAAGCCGTACGATAGAAATAACCGCTAATAGAGGTTGTATGCTTAGTTTGACTTAGCGGTTATAGAGGTTGTATGTTGTGGATACAACATAGTAGGCATTGGGCGGGGAGGACAATTCTTAGCGTATGAGCTTCGATGCACTTTTCCTTTTGTAACCCGTGAGCTCCGCCGAACGGGTCAGATTACCCATGATTACTGACGGCCACTGGCGATTCTGCGGAATGTCATGCTTTACTGATGGGGCCTCTGGTGCACAAGGGGGGACTATGCCGATCCTATTTAGCCAGGGCCCATGCGTAGGAAGGATTGTTCTTAAATAAATTTCACTTAGATCGGTTAGGCGCCTTTATCCGTTAGGTACGAGTACTTTCGGTTTGGGTACTTATATCTGACGTAGCTTGGAACAATAACTTGTCGCGGATTAGTTCGTCACATCTTGTCCTTGTTTGGTTGTAGATGTGACTTACTACTTCGATGAGAAGGTATTAACCTTGTTGGGGTCCGGATACCATATTGGATTCATAGCATGGAAAGATACGTCGTCGTGAATTACCATCTCATGTCCTTGTTTGGTTGGGAGGGATGGTACTCTCGTTCAATAGGTGTGTATTGACCATGTTATAATTCAATTGACTTATTTATTTGAGCAATATTTATTCAGTTTATATGGCATGAAATTATGTGTCTTGTTACGTCCCTCTGAGGACCTGGTTATCTCCCCAGGTGTCTGCTCTTGTCTTTCGTAGGTGCTCTAGCTCTAGCCGTGATCCGCTCTATTTTTCGAGGATGATTGCATTTTGGATCGTCTTCGCTTCACTCACCAAAATCTTTCTTTTGTTATGTATTTCTTTTCATCGTTGGTAGTGGATTTGTCTCCGCCCAACGTACTAAATGACAATTTTATGGTTGATTATATGATATCTTTTATTCATATATTTTGTGTGGATGAGATTAGTATGGTTCTACTGCATTTTACAGCTTATGTATTTATACGAGGTTTCATATATTGGAGTATACTTCGTATGAATACAGCTGGCATATCTACGTTCCTAGTCCTACGTATTTTGGGACTAGGGCATTGCATGTTTTTGTGGTGGCCCATGCAGGTCAAGATAAATGTTTGGTTACTTTACCGTGCCAACCAAGCCTGCGTATAGGATTAGAGTTAGGATCTCATCCACAAACTTGACCTCTTTTTCAATTCCATATTCAAACTACCGTTCGACTCATCGATTGCATCTTGCTTGATTCCTCTTAGCTTTATCTTCCCTTCGTGCTTGCTAGAGATTGACCCTACTAGTTAGATGTCCCAAACACCTTAGCTTAATTCTTTAAGTTGGGTAGAATACCCCACGACCTGACACACCCTTGACCATTAAGGGAATACCAATAATATTTCTAGACCATAGAGACTAGAGGAATTTAACCCATTTGGTCAACCAAGCCTTGGTCAATAAAACCGTAAAATGATGGTATAACAAGACTTAGATCCTTATGACTCTTAGACTATTCATATTTGTTTTTATTTTATCTACCCTCGTGCCTATATTTTGCTATCTAAATTAATGATGCTAATATAGCCTAGTATTTGCAAGCTAATCCTTATCGAGCTTGATCAAGACATATGCTATAGAGTGGCCACTCACTAACATATTATCTATCAGAACCGGTGCATGATGGTCTGATCAACCAAGTGTACTTTGGTTCTTTTTTCTATCGTTCTACGTGGATGGGGACATAGTAAACCTGTCCTTTAGAGTCCCATCCACGACTGCCTTGAAAATTCTTTTGAAATTATTCGGTCGCCTTTGAATCACGTATTCGTATTCGATAATGCTCCTTCGAACTCTATATTGTTTCGCCTTCACCTATTTTAGAAGGACGAAGGCGTTATACTAAGAACTTCCTCTAGCCTTCTTATCGATTATGACCATACGTATTATTATTTTTCTATGATCTAACCGTAATTTTTACGGCATGATTTTGTCATTGTTTGTTCTCCATCGATACCCCCTTGTGTCTTCTCACCCCTACTAAATTCTTAATTTCGTGGACAAATTCTTTTAAGTTGGGTAGGATGTAAAACCCCTAATTTTACTATTTTTTTATTTATTAAATTTGGTACTAATTTAAAAAATTTGTATTGTACGTCGCGTAGTCGTATGTACGTCGTGCACGAAATTTTATTTTTCGTAATTGCTCGACGAGTGCGAATATGTGCGAGCGTACATATTTTAGAAAAATATTTTGTTCTATTTTTTTATAGTTTCAAATAATAGATATAATAATTAGTTTTACTATCATTTCTAAGCTTGTTATTTTTATGTCATTTCTAAAAGTTATTACTAAATAATATTTTTCTATACTAGAAAAGCATAATTATGTAAAGAATATTTGTGCATACATATATTTCGTAATTATTTATTAGTCTATTTTAAATAAAAATATTTTTTGAGATCTATTAATATACTATTTTATTATTCAAAATTTAAAAATATTTATTATTTTCGAAATTATTATTATTGGTATTTTGAAAAATATATTTGGAAGTTATTGTGGCCATTTAAACTTGATTTGATTTTTGGATTTATTTAAATAGATTAAATTAATATCCATATTTAGAATTTGAATTATCTTATTTGATTTTAAAATAAAAGATAGAAATTCATTAGATTTAAATTGGATTTTGATTCGGATTTGGATTTATTTAAATTAATACATGAATTATCTAATTGGGTTTTAAATCTTTTCCTAATCCTATCCAAATGACAATTCACATCCTATAAATAGGTACGTACTCATCCATGTATTTCTATTCTCTAAATAATTTCTCCCAAATATTCATGTATCGTGTCTGTGCCCGTGTCCTCTTCCCATCCACTATAACTATTACATTTACATATTTCCGTAATCATGTCCGACACACCGGACATGATTCGTTCACAAATTCTAACTCTCACGTGCAGCCCTCTGTGTCCGACAACCCGAACACAATTACACCCGTCGTGTCCAAATAACCCGACACAAAACCAAACCCTAACCCTAACTTCTTGGCTACCTCCCTGGCCGAGCCAACTCGCCACCCCATTTAGACCACGGCAGACAACACCGTCGGCATAACCATCGACTCGTCACCAGCCCCATACCAGCATCTGACCTCCTCACAATCCCGACCAAAACGGCAGCCCCAAACCTCCTTCTGCCTAACCGACCCTCCGACCTAACTCCATTAATGATCCAGCCCAACTCTCTCACCACCCGGCCAACGGTCGCACCCGACCGCGGCCACTGCCCGATCCCACCTCCCTACCAGCCACCGCCATACTCTTTCCAACACCAACTTGCTGCCACCGCTAAGCCAGCAACTCTCGACTCACTAGATCCCCGCATCTGCTCTTACGGCCATCTTAGCGGCAGTACTAAGAAAAACCTACCGCCATCACCATCGTCCCCGATACCACCATCACAACAAACCCCAGGCCGCCACCACCCAAAAATTCAGAAAAACAAAGGAGAACCACCACCTTACCTGCCCTCCGTCGGTGGACGCGCCTCCAGCCGCATCCCCGTGAGCCGCCCACCGTAGCCTCCTCCTCCGGCCGTGGCGTGCCCTAGCCGTCGTTCCCCTTTCCTCCGCCGCGCACTGAGCCACTTCCCGAGCTCCCGCCGACCGCCTCCTAGCGCTGAGCCGACCCCTTTCCCATCAGCACCGCCTTCCTCCTCCACTTCCGCTCGGCCGATATCCGCCGCAGCACCCCGTTTGCTCAGCCAAACCCTCTCCAATTCCCTCGCCGCGCCCGTCCGCTCGACCGCCTCCACTAAACCCCGCATCCGCCGGATATGCCCAGCCCCCTTCCTCTCACCTTCGCGTCCGTCCGATGAGCCGGCCGAGCCATCCCGACGAGCCTTCCTCTTCCTCCCGCTCTTTCCCGCTTCCTCGTCCCACGCTCTTCCCTCTCCCCATTTCTTTTCTCTCTCTCCAAAAGGGTTTTTGTCAGGGAAGAGCACATGTGCTCGAGTGTGTTTTTGTTTTGTTTTTTTACTTTACTTTAACTGTTGTAATATCATTATTAGTAATTATATTATTATTTTTTTTTTTTTTTTTTATTATTTTATTATTATTATTATTATTATTGTTATTTTATTTGTTATATTATTATTTATTATTATTTATATGTACAAAATCTATTGTATGGTTATAATTGCTATATTACTGTTATCATTAATGTTATTTGATATTAATTAAATATATTTGTTTGGCTTACTTGTATTAATTTTGTTAATTAATTAATATACATCGAGATATTTTTGAACTATATTAGCGTATTATTTTTTGGATGATTCTAATATTTTCTACCCAATTGAATTATAGCTTTAATATATGAAAGAGTTTTTTATGACTTTAGATATTTATTTAGAATATTTTGAATAAAAAAAAATAGAATTTTTGTCTAAAGCAGTTTTCCAAATTTTTATGTGTTTATCAAATATTATTTTACTAATAAAAACATATAGCTCCTATCTAATATCTAATTTTTGACAACTTAGAGTTTCTGCCGAAAATGATTTTTCTTGACTTTAAGTATTTAAGTATTTTTCCTATAAATATTTGACTCATGAAAACTAGTTTTAGGAATTATAAATATTTTCTAAAATTTGTATATATAATATTTATCCATTTTTTTTGATTTTCTCCTGTCCGTAACCAATTCCTATCCCTTTGCCAATTCTTTCCTTCCACCTATCGTCCCTAGCTAATTCGACCGTTCTGGACCCAATGAAACTGTTCGTACCACCACCAGAGGTCACCTTGCATACTTGTGTACCGAAGTCGCAGTTCGTACTACCATAATCATCGCAGCACACCAGGCGTCCTACAGGCAAGACACCTTGCCATTGCTGTTTATTTTTTAGCTCATATTTCATGCATTATTAGTTTCTTATACAAAATAAACTGTGATACATGGCATAACCTGTTAGAACTTACTGTTCATTATTTCCTGCTATGTATTATTTTTCTTACACATTAACCCTAGATTTAAGGGACCACCTTGTGTGTTGCATTCATTGGCCTTGACACGTTGTAATACGAAGTTGTGTGTCGCATGTAGAATACGGACATGCGTGACTGGCTGGCCACGATACGTATAAGTTGTGCGATAGGAATAACCGCTAATAGAGGTTGCATGCTTAGTTTGACTTAGCGGTTATAGAGGTTGTATGTTGTGGATACAACATAGTAGGCATTGGACGGAGAGGACAATTCCCTAGCGTATGGGCTTCGATGCACTTTTCCTTTTGTAACCCGTGAGCTCCGCCGAGACGGGTCGGATTATCCATGATTACTGACGGCCACTGGCGATTCTGCGGAACGTCATCTTACTGATGGGGCCTCTGGTGCCCAAGGGGGGACTATGCCGATCCTATTTAGCCGGGCCCATGCGTAGGAAGGATTGTTCTTAAATACATTTCACTTAGATCGGTTAGACGCCTTTATCCGTTAGGTACAAGTACTTTCGGTTTGGGTACTTGTATCTGACCGTGGCTTGGAACAATAACTTGTCATGGATTAGTTCGTCACATCTTGTCCTTGTTTGGTTGTAGGTGTGACTTACTACTTTGATGAGAAGGTATTGAACCTTGTTGTGGTCCGGATACCATATTGGATTCATAGTATGGAAAGATACGTCGCCGTGAATTAGTTTACCATCTCCTGTCCTTGTTTGGTTGGGGGATGGTACGCTCGTTCAATAGGTGTATTGGACCATGTTATAATTCAATTGACTTATTTATTTGAGCATATTTATTCAGTTATACGGCATAAAATTATGTGTCTTGTTACGTCCCTCTAAGGACCTGGATATCTCCCAGGTGTGTGCTCTTGTCTTTCGCAGGTGCTCTAGCTCTAGCAGTGATCCGCTCTATTTCTTCGAGGGTGATTGTATTTGGATCGTCTTCGCTTCACTCGCCAAAATCTTTCTTTTGTTATGTATTTCTTTCATCGTTGGTAGTGGATTTGTCTCCGTCCAACTACATGTACCAAATGACAATTTTATGGTTGATTATATGATATCTTTTATTATATATTTTGTGTGGATGAGATTAGTATGGTTCTACTGCATTTTACAGCTTATGTATTCATACGAGGTTTCTATATATTGGAGTATACTTCGTGTGAATACAGCTGGCATGTCTACGTTCCTAGTCCTACGTATTTTGGAACTGGGGCGTTAAATCTCCCCAAATATTTCAAAGGCATTCGAGGAGCATTCCACTCAGGTATGGGACTAATGATGTAAGGCTTATTTGATTACATATCACTTTGCACTCCCAATTAGAGGAAATCATCTTGCATGAAAGATGAATAATATGAGCAATAATTT
>JANAVB010034417.1:36243762-36278762 GCA_029216955.1 Iris pallida
ATATATATATATATTGTAAGTCCTTATATCTTATTCAAATACAACAAAACTCATTCGTTTATGCATATATAATTCCATTTTAAAAATCTTTATAAAAGTAAACGAAATATCTAATGCGAAATCTCAAAACAAATTACTAATGATGCTACAGATAGGAGAGGCCCAAAAATCAATTTACCAGAAAGATTTAAATGTTTAAAGCATGACCCATATATATATATATATAGGCCTATAACCCATAATCAAATATTAAAGAAGTCCATCTAAAATATATCATAATAGAGGCTCAACGACATAATCTCTCTAATTAAACCTATGAATAAATTTTTATATATGAGGGCCAGAGGCTACATATTATTTTGAATTAATTAGAAATTGGTTGAGCCTGGTCCATGTACTGTTAATAGTCCATTGGCTTAAGGCCCAACTTCAACTAACCATAAAAAGTATTAATTAACCATTAATATATTTATTAACTAGTAAAGTATTTATCCATTTATATTAACTAATCATTTATGTATTAAAAGGGGTTATAACTACAGAAGTGGAAAGGAGGGGGTCTACTAACTCAGCATAAGAATTGTGATGGGGAGAGACTCTATCTCTCTCTCTCCCTCAGTCTCAATTTCTACCCAAAAATTTGAAAGGGAAGCGAGGAGGAAAGATGGGGGCTCGCAGTTGGTGAAGCCAGATCGTGGAGCACGGTCGGCGGTGATCGGAGGAGGCAGGTGGACGCGGGGAAGTGGGCCCAGTGGAGGTGGTCGAACAGCGCGGCGGGGCGGCTATCTGGTCGTGGCCCACGGAGGGTCTGGGTTCCTGGTAGATGTGCTTGGAAGGGCGGTACGACGAACACATCAATGGATAGATGAGGGCGCGAAGGCGATGTTGGTGATCTCGGCAACAAAGAGTTGCTCGTGGTAGGCCTTCTCTGCAGATATGACTGGGGCATAGGAGGAGAGCATAAAATGAATTCTTGGGTATGGAACCAAGTTGGTCTGGAACTCAGTGACATCCACATCAAGGCTCCATCAAACCTAAGTGATGCAGTCAGTGATGAAATAACCTGTGACACGGGACGGTTGAGGTTGGTGCAGGTTGGGCGCTCGATATCAAGAGAACACCTGCAGATATCGTAGATAGCCTCATTGTCGAGAGAACGGTGACATAAGTATGCCAGGAGGGAGTGGGTGGAGAGGACACTGTTGTAGGGCTCTACAACAGAGGTAGACACCTGGGGGGATGGGTACACAGTGAAGCCAAGCTTCGACTTCTTGCCATAGTCGACAGAGAGGCGCTCAAGGAGCAGTGAGCCGAGTCCAGAGCCAGTACCACCACCAACAACATTGAAGACAAGGAAGCCCTGAAGGCCAGTGCAGTTGTCAGCGAGCTTCATGATGTGGTCGAGGCAGAGGTCAACAATCTCCTTGCCAATGGTGTAGTGGCCACGGGCAAAGTTGTTGGCTGCGTCCTCCTTGCCGCTAATCAGCTGCTCAGGGTGGAAGAGCTGGCAGTAATTGCCAGTCCTCACCTCGTCGATAACAGTGGGCTCAAGATCGACAAAGACAGCACGGGGGACGTGCTTTCCTGCACCAGTCTCGCTGAAGAAGGTGTTGAAAGCATCATCACCCCCGTCAACCGTCTTGTCACTCGACATTTGCCCATCAGGTTGGATCCCATGCTCGAGGCAGTAGAGCTCCCAGCAGGCGTTCCCGACCTGGATCCCGGCCTGGCCAATGTGGATCGAGATGCACTCCCTCATCTTCAAATGGACACGGACTCGGTCATGGAAAAGGAAGAGAAGTATGGAGAGTTAGTTAGTGTTGATAAAAGTGATTATCAAGTGAGACAAGTATAGATAAGTTATGTGTCAAGGTAGTTTGGAGCAAGTATAGATAAGTTATGTATATATATATATATATATATATATATTTATATATTTATATATATATATTATATATATATATATATATATATATATATATTTATATATATATACAAACCCCCTCCCCCCCAAAACCAAGTCCTGACATGACCGGTCACATGGGCTCACGTTGGAGCCATTCCACCTTGACCATTTCTTTTTCCTATTCTAGTGCACCTTTGCACATTCATAGGTGATATGACTTTTCTTCCACGTTGGAGAATGTGTCTGGTTCTTTGGCTTCCAAATAGGCAACGTTACAAGCTCCTTGAGTGGTTGAAGTTGCTATATATAGATCTCCTCTCTACTCGTGTAGGACAAGTTTTGTTTCTGATATACTCAAGCTCATTCTCAATTCCCAAACAAGCCACCTTTCTACTTCCATTCTCTTTCGTGTTTTGGTCTGGGCAAGGCTATGTTCGGGTCAATCTCTCGACGTTGTGTGTGACAGCGAGAAGCCGGTGATACCGGGGGTTTTACCACTAGGAGAATATGAGAAAAGTCTACACATAAGACCTCGGATCAACTCTTAGGGCGGTACGTTCAGCACAACTTTCCCATAGGCCGGTAACTTTGTTCTAATCTATTTTATTTTATTATTTCAAGTTTGTAGAATTCAAAGGAAAAAGGAATTTTCAACAAAAATCTATTCTCTTTTGTCTATTTTTAGTACACTTATGCTATATAAGAGAACATCTTTCAAGTGAAAACTCTACTACACTCTCTCCCTCTCATAACCATATTCATCTTCCAAAGCATCCTAGATTTCTTTAATGCTTTTATATTCAAAAAATATGTTATAGAGAGACTTTGACAAAGCGCTTAAGATTATATGAAAACAGTGGTAGACTTTTCCTTAGGGGTCTTATGTTTGGAGGAAGAGAATTACCTGGTTATCCCTATGTCAGACTCAGTATCGTCAGAATCATTTGTGATGTGTATGGATCCATTAATAGCAAAAATCAGACTTAAAATGGTTAGCCAAAATTTCATTTGGCTCTGCCACCTTTTGAAGTATATTCTCCACCACGATCTGATCTAAGAATCTTAATCTTTCTATCTAGCTGGTTCTCAGCTTCAGACTTGTAGACCTTGAATCTGTCTAGAACTTCATCTTTGGTCTTAAGAAGGTAGGTGTAACAATATTTTGAATGGTCATCCATAAAAGAAACAAAGTATTTTCTACCGCCTCGGGTCAAAACCCTATTGGAATCACAAACATCACTATGGATAAGTTCTAGGAGTTCGAAATCGCTATGGACAGATTTGATAGGTAATCTAGTATGTTTGGCTTGAATACAAATCTCACATTTGTATTTATCATCAATATGAGTCATAGGAATAAGCTCTAAGTTCATCATCCTTTTAAGAGATCCTAAATTCACATGGCCCAGTCTGCCATGCCAAACATTAGAGGATTCAACATTTGGAATAACAAAAGAAGGATTTAAAATTTTATTCATAGTGCCAAAATAAAAAGAGCATCTTTTACAAATCCTTTTCCTATAAATAACTCATTCTTGAAAAAAAAAACTACCTTATTAGCCTCTATTACAATTTTGTATCCTGAGGCTATAAGCAGAGATCCACTAACTAAATTTCTCCTAACTGATGGCACATAAAGTACAGCATGAAGAGGCAGAATTTTTTCTGATGTCATCTTCAAATCTATTCTTCCTCTTTCTACGATCTGTGCCAATGCGCCATCTCCTGGAGTTCATGTAAACAAACTATCATAGATGGGAGTATAATGGACTCTGAAATGATAGCTTTGGACACTACTTGTACAGAAGCCGAATGGCTTAGAAATCTGATTATGTATATGCTTGATTCTCATATTTTTGTTCCTGCAATTTCTATCTATTGTGATAACAAATCTGTTATTGAAATACTAAAGCATGATTCTATGAATGCTAAGATGAACAGGCACATGCAGCTATACTTCAAGTCAATAAAGAGCCTATTAGGAAAATATGTGGTTCTTGACTATATAAAGTCAGAAAAAAAACCTTGCAGACCACTTGACGAAGGGTCTGTCTAGGACATTGATCCTAGAATCATCGAGGGGGATGAGGTTAAGCCCATAAATTAGTCACCAACAGTGGCAACCCAACCGAGTCTGACTGGAGATCCCAAGAAGCCGGTTCAATGGGTAAAAACAAGCTGGACTAGGTGACTATTATGAAACACTGACCTTGAGATTAAATTCTCTTAAAATAAATGCCTAAGAGGCTGTACATGTGTACATGGATACCCATCCCTATGGTGACATTGTTCTTTGTGATATATATATATATATCACAAAAAACAATGTCAAAGAACAATGTCATATATATATATATATATATATATATATATATATTTATATATATATATATATATATATAATATATATATATATATATATATATATATATATATATATATATATATTTATATGTTATTGTTAGGTAATTTGTGTTAGTTAGTATGTGTTAGTGTTGATAGAAGTGATTATCAAGTGAGACAAGTATAGATAAGTTATGTGTCAAGGTAGTTTAGAGGAAGGTCTAGTGTGATACTTGGGTAGAATGTGGATATTTGTATCATGACACTTAAGTACCATGAGTAAGGGTAAGTGAATATTGGGGCTTGAGTAAGGTACCCTATTTGGTATCAAGTATTAGTATTAGAGTTAGTTGGCTAAGTATCTAGGAGGATAAGGTATTGGTCAAGATATTATGATATTGGGTATTAGAACTAGGTAATGGATAATTTCAAGAGTAGGGTGAGTATATTGGATGTAAAGTAACCATAGATTATGGTCATGAATTAGTATCTTGGAGGTTGGTATTATATGATATTTAATATGGTACCATGGTAGCACATTCAAACAAATAGGATATGTATGGGGGTAAATTAAAGTGTATCCTAGGGTGTATCAAGGTATTTAGAATACCAAGATACTAAAATATTAGAACTAGTATGAGAAAATACTCGGATGCTAAGGTAAGGTTATGATATTGGGTATTGGATTAATATACCATGGTAAGGGTAATGTCTAGCTTGGATAATGGGTTAGATATCAAGGTATGAGTTAAGGTATTGGTTATTGGGTATTGGTCAAGGTAATGGTACTAGCTAAGGTATTAGTCTAGAAACTAGGATACGAGATAATATGTTAAGGAATTGGTTAAGGTAATGATGTAATACAACGGTAATTCTTTAGGGATAACATGTAGCTATGTATATATATGTTCGCATGTGATATGAGGGTATAGTGTGGTAAGCCTATATGAATAGGGATATGGTATAGAGGTATATGGGTATCTTGATACATATGATAAACAGATACATAAGGGTATATATACATACTTTTTTTATATACATACATATATATATATATATATATATATATATATATATACTTATATATATATATACTTTTTTTATATACATACATACATATATATATATATATATATATATATATATATATAATAGAAAACTCTTTTTTTATTAATCAAGGCTCGAAGACCGAAGCCTGAACAAGTATACAAGGCGCAAAATGCCGAAGCCTATACAAGTATACCACCCAAAAATAGGTAGGAGGAAGGGGGATGCAACAGCCAGCGAGAGCTAGAGAAGGATTAAGGACCAGAATGCCCTCAAGCTGTGGGCACATCGGGTGCTCCTTTTACGACATTGGCGGAAGACTTCCCGGATGAGCTGGTTGGCTGAGTATTGGAGTCCTTCGTATCTAGCCTTGTTGTGATTCTTCCAAATGACCCACGTGGCGGCCGCTGCGACGATCTGGTGTCCGTGAGAGACAGAGCCCTAGGAGACCGCAAGATCGTAGAAGCGCCCACTGCCTGGCTCAATACTACATAGATGGTTGAGGATCCTCCAGATGTGACCGAGAAGACCCCCCTGATAGAATATGTGATCAATAGTCTCCGTCTGACGGTCAGAACAACAATTGCATGCTGATGCTAAGCTGATCCCCAAGGTGTTAAGAATCTCGTCAGTGGGCAGTTTCTTCCTGATGATTCTCCATATAAGGAAGGACCACTTCTTTGGGATGTAAGAGTGCCAATAGGGGGCAATGGATGGATTCGGGTTCCCATTAACTCGGACAGCGCATCTAGCCGATCGCATCGAGAATGCCCCCGAAGCCTCGAGCGACCACCTCCATCCATCCGCTTCGTTGCCGATTCTAACTCCGCAAAGGCGGATGCTCTCCACAGTATCATTTCTGGACCAATTACGGATCTTGTCCCAGTTCCAGTCGTTACTACTGAAGTCCCACAGGTCGCTGATCCTGCAGTCTCTAGGGGTCTTCGTGATACTCGGGATCATGCCATCCCCAATCCATCTCTCCAGGAAAGGGTCCGAATGACCGTCACCCAAATGGAGCCTCATAATAGGTTCGGCGCTGTCTCGCCCATCGAGAATACGACGCTACGCCGCAGAGGATCGGCTGTTGGAGATGGCAACCGATGGGTGAATGTGCTTGAAGTATCTGGCCTTCATATACCTGGTCCATAAGTTGTTGCTAGTCCGAAGATTCTACCACAGTTTCAACGAGAATGCTTTAACGATGTGGGAGTGTTTGGTAAAGTCCAGGCCCCCTTTCTCGGTGGAACACGCCATAGAGTCCCAACTCGCCCAGTGATGCTTGTCTTGGCCTTTGTCCTGCCCCCAGAAGAAGTTACAAAAGGTCTGTTCGATCAAGGTCAGAACCTTCTTGGGTGGGGAACACATAGCCAAGGTATGAATTGGGATAGAGGTGAGCACATGTTTGATGAGGATCATCTTGCCGCCAGGAGATAGAGTGGCATTATGCCATCCCTCAAGTTTTTTTTCTGATTCTAGATATTAATTCCTCGAAGATGCCAGAGTTGGATTTCCCGTACACAAGTGGGCATCCAAGGTATTTGAAGGGTGGATGGGCTACATTGAATGATGTTAAGTTGGAGAGGCCGCGGGCGTGCTCTCGATTGAAGTTGTGGTGGGCGTAAATAACATTCTTGGCAGGGTTGATTTTCTAACCGGAGCATCTGGAGTATCTCTGCAGTGTGTGGTGCACCACTTCCATCGCGCCAATTTTCCCGGACGAGAATATGAGAACATCGTCGGCAAAGGCCAAGTGGGTGATGAAGGGACAGCCGCTAGAGGTGTGATAGTGCTGGAAGTTGGGGGTGTTAATCATATTATTAAGATTTCTGCTCAAAGCATCGGCCGTGATGATGAAAACAGTAGAAGAAAGAGGGTCGCCTTGTCTAACTCCGCGAGTGGATTTGAAGAACCCTTCGGCCTGACCGTTGATAACCGTGGAGAACCACGAGTTGCTAATGGATCTCTACACAGTGTTGGTCCAATTTTTCGAGAATTCGAAAGCTCTGAAGACCCAGATAATAAACTGCCAATCCAGTCTGTTATAAGCTTTCTCCATGTCGAGTTTGATAGCGATGTTGCCCCCTCTTGCTGGGAACTTCATGCAGGTGATTAACTCTTGAGCTAGCATGATATTTTCCTGGATATTTCTACCGCGAACAAAGCTGCTTTGCTCCTCGGAGATGATCTTGTAAAGAAATTTGGCCATTCTGGTTGTAATTATCTTGGAGATGATCTTGTTTGTGAAAGTGTATAGACTGATGGGACGAAAGTCTCGGAATGATTCAGGGCTAGAATTTTTCGGAATAAGGATCAGCTTGGCGCTGGAGATAACTTTGGAGTAAGTGGCTCCCTTGAAGAATGCGATGGCCGCCTCAGTGATGTCCTGTTTAATAATGTCCCAGCAGGTGCAAAAGAACACCCCCGAAAAACTGTCCGGTCCGGGAGCTCTGTTCGCATCCAGGCCCCAAACCGCATCAGTCACCTCCTGTACAGTAGAGGGCAAGTCCAGCTGAATATTGTCGGTGTCGCTGATGAGTTGTGGTATGTGATTCAGGAAGGAGTTGTCTTTGTGAACCGTCTCTTTGGAGAATAACTTGGAGTAGAACTCCGCAGCGGCCGCTTGGATGTTCTTTTGGTCAGTGATGATGTTCCCTATTTCGTCGGTTATTTGATGAATCGAGAGCTTCTTTCTGCGGCCTTTGACGTAGTCATGAAAGCATTTCAATCTCTCTTTTTGCTTCCAAAAATCAGTCTCCACTTTGATCCTGAATTTGAGCATAGCTTTGGTAAGATTCATGGCCGTCCTAGTCGTCGACGAACTATCCAAAGCGAACCTTGCCTCGGCCCGAGCGACGTCGTCCTCTGCAACCCGCACAGCTTAAAAAATGTCCCCGTAGGCTTGTTTGCTCCAAATGGTCAGGGCTTTCCTCGTTTCTGTAAGCTTGTTGCTCACCCGAACGAGAGGGTCGGGTTATTCCACCCGATTCCATGCGTCCGCGATGATGTCCAAAAATTGAGGGTGCTCGGTCCAAAAGTTGAGGAATCGAAAGTTCTTCTTGACGAGATTGCAAGAATTTTTTATTTCAATCAACAGGGGAGCGTTGTCAGATTCTGATGTGTTAAGGTGTGATAGACTGGTAGTGAACCCCATTCCACCCCAATGGACGTTCGTGAGGGCCCCATCTAGGCGGGAGTATTAACGGCGATCTCCTTCCTGCATGTTGCACCAGGTGAAGGCATTGCCGGTGAACTGGAGAGAGGATAGGTGGGCATTGAAGATGAAGTTGTTGAAATCTAGCATGGCAGATGTCAGCGTCGGGCGACCTCCAATTTTTTCTTCTCTGCTGGTGATAGCGTTAAAGTCTCCAACGCAAAGCCAAGGAGATACAATATGGTTGTTGTGAATGTCTAGTAGGTCGATCCAAAGTTGTTTCCGTTCTGCAATGACACAGCTGCCGTGCACCGCAGAGAGGATGATGCGCTTAAAAAGGAAAGGATGTTCCACCCAGCAAGAGAGGGCCCGCCAGGAGTCGTGAATGACTCCGAAGTTGACATCCTTCGTGCCTAGGATCCAGATGTCGTTACTACCAGCTATGGCCTAGGGTAGACCGAGCTGCAGCTGGATAGATTTCAATCCTTTGGGGGGGATTTTGGGTTCGATAATAATGAGAATATCGATTTTATGAAGCTTCCGAAGGGTGGAAATTCTCCTCAGAGTGGATTTGTTGGCCGGTCCGCGAATATTCCAGGATAGGATGTTAGTCAATAATGAGGATGAGGAGGGTATTTTTTGTTCCGCCTGGAGGCGGATATGGTGAGGATATTTGGGGTTTCTGCTATTCCCGTCTTGTTTGTTTTCCTGCTCGATGTTGATTTATCTGCCACTGTCGTGATTGGTGTGTTGCTGGAGTTCGCTTGGAATTCGGTGTTGGATTTACTGGGGTGGTCGATCTGATCTCCGGCAGAATCCAGTATGGACTCCTCCGGAAGAATGACCAGGACGTCACTTGTGCTGTCAATCTGCGTCAGAGTTTGCTGGAGAGAATAACCAGCGGCTTGAACCTGATGTCCTCTCTGAACCTGGTCTGGTCCGAGGATCGATAATGCTTCTACCACAGGATCTGGTATGATGATGGGTTGCCCTGCAGCAATGGAGTCATTGATCTCCGTAATGGCCTTCGAGTGAGGGATAATCTTGGTGATATTGTGATCAACTCGGGTTAAGACAGATTCATGCTAGGCCCCCTCGTTGATAGTGTTATCAACTAAGGTAGGCTCCGATGGGGTGCCCGAATCTTCCGATTCAAGAGCATCAAACTTATTGAAGAGGGTTAGAGCTTGGGTTTCGATGGGGATGACGATTTTGCTTGGGCTTCTGTCTTTGTCAGAATAGCCGTCACTGGAGTCAAATCTGGTATGCGTGTTCGGTGGTGGTAAGAGAGAGGACCGTGGCGTCCTCCCTCCAATTTCCAAGTGATCGTTCTGGGCCAATTTTTTCTTGAGTTCAGGGTGAAGACGATGAGAGTATTTTGGGATGTGACCGCATAAATGGCAGTGGTTGCAGAACAAAATATGGTTGTCGTATACGATCAGTTGGGTGTGGGTACGATTGCCGAGCTCGATACTGATGAAATTGGGGGGCTCAGAGGTGAGATCGAGTTCCACACAAAATTTTGCGTAGTTAGCCTTGGTGAGGTTGCTGGTTTCAGGGGCCGTGGCGACATACGTCCCGAAGGAGTTGGCAATGCACCGAATAGCCGCTGGAACGAAGCAGATGAGGGGTAGATTCGGCAGCATCACCCAAACTGCGACCTTCGCTGAATCTGTTTGAGTACTAAAGCCGGAGGACCACTTGATGATCTTCATCTGGTGGGAGTCCACCCGACATGTGCCTTTGGACCACACAGATCTGTGGTCAGCATCGGACAAGATATGGAGAAGAATATGTCTGGGGTCGAGGGAGGCGATGCGGTATTCCGCTGTGAGTCTCCAGCTGGAAATAACATCCTGCACTCTGGCAATTTTGGGGCATCCTGATGAGAATTTGAGGACAAAGGTATGGGGGAAGGAGGATGAAAGCGAGGTCAATTCCAAATCGGAGAATGAAATAGTGGGAATTGGGGACTCCTGCGAGTACACGATATCTGGGAGATTGACGTCTGGAATAAGGAGTCCCTTCTGGGGTACTAAATCCGGACGAAGGATGGCGGCGTAGGAGGTCTGACCAGCTCTAGAAGAGGATGGGTGCTAAGTCCCGCTAGATGCGAGCGAGGGAGGAGGGGTCATCTCAGGACCGGGGATAAGGGGGTCGAGAGCGGCAGAAGATAAACCACCTGGGGGCAAGGGTGTAACGACGCCAGAGGAGGGGGGCAGCGAAAGGACTCCCTACCGCGGCAACAATGGAGGTCGCCGTGGTTCCGACAGAAAGAGGGCTGGAAGCGCCTGCGCAGGTCAGGGCCGCAAGGAAAGCAGGATGGGAGCTTCCGGAGGAAGACGGCAGGGAAGGCGCAGTGGGCGGCAGCGAGGGGGGCTACTGAACATGTAGGAGGATCGACTGAGCAAGAAGGGGAGTCCACCTGGAGAAGCAGGGCGGAGGGGGGGAAGGGGATCGAAGAGTGATGCCAGCCTCGGAGGATTCGGGGTGGGGGGGAGGTGAGATCCCAGTGCACAGGGTGGGAGATGAGCCTCCTGCGGGGAGAGCAGGAGAGGTGGGGATGGAACCACCAAAGGAAGCCGGCACACAAGGAGAGGTGGAGGATCCACCACGCTCCAGCGCTGGGGACGACAACAAGAGGAAGGGTCCCGCCACACCCTCCTGCAAACTGTGCAAAGATCCCGCCTCCTTGCTGTGCAGGTAGGGGGCCTTCATGCTGCGCAGGGAAAGATAACGCCAGCTGGCGAAGAGCCAAGGTGAACTGGATTACGCAAGGTGGTGTGGGCCCGCTAGAGGGTCAGCGCACGCAGCCCCCAGCCGATCCGTGTAGAGGGGGAAGTGGGGCCCGCCACAGAGCGCAGAAGAGCCTGGGGGTGGTGGGTCCCGAGCGAGTAATGGGAGGGCAAAGAGAAGAGCTGAGCGGATTGCGCTAAGGGGAGGCCGCCATAGAGAGAAGGGGCACAGAGAAGCCTGTGCGCTCCATCAGACGGAAAAGGAGTCAATGCCATGGGGGCAGCTCCCCTGGCACCGTACCCAATGGAGCTGGCGGAGGGACTCCCGAGGCCAGCCCAGCTGGCTGGGTCCCAATCCGAGGAGACGGCTGAACTATTCAAAATTTGAAAAGAGAGGGGGGGACAGGAAGCGACTGCCTCGGGAACCCCGCGGGGTAGCTCCCGTCCCAAGACAGGTAAGGCTGATGACCGACGGAGAATGCCCAGTACGCGGGGGAGGGGGTGGCGGTGAGCTCGGGGACGCCGGCCGGGGGGCGGTGTTGCCAAGAGAGCATGGGGCAAAGCTGGGCGCTGATGAGGGCGAGGAGTGGGAGTCGGTGGGGGGAACTGAAGAGGACGAAGGTAACCCAACCAAAGAAAGACAGCCGGCCGGCCAGGAGGGGAGGGGCGGAGCCATCTGCCGGCGGCGGGAAGGCCAGCATGGGACGGGGGAGCCTAGGGGGGTCCCCAAGCAGGAGCAGCACGAGAACGACTCTCTACTCATACCAGAACTTTTTACATATATATATATATATATATATATATATATATATATATTTTTATATATATATATATATAAATATATATATATATATATATAAATATATATATATATACATATATATTTTGTAAAAAAAATTATTTTGCAATAAGCCATTTTATTGAAAATAAAAAGTGAGCTCAAGTAGAGCATTACAGACAGTAACAGGGCCTAACAAGGGCCCTGTTGAGCAAGGAAATAAAAGCTAAGGTAGCAATGCTAGGTTTCAAAATTTCGGGGACCCAAAATTTCGAAAAACAACTGTGTTTCAAAATAATTCGAAATTTCGAAAAACGAAGTTCCAAAAAATTTCAAAAATTCAAAAATTACAGCCCGATGAGAGTGGGGGGTGGGTGGGCATGCTGCCCTAGGTAGGTACACAGCACGAGGGAGTGGGTGGGGGCGCTCTGCCCGAGGGGGCGTATGGCTCGAGGAGCCTCGCTCCCCAGCACATTGGCCGGAGCCGAGGTGCTCCAGCGAGGGAGGCCGGTGCTCCGACGAGGGGGCCAGCCCGAAGAGGAGGGGGGCTAGGGAAAATGGGGAGGGACGCCTGCGGCCGTCGGGAGAGAGTGAGAGGAATGGGAGGGGGAGAGAAGGAGGCGACGGAGGGGAAAGTCGCGGGGAGGGGAGGGGGGCTCGACTCCTGAGCCCGGGGGAGCCACAGCGGGGGGGGGGGGGGGGGCTCGGGGAGCCACAACGGTGGCTCGACCCTGGGAGGGGGGTCCACGGTGAGGAGACCGCTGGGGAGCCGGAGGGGGGCTTGACCCTGCAGGAGCGGAAAGGGAGAAGGAGGGGTTCGACCGCGGGGAGGGGGAGCCGCAGTGGTAGCTCGACCCCGGGAGGGGGAGCCACGACGAGGCGATCGCGGGGGAGCCGCAGGGGGTGCTCTACCCTGGGGGAGCAGGAAGAGAGTAGGAGGGAGGGCTCGACCGCGGCGAGGGGGAGCCGCAGCGGTGGCTCGACCCTGGGAGGGGGAGCCACGTCGAGGAGGCCGCTGGAATGCCGGAGGGGGGCTCGACCCTGCTTGAGCTGTAGCTCGACCACCGGAGGGAAAGCCATGGTGAGGAGGCCGCTGGGGAGTCGGAGGGGGGGCTCGACCTAGCTGGAGCAGGAAGGGAGGAGGAGGGGCTCGACCATCGGGAGGGGTAGCCACAGCGGTGGCTCGACCCCGGGAGAGGGAGCCACGGCGAGGAGAATGCTGGGTAGCCGGAGGGGGGCTCGACCCTGGGGGAGCGGGAATGGAGGAGGAGGGAGGGCTCAACCGCGGGGAAGGGGTGCCGCGGCGGTGACTCGACCCCGGGAGGGGGAGCCACGACGAGGAGGCCGCTGGGGAGCCGGAGGGGGGCTCGACCCTGCTTGAGCGATGGCTCGACCTCAGGAGGGGAAGCCACGGTGAGGAGACCGCTGGGGAGCCGGAGGGGGGGCTCGACCCTGCTGGAGCGGGAAGGGAGGAGGAGGGGCTCGACCGCGGGGAGGGGGAGCCGCAGCGGTGGCTCGACCTTATATATATATATATATAAAGAAAACTGCATTTAGAATGTTTAGTGCCCTGTTAGGAGGTACAGACGGAGATAGAGCCGCATCAGGACCTACTCCCGATAAAACTCAAAAGAAAATCTAACACACTACCGAGCGGCACGCAGGTCGCTCCCCACTCGTCCCTACCCGCGGACGCCTGACTCCTCAATCCCTCCATCCCTCCAGGTGCTTCGATTTGGAAGCCGATCTCAAAGTCATAAATTGCTGGAGATTCTCCTTCTTATCATTCTGCGACTTCCTAACAATGCCAATCTTCCCCTTTCTACGACCAGAGTCTCCCTTGTCAGAGGGGAGATCAACTCCTAAAGCACTATCGGATCCCTTGACCCGTAGGCTCGCCTTGGAATCTCCTCTAGAGCCGAGAGACCCGACTGGGGTAGATCGGGAAAAGACAGTAGGAACTCTTGTCGTAAGCGTCTCCAAGTCTGTGTCAACCTCGTCCGCCCAACTACAACGACCGTCCGCACTGGATAGAGGATTGATGGGACATTCTGAGAAGGGATTCTTCAATCCCGCATCGATGAACCTGTCTCCATAGTCAAGTCAAAAGAGCTTTCGCTAAGAGTGACGGTTCGCTTAGTCGAAGGTGAATCGGTCTCTGTAACTATAGAAACTTGATCGGGGGTAGGTCCCAGGATGGGTACCGAAGCCGCTCTGGCTGGGGCCTCACCCAAGATGTCACTAGGGGACGTAGGTTAAGGGGCTAAGACCGCCGCCGCTAGGACGTAAATGACGATCAAAGGTGCTCTACTAGAAATAATCTGAAGACGAGTAGAGGTTGAGATGTCCTTACCATATAGGAGTTCCTCCATCGGTGAGGCCGCATGCTGATCTTTGGAGCATTCGCCGATCTCGTGTCCTCTACTGAGACACCCTTTGCAAAAATGGGGCCAGTCCTTGCAAACAATGGCTTACGAAATGGAATTGCCATTAGGCAAATCAATTTTCATCTACGACGGGGCGGGGAGGGAGGTATCGATGTCCATTAGTACCCGTACGCAACTCGGTCGGGATAGGGCTTGCAGTAGCACGATTGATCGAGATCGGAGTCCACGAGCATAATACGAGCATGAACAATGCTTCTTTGGCGAAGAGGAAGTACGGAAGCCCAGGTAACGACAGCCAGATGGAACCACCAAAGACTCCTTCGGGTTAAAATCCGGGGATAACTTGAACACTCGCATCGGTGCTCGAGCGATAGTCCACAATTCTTGGACCTCAATTATAAAAAATTCGACTCCAATAAAGGATGGATCAATAGGTGATGTCCGTCGATGACCCCACCCAAAATAGGACCGACGAAGCCTATCCGCCCGATCACCCAAGGGACCACAACAACAAGCGGCCGCGTATTGGAAAACTTGCCAATGAGCGCGAAACGGAAAGGGGCAGCCAGTGCGGCCACATCCTCCCGAATGAACGCAATGATGGGGGAACCGTCGACCTCAAAGAAAGGTCTGGAGGAGCATAAGTGATGGGGAAGAATGTCGACCGATAACCACGTCAACAAAATAGCGGACCTGTACAGTCAACAGCCTCCATGTAGCCGAGCTCCGCGCCACCGAGGGGGGTGGGATGACCGGAGGGGAGGTACCCGCCGCTGCAGCAGAGGGAACAGACAGAGATGGTCGGCCAGAGCTAGGAAGGGCGGGCGGAGCCGCATCCAACCCCCGAGGGCAAAGGGCCGGCAGGGATGGCAGAGGAGATCGAGGGTGAAGCCCGGAGGGGAATGGCCGACCTCTGCCAGCGAGCACAAACGCTAGCGTTCCTCCACGCGAAGAAACCTGACGCAATCAAGGGATCCCAACCAGAGGGGACTAGGCCCGGGGGACGAGCGCCAACAAACGGCACCACAGCTAGAGGGAGGCCTGTTGTCGTCGATGGGACCGATGGGTCGGTGCTTCGGCCGAATGCCGAGGTCGAGGATGAGGCGCCCACCAAAGAGAGGGCTCTCAAGGGACCGGAGTAGGGGACCAAAGCCAGAGAAAAAGACGAGGATGAAGAAGAGGAGGGGGAAGGGAGGTGGAGAGGCGCCTACCGGCCGCATGGCCGGTAGCCGTCGGAAATGAAAGCTACGTTCCCAGATCGGGATGAGCACAGCTAGGGCCGGCTCCCCTAGAAAAAAGTAATATATATATATATATATATATATATATATATATATATATATATATATAATATATATATATATTGATAAGTAGAGTATATAGGTACATATCATATAGGCTTAGACGCCAACCCAATATAGGGTATTTACCTAGCTAGATACCTAAAGTATTATTTGTCATAAATAGGTTCTTGATGTGGAACTAGTATCATAAGAGTATGTTGATATACATGAATGTGTTGGTGTGGGGTAGTAAGAGGAATTAAGGAATTATCATCGGGGTATGTATCAAGGTTTAGGGTAGATACCCATAGGTATATATTTACATATGAAATAGGCTATATATATGGAATATGAGACATGGTATGCTAAATAGGGTAATACCTATATATATATATATATATATATATATATATATATATATATATATATATATATATATATGTAAGCTAGCCGCGTGGGATGGCTCCCCGCGATGGATCTGCAGAAGGAGAAGGGGAGTATATATGTATATATATATATATATATATATATATATATATATATATATATATATATATATATATATATATATATATTTTTATATATATATATATATATATATATGTAAGCTAGCCGCGTGGGATGGCTCCCCGCGAGGGATCTGCAGAAGGAGAAGGGGAGTATATATATATATATATATATATATATATATATATATATATATATATATATATATATATATATATATATATATATATATATATATATACTCCCCTTCCCCTTCTGCAGATCCCTCGCGGGGAGCCATCCCACGCGACTAGGTTGGCGAACGGAGCTCTTCTCCGGTGGCCGGTCTCCCCCTTCCCTCCTTCCTCCTCCTCGTCGTCATCCCTATCCTCGCCATCCCCCCTTTTTTTGGTGCCTACATCATGTCCCTCCCCCCCGATCTCCTCGACATACTTGGGATTGCCGCCGCCATCGGCCTCCCGTGGCCACCCCGTGTCCTCACCTTCACCCTCGGCCAATACCATCCCCCTTCCTCCCCGTTTCGGCCTCCCTGTCTTCACCTCCATGCTCGGCACAGGCCGCTCCCCCCTCCTTCATCTCCGGTCGTGGCCGGGCCCAGTGTTCGCTCCTCCAACACAGTGAACGCTGGCAACCTCCGGCCCCCTCGTCTGCTATGCCGGTCATCTCCCGCCTTCCTCCTCCGTTTGGGCAGTTTTGTATTTCGAAACCCTTGGCCCGCTCCTCAGGAGGGGTGACATCCTACTCTGTTTCTAAGATCTCTGCTGGCGAGCGCTCTCTGATGGGGCCTAGTGCTTCTGTGGCTCCGTCCCCTGTGGGCGTATCCCACTCCCATGTAGACCACCCTGCTGTCGACATGTGCTTCCGAGCGCCTCCCCCCAGTGGGCGCATACCACTCCCATGCGCCTCCCATTCCTGGGCGCATGTGCTTCCCCAGTGGGCGCATACAACTCCTATACGCCCACCTTCCGCTCCTTCTCATGTGCTCCCATCTCCTGTAGGCACATGTTCCGCTGCGTACCTCGCTTCTGGGGACCTCCACTCCCCGTCCGTGCCCCTTGCTGCTGGGGGCGCATACCGTCCTAATGCTCCCCACCCTGGCATGGGCGCATATGTCCTGGCCGCGGCTCCCCGTCCGGCTGGCGTTTGCTTCTCTGCTGCCGCATGCGCCACCCCCTTCGAGGTGGCATCGTTCTCCTGGTCATCCCCACCTACCCCTCTAGGTCCCGCTCTTCCCGTAAACCTTCTGGTGTTGGCGTCGAGTCTTTCGACGAGGCCCTCCTCCGTCGGACTCCCCGCAGCATCCCCCTTCCTCCTCCGACCACCCTCGCTGATCGTGCACTGTGGAGACCATGCTACCCCCTCTCTGCCTTTCGTCACAGTACCATCGTATGCGGACAAGCTCTGCCTGGACCGGGCAGCCTAGTAGGGCTTACTGTTCCCCGATGTAGATTATCCGAGGGAATCATCCGTGCCCAAAGTACTATTCTCCGCCCTGGAATTGACTTCAATGACAGCCTCCTTTTCGTACACCTTCGTTCTTAAATTTTCCTTCGGTTGTCCAAAGATTCAGAGAGTCCATGAAGTCATCGTCAGTTGGAGACTATCCACAACCTACGGGGTGGCTCCCCTGGACCCCAAACATATCCTCCTCCACTTATCCTCTGAGCAAGATCACAAGACTGTATGGTCCAAGGGCACCAGCAAGGTTAGCTCCCACCAGATGAAAATCAATAGATGGTCTTCGGACTTCAACCCCAAAGAAGTCTCAACAACGGTATCGGCTTAGGTGACTCTCCCCAAACTCTCTCGCATTTGCTTCATCCCAGCAGCTCTTAAGCGCATCGCCAATTCCTTCGACACGTACATGGCAACAGCCGAAGAAACAAGCAACCTATCTAAAGCACACTACGCAAGAATCTGTGTGGAGCTAGACCTCTTTAATGACCCCCCAGCCACATCCTCATGGAGCTTGGACAAAGGATGCACACTCGGCAAATCGTCTACAACGACAACAATATTATCTTCTGCAAACTCTGTTATTTGTGCGACCACCTCACCGAGCACTGTTTTCGTCTACATCCAGAGCTAAAAAAGAAAACTACCCGAAAAGACCCCCCAGCTAACGCGGGAATGGAACAACAATCTCATCCACAATCACCACTGCTTCCACTTCCAAACTCCCACATCAGATTCGAACCGAGTGAGGGCAACCCAGGTAATGAAGCATCGCATGATAAAGCCTTGGTCCCCTATAATCCTCCAGCTTTACACCTGTCTAGCCAGTTCAACGTCCTTGATACGGAAGCATCCGACTCTACTCAGGAGATTGCTATCCACGAAGACCCCACCCGAGCCCCTCAGTCTGGGTATGGTGATTGAGAGCCCTAGAGATCTCACTCCGAGTGCGCTCGTACCGCCTCCGCAGGACCTCCAAATCATCGACCCCAAGTTTTATGGTGACCACTTGTCACGACACGCACCCAATATTTGGGCATGAACAGTGTACACGCCCAGCCTACGATACAGAGTCGGCAGTAAAACGCTGTAATAGTATGATGAACAACCACACAATAAAGATATATCACAAGGGAAATATAGCAACTCCATATCTCAACTCAGCATCAAATAGATAAATATAGAATCGTCTAACAATATATGAAATCTAGAATCAAAATAATCTCAACTACATGTCTCAAAGTCAACTCAAATATCTAGTACAAGGTCACAGCACTAACTAAAATATCTAAGATAGCACAGCGGGATCAGATGCTACATACTCCTCCTGATAAGCAAAGTCCGTCTCTAATACATCTCCCAAGTATGGGCCATACTGGTCAGGGCACATGATCTTATCGCCATCACCTAAAATTTGTTTGGTTACCCAGTCAGGATGGAACGAGTACAATTCACTGAATACAGTTCCAAAAAATGGAGAAAGACAGAATAAAATTGAATAACAAAAAATGAAATACAATAAAATACTCACCGACTTTACGACTGAAATACCTTTGATATGTGATCGGTCTCGGGACAATTACACGACACAGTCTATACTGTTTAAAGTTACACTGTCTATACTGTATAAAGTTACACTGTCTACACTGTCTAAGGTCAGATCACATATCTTCGGCACTTCACCTCCCCCGACACCACAAAGAATAAAAACAACATAAAGACTGAAATCATATCTCTATCGTCTAACAATAATATATAGTAAGAGTCAATACTGAAAACAAACAATAAACTTTACTCGCTTGGCGTCCCGGGTTGCTGGCACTGGTCAGAGTCCAAGTCGATATCCAAGGAACCTATTTAAATGAAATTACAGTGTTAAGAAGAAATTCATAAATCCAATTCAATCTGTCTACTTTCTCTCTTTTAAGCCTTTATATCAACTTCCTGTTTTGGGTGTACTAGATGGTGGTGTTAACACTTAGTATAATCACTAGGATTACCTAACATTGCTAGGAATTAACAAGGACCTTAACTCTCCCTTGATTTGTGATTTATACTACTCTTTGATTACTCCTAGGTTGTTTATGTTGATATAGCTAGTCACAACCCCCTGCATTTATTGTTGACTTAATCCCCAACTGGTTTCCTAGTTCCCAATTTCTAATAGGGTCCTTAGCCTAACATGTTACTGTCCTGTGTACTCAATAGATTACTGTTGCTATTTTCTAACCGGTATTATAGAATACCTTGTTATACTGGTACCACCTAAGGCTACAGGTCACCCCCTGAAACTGTCCATATGCCCATCAGCCTGGGTATTAACCTGAATGAAATCAAGCCATCATCTAATATCTTGAGGACAACTAGTGCTGGCCTGGGATACCTAGGACAAGTATAGTGTTGAACCCTTGGTTAACTCCCCATGGTGGTTCCTAATCATTCAGGATAAACGAGTAGGGGTTATCCTAGGCTACTACAGGACTATTTACATGTGAGGTTGGGCTAGGTTTATGTACAACCTACTTGTGCTAGGGCTCCCTTAATAGCTACATGGCATGAGTTCTTATTAGCTACAGGTTTCATTGGCTCCCTGTACCTTTCCCTACTAGGTACTGGTATTTCCAGGTTTCCTGATGTAGAACTTTACTCCATGCCAATACTTCAAAGTTTCTACTAGGCTTTTCTTCTTTTAGATCATCCTGTTGATAACTTTGCTTAAGTCTAACCTAGCCTAAAGGTCATTTGTTTGACTGTTGCATATGGTGAAAGGTTAATTTGACTCTCCACCCTACTGATAGCCAGTACTATCCTAGAAATTAGGGATATCCTACATACCCTGTCCTATAGCCCTTCTTTATTTGCTGTGTGATGTCTTCAACTGTACAGGGATGTACATGCCAAGTTTGGCTTATGAACTGGACAACAGGAAATTGTTAGCAGTATCCATCTGATACTCATAACATGACCAATTTGATTCCCAGGTTTGCCTGATATTCGAGACATGACCCAACAAACAGTGTACATCTATTGTTTAATGGAGAATAGATTAATGACATTAGGGATTCAGTCCTTGTCTGCGCCTATTGGTCTGACACATGGGTGGCTCTATTCCTAGGTTTCTAGGGGCATGTCTCTATACTCAATAGTAGCCAAATCGATTTGTAGACTCATACCATTACCTGGGTGTATGGGGAGTAGCCACTGGTTTTCCATATACTATGGGGGGGAACAAAACAGGTTATTGACTTCTTGTCCATAGCCTAATGGCAACCATGTCTAATATGGTATTTACGTGAAATCTCAGGTTCTCAGAGATGGTCTCTGACATTAACCCATGTACCACTGTCAGGTGCTAGCTACACCCACAAAGTCACCCTAGAATCTAAGACCTGATACTCTCATCCTCTGTTCATACGGATCAACTCTACTTTACGTACTAAGGTGATTGGTTATCCAGTAGACTTGTGCTTGAGGCGACGAAGTCACTGTGCTTTAGGACGGGTAGTGGACTTAGTCTTGAAGATGAACGAGTTACTGCACTTTTAGATTATCACCAGGGCGCTCTGGAAGGAACGAGCTGGCTGCGGTCCTGAGTCGAGGAGAGGGCGCAGTCAATTGTCTATGCTTCGGGGACGAAGGAGCTACTTCTGTTGAAGTCTTTTAAGCGCAATTAATGACTGCTATTTTGGTGGATGAGTCAGTCGTCCTCTTCTTTAATTATCGCCGCCATTTAGGGGAATTCCAAGAAGTTAGTGGCCGAGTATTTAGTCAAAATGAACCTATTAAATGAGGTTCATTATGCTGAGTTTCAGGTTCATCCACTAATTCAGGGGCCTTTGACCGACAGCGACGTGGCATGTGGGTTGGACCACACTTCCCTATATAAAGGGAAGCTTTTCTGAAGGGTTATGTCTTCTGTCTCTTAATATTCCTACCGTCATGCTCGATCTCGACTTAGCTTCGAACGGCCGTTGGCCTTGCATAAGTCGACTGTTGGTTGTGGATCCCTTTGTTCCAAGAACTCGTGTCCTTGTAGAATGTAAACCCCCTAAATTTCTACTTTGATTTTTTTAAATTGGTATTTAATGATATTTACTGGTACTTCGTATTTATACACCGCGTACAAGTTCGCATTCTCGTAAATGTACGTCGCGTGCGAGTTTTTGGTTCAAAATTGCTCGACGAGTACGAATATGTGTCGAGGTACATATTTTAGAAAAATGTTTTTATTATAATTTTTATTTTATATAGGAAAGTACTTGTTCAAATAAATGTGATAAATATTTTTATTTTAAAAAAAAGAGTTATTTTGTTCGTCGTTTATAAGTAGTGATTTGGAAATTACGGTTTATATGAAATATGTTTCAAATATTTTGAAATTTGAAATTTGTTTATTAATATGTTTTGTTATTTATAAAAGCTATTTTATGATTTATTATTTAGGTATTTATCATGAATTTTTAAAATTAATTATTACTATATTTATTTAAACATGAAAATGGTATTTGAAATATTATTTGATTTAATATTTAATTAATTATTATGATTTAAATTGGAAAAGATTTTATTGACCTTATTTAAATAGCTTTTAAATTAAAGATAAGTGTTATCTATATTGAATTGGATTTTAAATTGATTTAAATTAAAGGTGGAAATTATCTAAATAAGGGATTTAAACCTCCATAATCCTTATCCAACTGGGAATTCCTCCTATATAAGGAGAGGTACTCTTCCATGATTTTCTACCATCCATATTGTGCATCGTGTCTTTGTCTCTACATCCACTAAAATTTCTATTACACATACATAATTTTCGTCCTGTCCGACAAACCGGACGTCCAACCAAGCCGTGTCGGACCCATCCCGACACGACACCTAAACCTAAGCCATGCCCCTGTTCTGCCTCGCTACGTCGACAGCATCCCACCAACACCGCTCCCCCTCCTTGTCATCTCCGACACCGTCGCCATCACAGACTCCACCACCATCACCAAATAAACTCCGGCCATCCCTCGTTATCACCACCACATAGCCGAACCCTATTAACAACTCCTCCTCAACCGTGCGTCCGCCCCCGTCACCCGACTTTGGCCAAGTGGACCGGCGGCCAACACCGCAAACACCACCAACAACATCGTCATCACCACAGCCGCCATCACCGCCACCATATCCCGGCAACCAGTGGACAACACCACCGCCACCATCGCCCCGGCTAACCCAACCACCATCTCCGTCATCATCACCGCCCCAACCACCATCTTCGTCATCATCGCCACCCAAACAGAACAACCAAAACCTAAAACTGACTCACCTCCACCGTGGTCCCCGTGAGCACGCCCGCCGGAAGGCAAGCTACAGCCTTCGACCTCCTCCGCAGTCGTCGCCGCCTCCATCGGAGCGTCTGCCACCGCCGTGCCCCTCTCCGATAGCCGTGCCCCTCCCTCCTCTGCGACCGCTGTATCCCGGTGTCAACCGCCGCCACCTGCGTGCCCGCCTCCAGCATCCCGAACTGGGCCCCACTCTGGCTCCCGACACCTATCTGCCCGCGGCGAGTAGCGCAGCCAGCCTACGCCCTCCCGACCCGACGAGTCTCCTCCCGTCGCTGACCGCGCCATCCGTCGCAGATGAGAACCTTTCGATCCTTTTCTCACTACCAAAATAAGTCATATCAGCGACATATTTAGCGACTCCAAGATAGAATGTCTCTAATTTTTGGGGGTTTAGCGACGTCTAGCGATTGTAATTTGTTAACTGGGAACCTGCGTCGCAAGTTCGTCGGTACACGTCGCTGATGTAGCGACGTGTAGCAACGTACTTTAAGCGGTGTCGCCGTTTATTAAATATCAGTGACGTTAATGGACGTAGCTAAATATTTCATATAGGCTGCGAGGGTTTCCTTTTCGATCATTCACAAATTTCCCCCCTCCAATTTTTCTCGCGTGCGCTCCTCTGGCGATTTCCCTCCTCCGGCCTCCTCCTTCGCGGTGCTCCTCCGACAATCTCCCTCCTCCAGCCTCTTTCTCCTCGTCCTCCTCCTCCTCCTCCAGTAGCTCCCCCATCTCTCTTTTTCTCTCTCACACACACACACTCTCCCCTGTCCCCGCTTTCCAGTTCCCTCCTTCTCTTGGATTGGAATTCCAATTTAGGGTTCGATCCCTATTTACTGATACTGGAAAAATGTTAATATATCCAATTTAGGGTTCGAGCCCTATTTACTGATACTAGGAAAAATTTGAGGTTCTCATGATAATTTCCAGAACTTCTTTGCTCTAATGTAACTTCTATGAAAAATGTTCTTTAAAAGAGCATTTTGTGTATTTCATGATTATTTTCAGAACTTCTTTACTTTGGGAGCAATTTTAACGAAACTCAATGCTATATATGCAATTTTCTGATCTCAGAATGACCCAACACATATTTCATTGGGGATTGATGTATTGTTGGTGATTGATGTCTTGTCTCATAATTAGCTTGTTATGAAGAGGTTCACAGGAACAGGCAAATACTGGTTGGTTAGTTTCAGAACAGTGGAGATAATGTTGCAAATTTATGTATGATATCCATCCACATTTGCTAGTGTAGTGTGTGTGACCACAACCCACAAAGAGTAGCTCCTTCTTTTTCTCTCCCTCCACCAAGCATCCCCCACTCATGTCACATGCGCACCAACCTGGCATTTTGCCCATGTCTTGGTCTCCAATGCCATCAAGTTCCCATCATTTCCTAGTGGCAAGAAAGAAAGGAAGAAAGAAAGAAAGCATGGACTGTGTTGCCCAACTTTCTTTTTCTTCCTCTTGGGTGATTCCACTTTTATTTGGTTTTTAGGAGGCACACTCAGGTGCTTTGCACACTCAAAGGTAGGATAAATCCAGTACAAATTAGGGACTGTCATGTTCAGGCAGTTGGTACCAGTGTTTAAGACTAGTTTGATTTGTATAATTTATGTTAAAGGCAGATAGGTAGGTCCTGTATGAGACACTGGATACCTAGGTATGATGGCTTGGCTAGTTCATGTTACCCAAAGGAAATTTGTCTATTGATATGGACTTAGATAAATTCCTATTGGAATAAGGATTAACCTGAGAATAGGCTTAACTGAACAGTGATATCAGTTAGCAACTATTTTCTGAGTTTGTATGTCAGGTATTTTGGGAAAATAGTGAGATACACCAAGTCAGACACTGTCCCTACAGCCATTCGACTGGCGAGGTAGAAATCTATGTACGACATTTGCTATAAGGACTTTGCATTAATCTATGGTACGACATCGTGATCAGGACATAGTCCCTGCATCCATTCGACTGGCGAGGTAGAAACTATGTAGCCGTAGATAAAGTTGACTGTCCTTCGACCCCCATCCCTCGGCAATGATGATACGACAACCTGTCACTACATCTTTTAGTAGTAGATAATGTCTTAGTATTACATTTTGTGTGTTTATCTTATTGATTCTGTTACTCCTTCAGATACTATATTCGATAAGAACATATACTACATCATATGTACAGAACATAGATGATTCACACTAATATATGCTAGAATGAATTTTGGGTTGTGTTCTGAGCCATCCGTTCTCACACTTGACAAAAAATTGAATATAACCTTTTTATCTGTCATTCGACTGGCGAGACAGAAATCTATGTACGACATTTGCTATAAGGAATTTGTATTAATCTACGGTACGACATCGTGATCAGGACATAGTTCCTGCAGCCATTCGACTGGCGAGGCAAAAACTATGTAGCCGTAGATAAAGTTGACTGTCCTCCGACCCCCATCACTCGGCAATGATGATACGACAACCTATCACTACATCTTTTAGTAGTAGATAATGTCTTAGTATTACATTTTGTGTGTTCATCTTATTGATTCTGTTACATCCTTCAGATAATATATTCGATAAGAACAAATACTACACCATATATACAGAACATAGATGATTCACACTAATGTATGCTAGAATAAATTTTGGGTTGTGTTCTGAGCCATCCGTTCTCACACTTGGCAATTATGCATGTGAAATATATCGTTGAAGAACATAAAACTTGTGGTCGTACATTCGTCACTTTCATGCGTCAGTTCATGTCGGTCTTCACTTTCTGCAGTAATTATCTTAAAATGATATGAATTACTATCTGCAGAACCGTTTATGGATGTACAATCGTCATCCTGTTGAATTATTATCTGTGTCAATCTTTGCAGAATTATCTTAAAATGGATATGAATTACTATCTGTGGAACCGTTTGTGGATGTACAATCGTCATCCTGATGACATGTACGGTGTGCGGGATGAATTTATACAGGGTGTACAACAGTTCCTGCAGTTTGCCAAGGCGTTCCCTTATTACATGGACCGTACAAAAATTAAGTGTCCATGTGTGAGATGTCGTAACTTGAAATATCATTTGGAAGTGGATGTGACATATCATTTGTATTCGAGGGGTTTTATGCCAAATTATTATCAGTGGACCGCACACGGAGAACTTATGCCTTTAGCCTCCGAGCCGGAGCCTTATGTGGAGCCTTATGTAGATGTCCACGAGCATGCTGATTATGACCAAGGGTGGACGAACATGGTTTTCGATGCTACGGGGCCTAGTTTCGATCCGAACAATCAATATGCAGCTGATGAGGCACCGAATGCCGATGCTGTAAAGTTCATGGAGTTGCTGAAGAATGCAAGGACTCCTTTATATCCTGGTTGTGATGACCATTCACCGTTGGAGGTGATTACAAGATTGTTGAGCATAAAATCAGATTTTGACATATCTCAAGAATGCTACAACCGAATCCTGGAGTTAATTAAAGATATATTGTCGGAGGGTGGCAAGTTACCTAAAGACTTCTACCGATCCAAGAGAATGGTGAGATCGCTCTGGATGGGGTATAAAAAAATTGATGCATGTCGCAACGGATGCATGTTGTACTATAAGGACGACAAGGATGAAGACGCCTGCAGATTTGTGGTGCCGATTGCTTCAAGGCAACTAGTACAACAAGGACTTCTGGTGCACGAAAGCCAACAGATTCGATACATTATTTGCCTTTGACGTCGCGGTTGCAGAGGTTGTTTATGGCAAAGGAGACAGCTGATAATATAAGTTGGCACAAGCGGGAACAAATAGATGGAGTACTGGATCATCCATCCGATGGGGAAGCATGGAAGCACTTTGATCGAGTGTATCCCGATTTTGCTTCGGAGACGCATAATGTCAGATTGGGGCTTTCCTCCGACGTTTTTACCCTATTTGGACTTTCGGGCTCACAATATTCTTGTTGGCCTGTGATTGTTACTCCGTAGAACCTGCCGCCTTGGATGTGTATGATGACTCCTTACATGTTCCTAACTGTTATTATTCTAGGTCCGAAGAACCCGAAGAGGAACATCGATGTGTACTTGCAGCCCTTGGTAGATGAGCTGAATCAGTTGTGGGAAGTAGGTGCAACCACATATGATGTTTCCAGAAAGCAGAACTTTAAGATGAGGGCCGCACTAATGTGGACCATCAATGATTTCCCGGCCTATGGAATGTTATCGGGTTGGAGCACCCATGGTCGTCTCGCATGTCCGTATTGCATGGATCGTACTAAGGCTTTTCGTTTGAACCACGAAGGAAAACCGTTCTTTTTTTATTGTCATCGACAGTTCCTGCCAAAGGATCATCCGTACCGGAGGAACAGGAATTCTTTTCGTGCTGGCGTGGTAGAGAAGTCTAGTCCACCACCATGGTGGTTTGGGGACACGATATGGGAGGAAGTTAAAGAATTGTCAAGTGCTATTGAAGAGCCTACAGCGGGGTACAAGTGTGATAGATTTGGCCGTGCTCACAACTGGACGAAGAGGAGTATATTCTGGGACCTACCATATTGGAGTGACCATCTGCTCAGACATAACCTGGATGTCATGTATATCGAGAAGAATGTATTTGATAATATAATAAATACTGTGATGGACGTAAACGGGAAGACGAAAGACAATCCCAAGGCCAGGTTGGACTTAGAAAAAATATGCAGACGTCCAGAGTTGCATTTGATAAAGGAAGGCAGTGGAAAGTATAAGCAGCCCAGGGCCATTTTCTCACTGGACAAGGAGGACAAAGGTAAACTTTGTAGATGGATCCAGGGCCTAAAATCTTTAGATGGGTACGTATCGAATTTGAGAAGATGTGTTGTCCCGAAGGAGAACAAACTACAAGGTATGAAGAGCCGCGACTGTCACGTTTTTATGGAGAGGTTAATCCCGATTACATTTCAGGAATTCTTACCTCAGGTCGTTTGGGATCCACTGACAGAGCTTAGCATATTCTTCAGAGATCTTTGTTCTACTAAGGTGCTCGTCGATCAGCTTGAAAAGCAGGAGAAGGATATTACAGTAACATTGTGTAAGCTTGAGAGGGTGTTCCCTTCTGGATTCTTCGACTCTATGGAGCATTTGCCAATTCATCTTTCTATGAGATACGTGTTGGTGGGCCCGTCGGTTATCGGTGGATGTACCCGTTCGTGCGCCATCTAAACTACCTGAAGTGGAAGGTGAAAATAAGGCACGGGTCGAGGGTTCTATTTGTGAAGCCTATGTCCTTGAAGAGATTACAAACTTTTGTTCAATGTATTTCAAGCCTCATATTTGCTATAAATAGAACAAGAGCTCCGAGGAACGATGATGGAGATATAAAATATAATGATGCATTATTGAAAGTCTTCAATGCTCTTGGAAAGCCTTCTAGAAAACTGAAAAAGAGATTTGAATGATGAGGAACTAAAGGCTGTCCAGTTATATATATTACTCAACAGCGAGGAGGATAAAGTGGAAAAGCTAGAGTGGTAAGTGAAAATCTTCAACATTCAAGTCATCTATTTGTTGATTACGTTATTATAATTTAACGAGTATATCCCGATATTTATTGGTTTTCAGCAAATTTAATGATAAGGTGAGGTCAAGTAGACCATACATTACAGATAAAGAAGTAGAAAAAGAAATGAGACTTCATTTTCCGTCTTGGTTGACTGCATATGTACGTAAGAAGCTAGTTAGAATCTTCCTCCATTCACAACTGCACAATAAATAACTTAACATTAAACTTAATTTTGTATTTTCTCGTGTTTAGGTCGATCGTCCGGACGTCATCCTTGAGAATGAATCTATTAGAACTCTTGCCAAGGGACCAATTTATGCCGTCAAAATATGGCCAAGTTATTGCGTGAATGGGTTTAAGTTCAAGTCAACAAATGCTCTCATCAGAGATAGCTTCCTGGATCTTGATTCCACAAAAAAACAGTTGCTTGTGTATCAAATCTACAAACTACAAAGATGTCACTCCAGGCAATGATTTTTATGGCGGCTTACGGGAGATCGTGGAATTGACGTACAACTATGGCATAGAGCCTGCCAAGATAGTGTTCTTCAAAGTTGATTGGTTCGATCCCATACAAGATCAAGGATGGAAAATTGATAAGCATGGTCGTGTGGATATTAACTACCGTCGTCGATACCAAGGATACGAACCATTTATCCTAGCAAGTCAAGCTCAACTCATATATTTTACAACATATCCTAGACGAAAAACAACGAGGTACGACTGGTGGGCAGTATGCAAGACTAAAGCCAGAAATATCTACGATGTCGATGAAGTGGCTTATCAGGAGGACGAGCTGCCTCTTGTACCAAATACAGTTGATGTCGACTCAGCAAAAGTTCTCCATTCAATATCTACTTGTGTAGAAGAGGTACAAGTATCCGAAGGGGAAGACGAAGGAGATGCTAGTGACGATAAGGAGGAAGAGAATGAGGATAAGGAGGAGGAGGAGGAGGCAAGCGAAGAAGATAAATTTTCAGATGATGATTGAGAAACTATGATTTTGATATATTCATATTTCTGTAATCTTAAATTATGAACTATGATCATTTCTATTAGTATTCAGATTTTTGAAAACTTAAATTATGAACTCCAACGTATGCAGATATTTCTAAACTGTCATTGTATTTATTTATATTTTCAATCATAAACTGTGATTTTGATGTATTCATATTCCTGTAATCTTAAATTATGAACTCCAATGTTATTATCAGTATGGCAGGACGACGCGGAGGTATCTCAGGACGACGCGGAGATAGGCCAGGACGAGCCGTGTCCTTAGGTAGGTAGAGAGCTCCGTTACCAGAAGATGGCTCCGGACCATCGTCTGATCCGAGCACTCCATTGTACCATACGGTCGTAAGTCCGGGTGGCAGTACACCTGCAACGAGCAGTTCCAGGCTTGCTGATCATGCTCCTTCTCCTAGCCATCCTACCGCTGACAGCAGTATGGCGGGTGGGGAGCAGGTGGAGGAGGTAGTCCCTACTCCCACCAGGGCGGATCCATACTAGAGCGACCCTTCATGCGCACCTCAGGACGAGACGAGGATGGAGATTTGGGCCGACGGTCCTACAAATATATATATATATATATATATATACATATATATATATATATATATATATATATTATGCATGTCTGTATATCTATATATATTCATTAATACGTCGGTTATTGTTGTATACCGATATCGTCCCTCGTCGGTACAGAGAGCGTTGGGCTCCTTTCTAAGGTCCAACAATGGGGGTCTGTGGATCAACTACTCGGATGCCTCGGAAGAGAGGAAGGCATTCTGGTTTGCCTACTTCAAGGTAACTAAAGATAGTTAATTTAGTATGATTAATATAATTTTAAGTATTTTTTAGAACTTATTATTTTAATTTGTAATTCTTGTAGAGGACTTATTTTTATCCACCATACCGGGCCGAGCAGATTGAAAGGCAGTTTTCTGCCGTCGCCGCCAAGTTGATCCGTGATGCAATTGACGATCAGAAAGCTCGTCAGCCCTCCGGAAAGTCGATTGCTGGTTGGATCACACCTGACCAATGGACCACGATGAGGGCTCGATTTGAGGAGCCCCGGTACAGAGAGCGGTCGGAGAAGGCAAGGTGGCTAGGACGAGGGCCGAAAAGTGGTGTGGTGGATCGATTCCTATGACGGAGTATTTTTGTCATCTGGTATGTAATTTATTGCAATATATAACATTTTATTGATAGTAGGAGTATAGTAGGAGTATATAATTTTCTATTTTACTAAAGAATAAAATATAACAAACATGCAGGTACAGAGGGATGAGGACGCAAACATGGTGACCGTCTTCCTGGCCATCCATCGGAAGGACGGGAAGCTCATCGACGACCGGGCTACTCAGAGCTATGTAAGTACTAATTTAGATTTCATTAATTTTTAACACAACTTGAAGAATATACAGATAACCATATAGTTATTAAATAATTAAATACTTTAGATGTTTATTAGGCTAATTTAGGTAAGTACTGATGTATAGAGATACACAATGATTTCTAGGACGAGTTTGTTAGGCTACATGATGAGCGTGCGAGTGCTAGTACACCGGCAAAGGGAGGGGTTGGTACATCGCAGCCCTCTCCGCCTCAGTCGGAGGACAAGCTATGGAAGACCGCTGTTGGTGGTCTACAGAGGGGTACGTACTAGGGTACGAGGTCCTACGGCGCATTTGTTGCGACGCAGGCATCCAGGGCTCCCTCTGCCAGTGCGCATTCACAGCCGTCACAGGCCGAGTCGTCCCGAGATGAGGGTACCATTGCCCGCTAGATTGCTGAGCTGCACGACGATATACTGAGGAGGATTTCTGAGCATCCAGGATCTCAGGCGCAAGGGGACACTACGTCGGTCATCGCACGCTTTGACGAGCTGGAGCGCACCGTGCGCCACGTACAGGGGACGCAGGAGTCCATTCACGACACTGTTACTAGTATAGCGGCTTGCATGGAGCAATACAGCGCCAAACTGCTAGCCCTAGAGGAGACACAGACGTACCCATCTCCAGCGGTTACACTGCCTCCTTCTCCAGCGGTTGCATTGCCTCCTCCTTCATCGTCGTCAGTGGTTCTTACATCGGAGCAGTATGCTTACCTTCTTTCCAGGAGCGGTGCTGCTCCTCCTGATCAGCCGTAGTCGACATATATATATATATTGTTGTGTGATGGCCCATTGTTGGGTCTTTCATGTGGTTATACATACATTATTCTTATGTGGACCATTATGTTCGACATTGTTGTTACAATTTTTCATATATCTGTGTTGATTGATGAGATTGTGTTTCAAACATGTTCGTGATTGTGTGTATCTGTGTTGTTTGATACTGTGTTCGTGATACACACCGTCGATGTTTGATACTTTGTGTTCGTGATACACACCGTCGCTGTTTGATACGCATTTGTGTTCGTGATTGTGTATCTGTGTTGTTTGATACTTTGTGTATCTGCTGCAAATGCTGTAGGGGATGCTGCAAATGCCGTATTTTTTTTATTTTTTCAAAATTAGTGATGTTCAGCGACGTTCAGCGACGGCTAGCGACGGAAGTTAACGTCGCTAAGTAAGTATCGGAACGTCGCTAAATGTGATGAAAACCGTCGTTGATCGTCATTAAACGTCGCTAATTACCACGTCGCTAAACGTCACTATATATCGGTACTATAGCGACGTAAAAACGTCGTAGAACGTCACCATTTGGCTCTCAAGCCAGGTCAGCATCGATGCATGTCAAGTCGCTCAACGTCGCTAGGTGACGTCGGTAACTGCTGTCGTTTTACGTTGCTGGTAGTCGCTGAATTAGAGACGTGTATGCGTCGCTACGTGTCGTCGCAATAGCGACGTATTGCGACGTCGTGTTGTTTAGCGACTAGGTTATTCGCGACAACGTCCAAACGTCGCTAAATACGTCGCTAATTGAAATTAGCGACGTATTTTCCCTGTTTAGCGACGTCCTGCGGGGTCGCTGATTTGACTTATAATTCAAAACTCTAGTCGTTTACAAAATAATAACTTATAATTTAAAACTCTTTAATAAAATCGAGATAAACTTTAACATATTACAATCCAACTTGAACTTAACCGTAAATCATGTGTCACAATTTTAAGATGTTTCTCAAATCGGTTTCATGTCCCAATAAATCATAAACTATTTTGCAATCATAAATCATAAATTTGTTTTCTCGATCTTGCTATCTTCTTGTGTATACCACCTTGTAATAAAATTCCAACTATCTTTTGAAAGCGAAAATATGCGATTACCCAACTTGGAATTAACTAATCCTTAAGATCATATTTCTAGAAAAATAATGCCTTTATAACTTAAATAAAATCTCAATGCATATTAATTGTCAATGTAACCTTCTAGCCATGTGTTTAACCTATTAGCATATACTAGTGTAGTCATCTTACTAAGCACGAAACTAAGAATTTACGGTAGAAGGAGTCAAGCAAGATACAAATCAAGGAGGTCGAACAAGAGTTCAGAATTTGAAGTCAAGAAAGGATGTCAAGTAGGTGGATGAGATTCTAGACTCTAATCCTATATTGTAGGCCCGTTCGGTATAGTCATGTAACCGAAACGGCAAACTCGACCTGCATGGGCCACCACAAAAACATGTAACACCCCAATCCCAAAATACGTAGGATTAGAACGTAGACATGCCAGCTGTATACATACGAAGTATATGGACTGTCCTATGTATACATAAGCTGTAAAATGCAGTAACCAAGACACTAAATCTCATCCACAAAGATAAATAATAATATAAAAGCAACTTTAAATTTGTCATGTATACAATCGTTGTGCAGATACAAATCCACTACCAACTAATTTAAATAAAAACAAATTTACAAAGAAAAATGATTTGGTGAGCGAAGGAGATGACGATCCAAAAAGCAACATCTCGAAGAAATAGAGATGATCATGGTCACGGGTACAACACCTGTGAAAGACAAGAGCACACACCTGGAGAGATAACCAGGTCCTCAGAGGGACGTAACAAGATACAATAAACATGCCATATAAATACTGAATATAAAATATGCCACAAATAAAGTAGGCGGCTCTCCGGCACAGAGGCACCAGCCTCGGGTGGTGGCAGCATTCTTCCGCGATGTCGAATTTGACGCCAGAGGCGGGGTGGAGCTGGACTGAGTCGTACACGAAAGCTGGGTGTGGTCTCACTCTCTCTCTCTCTAACTCTCTGAGTTTGTGGGATGATGATGCTGCTGGTGGTTTTTGATAGCGATGGTGGGGGGTTCGGTGATGGCCGGGTGTTATGGTCAATGATGATGGAGGAGACGGCCAGTTATCGTGGATAGTCGGAAATGGAGGGACGCAGTGGTGGAACGGGATGGTCGGCTAGAGCGGCGATGATGGGGGTGGTCGGGGCATGCTAGCAGTGGTGGTTTGGTGGTCCGAATGGCAGGAGTCGGCCGGAGTTTGGGTGTTGGGGTTCCCGTGGTGGTGGCATTGTCCAGTTGGCCGGGGTCGGGGTGATGGTCGGGTGTTGGTGTTGCTGCGGTATTGTCGGGGTGGCGGTAGTCGGTTCGGTTCTGGCCATTGGCCGTAGTGGCAGTGTGTATTCTGGTGGTCAGGAGGAAAATGGTCGGGAGCTTCAGGAGATGGATGGTGTTGGTGGCTATGGAATTAGGAAATATTTTTGGGGAAGAATTTTAGTTTGTTACACTTTGGGAAGTGTGCTCTTATATAGGGGTGTGGTGCAAAAACCCTTAAAAATGTATATGCAATAGAATTAGGACAATTAGTGGAAAAACAAACACAGTAACTCTAGCTACTAACCGCTAACATTTTGTGATCTGATTATTAGTTAGTTTTATTATCAGTTATTAGCTAATAATTAATAATAATTAGTTAGAGAAAGATTTAGAAGAAGTCTAGTAGATAATTACAATTTAGCTATTTTCAATCAACCGTAGCTTGTAATCCGAGCTTAGGCTTGGTAGGCTAGGGTTAGGACCAATACGGTCTTAGCTCGTTCTTGAGGCGAACGAACATCCTACCAAATCAAAATCTTTAACCAAATCATTAGTAATAAAATATTTATATTTCCAATACAAAATTTTATTAATATATTATATATATTTTTCTATATATATAAAAATAAAAGTTTATAACTTATATACTTTTCCTGAAGTGGACAGATAATTTGGTTGAGTAACTTCTCACAAAAATATAGTTTTTACAAAACCAAAGACCGACAAGGACCGATAGCAATCACGGTCGAAAATATTTCTCAAATTAGAATTTCATGTTTTTCGAGATTCATAAAGTTCAGAGTTTTAAAAAATACAAAATTTTGAAAAATCCAAGAAATCGGTTAACGGAGGTTACAAATCTACCCTCCTTAAAAAAATTCGTCCTCGAAATTAAAATTGACGGAGGGATCAAAACATGATAGAGAGTTTAGTCAGTGCCTTAGGCACGACCAAAGAACGATGACTTGGCACGATTAAGATAATCCATTCAAAACAACTTCGGCACGATTAGTAATTTTGGCACGATAGAATCGAA
>JANAVB010034417.1:36283762-36373762 GCA_029216955.1 Iris pallida
TGGTTAGCCAAAATTTCATTTGGCTCTGCCACCTTTTGAAGTATATTTTCCACCACGATCTGATCTAAGAATCTTAATCTTTCTATCTAGCTGGTTCTCAGCTTCAGACTTGTAGACCTTGAATCTGTCTAGAACTTCATCTTTGGTCTTAAGAAGGTAGGTGTAACAATATTTTGAATGGTCATCCATAAAAGTGACAAAGTATTTTCTACCGCCTCGGGTCAAAACCCTATTGGAATCACAAACATCACTATGGATAAGTTCTAGGAGTTCGAAATCCCTATGGACAGATTTGATAGGTAATCTAGTATGTTTGGCTTGAATACAAATCTCACATTTGTATTTATCATCAATATGAGTCATAGGAATAAGCTCTAAGTTCATCATCCTTTTAAGAGATCCTAAATTCACATGGCCCAGTCTGCCATGCCAAACATTAGAGGATTCAACATTTGGAATAACAAAAGAAGGATTTAAAATTTTATTCATAGTGCCAAAATAAAAAGAGCATCTTTTACAAATCCTTTTCCTATAAATAACTCATTCTTGAAAAAAAAAACTACCTTATTAGCCTCTATTACAATTTTGTATCCTGAGGCTATAAGCAGAGATCCACTAACTAAATTTCTCCTAACTGACGGCACATAAAGTACAGCATGAAGAGGCAGAATTTTTTCTGATGTCATCTTCAAATCTATTCTTCCTCTTTCTACGATCTGTGCCATTGAGCCATCTCCTGGAGTTCATGTAAACAAACTATCATAGATAGGAGTATAATGGACTCTGAAATGATAGCTTTGGACACTACTTGTACAGAAGCCGAATGGCTTAGAAATCTGATTATGTATATGCTTGATTCTCATATTTTTGTTCCTGCAATTTCTATCAATTGTGATAACAAATCTGTTATTGAAATACTAAAGCATGATTCTACGAATGCTAAGATGAACAGGCACATGCAGCTATACTTCAAGTCAATAAAGAGCCTATTAGGAAAATATGTGGTTCTTGACTATATAAAGTCAGAAAAAAACCTTGCAGACCACTTGACGAAGGGTCTGTCTAGGACATTGATCCTAGAATCATCGAGGGGGATGAGGTTAAGCCCATAAATTAGTCACCAACAGTGGCAACCCAACCGAGTCTGACTGGAGATCCCAAGAAGCCGGTTCAATGGGTAAAAACAAGCTGGACTAGGTGATTATTATGAAACACTGACCTTGAGATTAAATTCTCTTAAAATAAATGCCCAAGAGGCTGTACATGTGTACATGGATACCCATCCCTATGGTGACATTGTTCTTTGTGATATATATATATATATATCACAAAAAACAATGTCAAAGAACAATGTCATATATATATATATATATATATATATATATATATATATATATATATATATTTATTTATTTATATGTTATTGTTAGGTAATTTGTGTTAGTTAGTATGTGTTAGTGTTGATAGAAGTGATTATCAAGTGAGACAAGTATAGATAAGTTATGTGTCAAGGTAGTTTAGAGGAAGGTCTAGTGTGATACTTGGGTAGAATGAGGATATTTGTATCATGACACTTAAGTACCATGAGTAAGGGTAAGTGAATATTGGGGCTTGAGTAAGGTACCCTATTTGGTATCAAGTATTAGTATTAGAGTTAGTTGGCTAAGTATCTAGGAGGATAAGGTATTGGTCAAGATATTATGATATTGGGTATTAGAACTAGGTAATGGATAATTTCAAGAGTAGGGTGAGTATATTGGATGTAAAGTAACCATAGATTATGGTCATGAATTAGTATCTTGGAGGTTGGTATTATATGATATTTAATATGGTACCATGGTAGCACGTTCAAACAATAGGATATGTATGGGGGTAAATTAAAGTGTATCCTAGGGTGTATCAAGGTATTTAGAATACCAAGATACTAAAATATTAGAACTAGTATGAGAAAATACTCGGATGCTAAGGTAAGGTTATGATATTGGGTATTGGATTAATATACCATGGTAAGGGTAATGTCTAGCTTGGATAATGGGTTAGATATCAAGGTATGAGTTAAGGTATTGGTTATTGGATATTGGTCAAGTTAATGGTACTAGCTAAGGTATTAGTCTAGAAACTAGGATACGAGATAATATGTTAAGGAATTGGTTAAGGTAATGATGTAATACAACGGTAATTCTTTAGGGATAACATGTAGCTATGTATATATATGTTCGCATGTGATATGAGGGTATAGTGTGGTAAGCCTATATTATTAGGGATATGGTATAGAGGTATATGGGTATCTTGATACATATGATAAACAGATACATAAGGGTATATATACATACTTTTTTATATACATACATATATATATATATATATATATATATATATATATATATATATATATATATACTTATATATATATATACTTTTTTATATACATACATACATATATATATATATATATATATATATATATATATATATATAATAGAAAACTCTTTTTTTATTAATCAAGGCTCGAAGACCGAAGCCTGAACAAGTATACAAGGCGCAAAATGCCGAAGCCTATACAAGTATACCACCCAAAAATAGGAAGGAGGAAGGGGGATGCAACAGCCAGCGAGAGCTAGAGAAGGATTAAGGACCAGAATGCCCTCGAGCTGCGGGCACATCGGGTGCTCCTTTTACGACATTGGCGGAAGACTTCCCGGATGAGCTGGTTGGCTGAGTATTGGAGTCCTTCGTATCTAGCCTTGTTGTGATTCTTCCAAATAACCCACGTGGCGGCCGCTGCGACGATCTGGTGTCCGTGAGAGACAGAGCCCTAGGAGACCGCAAGATCGTGGAAGCGCCCACTGCCTGGCTCAATACTACATAGATGGTTGAGGATCCTCCAGATGTGACCGAGAAGACCCCCCCCCCCCGATAGAATATGTGATCAATAGTCTCCGTCTGACGGTCAGAACAACAATTGCATGCTGATGCTAAGCTGATCCCCAAGGTGTTAAGAATCTTGTCAGTGGGCAGTTTCTTCCTGATGATTCTCCATATAAGGAAGGACCACTTCTTTGGGATGTAAGAGTGCCAATAGGGGGCAATGGATGGATTCGGGTTCCCATTAACTCGGACAGCGCATCTAGCCGATCGCATCGAGAATGCCCCCGAAGCCTCGAGCGACCACCTCCATCCATCCGCTTCGTTGCCGATTCTAACTCCGCAAAGGCGGATGCTCTCCACAGTATCGTTTCCGGACCAATTACGGATCTTGTCCCAGTTCCAGTCGTTACTACTGAAGTCCCACAGGTCGCTGATCCTGCAGTCTCTAGGGGTCTTCGTGATACTCGGGATCATGCCATCCCCAATCCATCTCTCCAGGAAAGGGTCCGAATGACCGTCACCCAAATGGAGCCTCATAATAGGTTCGGCGCTGTCTCGCCCATCGAGAATACGACGCTACGCCGCAGAGGATCTGCTGTTGGAGATGGCAACCAATGGGTGAATGTGCTTGAAGTATCTGGCCTTCATATACCTGGTCCATAAGTTGTTGCTAGTCCGAAGATTCTACCACAGTTTCAACAAGAATGCTTTAACGATGTGGGAGAGTTTGGTAAAGTCCAGGCCCCCTTTCTCGGTGGAACACGCCATAGAGTCCCAACTCGCCCAGTGATGCTTGTCTTGGCCTTTGTCCTGCCCCCAGAAGAAGTTACAAAAGGTCTGTTCGATCAAGGTCAGAACCTTCTTGGGTGGGGAATACATAGCCAAGGTATGAATTGGGATAGAGGTGAGCACATGTTTGATGAGGATCATCTTGCCGCCAGGAGATAGAGTGGCATTATGCCATCCCTCAAGTTTTTTTTCTGATTCTAGATATTAATTCCTCGAAGATGCCAGAGTTGGATTTCCCGTACACAAGTGGGCATCCAAGGTATTTGAAGGGTGGATGGGCTACATTGAATGATGTTAAGTTGGAGAGGCCGCGGGCATGCTCTCGATTGAAGTTGTGGTGGGCGTAAATAACATTCTTGGCAGGGTTGATTTTCTAACCGGAGCATCTGGAGTATCTCTGCAGTGTGTGGTGCACCACTTCCATCGCGCCAATTTTCCCGGACGAGAATATGAGAACATCGTCGGCAAAGGCCAAGTGGGTGATGAAGGGACAGCCGCTAGAGGTGTGATAGTGCTGGAAGTTGGGGGTGTTAATCATGTTATTAAGATTTCTGCTCAAAGCGTCGGCCGTGATGATGAAAACAGTAGAAGAAAGAGGGTCGCCTTGTCTAACTCCGCGAGTGGATTTGAAGAACCCTTCGGCCTGACCGTTGATAACCGTGGAGAACCACGAGTTGCTAATGGATCTCTACACAGTGTTGGTCCAATTTTTCGAGAATTCGAAAGCTCTGAAGACCCAGATAATAAACTGCCAATCCAGTCTGTCATAAGCTTTCTCCATGTCGAGTTTGATAGCGATGTTGCCCCCTCTTGCTGGGAACTTCATGCAGGTGATTAACTCTTGAGCTAGCATGATATTTTCCTGGATATTTCTACCGCGAACAAAGCTGCTTTGCTCCTCGGAGATGATCTTGTAAAGAAATTTGGCCATTCTGGTTGCAATTATCTTGGAGATGATCTTGTTTGTGAAAGTGTATAGACTGATGGGAGGAAAGTCTCAGAATGATTCAGGGCTAGAATTTTTCGGAATAAGGATCAGCTTGGCGCTGGAGATAACTTTGGAGTAAGTGGCTCCCTTGAAGAATGCGATGGCCGCCTCAGTGATGTCCTGTTTAATAATGTCCCAGCAGGTGCAAAAGAACAACCCCGAAAAACCGTCCGGTCCGGGAGCTCTGTTCGCATCCAGGCCCCAAACCGCATCAGTCACCTCCTGTACAGTAGAGGGCAAGTCCAGCTGAACATTGTCGGTGTCGCTGATGAGTTGTGGTATGTGATTCAGGAAGGAGTTGTCTTTGTGAACCATCTCTTTGGAGAATAACTTGGAGTAGAACTCCGCAGCGGCCGCTTGGATGTTCTTTTGGTCAGTGATGATGTTCCCTATTTCGTCGGTTATTTGATGAATCGAGAGCTTCTTTCTGCGGCCTTTGACGTAGTCATGAAAGCATTTCAATCTCTCTTTTTGCTTCCAAAAATCAGTCTCCACTTTGATCCTGAATTTGAGCATAGCTTTGGTAAGATTCATGGCCGTCCTAGTCGTCGACGAACTATCCAAAGCGAACCTTGCCTCGGCCCGAGCGACGTCGTCCTCTACAACCCGCACAGCTTGAAAAATGTCCCCGTAGGCTTGTTTGCTCCAAATGGTCAGGGCTTTCCTCGTTTCTGTAAGCTTGTTGCTCACCCGAACGAGAGGGTCGGGTTATTCCACCCGATTCCATGCGTCCGCGACGATGTCCAAAAATTGAGGGTGCTCGGTCCAAAAGTTGAGGAATCGAAAGTTCTTCTTGACGAGATTGCAAGAATTTTTTATTTCAATCAACAGGGGAGCGTGGTCAGATTCTGATGTGTTAAGGTGTGATAGACTGGTAGTGAACCCCATTCCACCCCAATGGACGTTCGTGAGGGCCCCGTCTAGGCGGGAGTATTGACGGCGATCTCCTTCCTGCATGTTGCACCAGGTGAAGGCATTGCCGGTGAACTGGAGAGAGGATAGGTGGGCATTGAAGATGAAGTTATTAAAATCTAGCATGGCAGATGTCAGCGTCGGGCGACCTCCAATTTTCTCTTCTCTGCTGGTGATAGCGTTAAAGTCTCCAACGCAAAGCCAAGGAGATACAATATGGTTGTTATGAATGTCTAGTAGGTCGATCCAAAGTTGTTTCCGTTCTGCAATGACACAGCTGCCGTGCACTGCAGAGAGGATGATGCGCTTAGAAAGGAAAGGATGTTCCACCCAACAAGAGAGGGCCCGCCAGGAGTCGTGAATGACTCCGAAGTTGACATCCTCCGTGCCTAGGATCCAGATGTCGTTACTACCAGCTATGGCCTGGGGTAGACCGAGCTGCAGCTGGATAGATTTTAATCCTTTGGGGGGGATTTTGGGTTCGATAATAATGAGAATATCGATTTTGTGAAGCTTCCGAAGGGTGGAAATTCTCCTCAGAGTGGATTTGTTGGCCGGTCCGCGAATATTCCAGGATAGGATGTTAGTCATTAATGAGGATGAGGAGGGTATTTTTTGTTCCGCCTGGAGGCGGATATGGTGAGGATATTTGGGGTTTCTGCTATTCCCGTCTTGTTTGTTTTCCTGCTCGATGTTGATTTATCTGCCACTGTCGTGATTGGTGTGTTGCTGGAGTTCGCTTGGAATTCGGTGTTGGATTTACTGGGGTGGTCGATCTGATCTCCGGCAGAATCCAGTATGGACTCCTCCGGAAGAATGACCAGGACGTCACTTGTGCTGTCAATCTGCGTCAGAGTTTATTGGAGAGAATAACCAGCGGCTTGAACCTGATGTCCTCTCTGAACCTGGTCTGGTCCGAGGATCGATAATGCTTCTACCACAGGATCTGGTATGATGATGGGTTGCCCTGCAGCAATGGAGTCATTGATCTCCGTAATGGCCTTCGAGTGAGGGATAATCTTGGTGATATTGTGATCAACTCGGGTTAAGACAGATTCCTGCTAGGCCCCCTCGTTGATAGTGTTATCAACTAAGGTAGGCTCCGATGGGGTGCCCGAATCTTCCGATTCAAGAGCATCAAACTTATTGAAGAGGGTTAGAGCTTGGGTTTCGATGGGGATGACGATTTTGCTTGGGCTTCTGTCTTTGTCAGAATAGCCGTCACTGGAGTCAAATCTGGTATGCGTGTTCGGTGGTGGTAAGAGAGAGGACCGTGGCGTCCTCCCTCCAATTTCCAAGTGATCGTTCCGGGCCAATTTTTTCTTGAGTTCAGGGTGAAGACGATGAGAGTATTTTGGGATGTGACCGCGTAAATGGCAGTGGTTGCAGAACAAAATATGGTTGTCGTATACGATCAGTTGGGTGTGGGTACGATTGCCGAGCTCGATACTGATGAAATTGGGGGGCTCAGAGGTGAGATCGAGTTCCACACAAAATTTTGCGTAGTTAGCCTTGGTGAGGTTGCTGGTTTAGGGGCCGTGGCGACATACGTCCCGAAGGAGTTGGCAATGCACCGAATAGCCGCTGGAACGAAGCAGATGAGGGGTAGATTCGGCAGCATCACCCAAACTGCGACCTTCGCTGAATCTGTTTGAGTACTAAAGCCGGAGGACCACTTGATGATCTTCATCTGGTGGGAGTCCACCCGACATGTGCCTTTGGACCACACAGATCTGTGGTCAGCATCGAACAAGATATGGAGAAGAATATGTCTGGGGTCGAGGGAGGCGATGCGGTATTCCGCTGTGAGTCTCCAGCTGGAAATAACATCCTGCACTCTGGCAATTTTGGGGCATCCTGATGAAAATTTGAGGACAAAGGTGTGGGGGAAGGAGGATGAAAGCGAGGTCAATTCCAAATCGAAGAATGGAATAGTGGGAATTGGGGACTCCTGCGAGTACACGATATCTGGGAGATTGACGTCTGGGATAAGGAGTCCCTTCTGTGGTACTAAATCCGGACGAAGGATGGCGGCGTAGGAGGTCTGACCAGCTCTAGAAGAGGATGGGTGCTAAGTCCCGCTAGATGCGAGCGAGGGAGGAGGGGTCGTCTCAGGACCGGGGATAAGGGGGTCGAGAGCGGCAGAAGATAAACCACCTGGGGGCAAGGGTGTAACGACGCCAGAGGAGGGGGGCAGCAAAAGGACTCCCTACCGCGGCAACAATGGAGGTCGTCATGGTTCCGACAGAAAGAGGGCTGGAAGCGCCTGCGCAGGGCAGGGCCGCAAGGAAAGCAGGATGGGAGCTTCCGGAGGAAGACGGCAGGGGAGGCGCAGTGGGCGGCAGCGAGGGGGGCTACTGAACATGCAGGGGGATCGACTGAGCAAGAAAGGGAGTCCACCTGGAGAAGCAGGGCGGAGGGGACGGAAGGGGATCGAAGAGTGATGCCAGCCTCGAAGGATTCGGGGTGGGGGGAGGTGAGATCCCAGTGCACAGGGTGGGAGATGAGCCTCCTGCGGGGAGAGCAGGAGAGGTGGGGATGGAACCACCAAAGGAAGCCGGCACACAAGGAGAGGTGGAGGATCCACCACGCTCCAGCGCTGGGGACGACAGCAAGAGGAAGGGTCCCGCCACACCCTCCTGCAAACTTTGCAAAGATCCCGCCTCCTTGCTGTGCAGGTAGGGGGCCTTCATGCTGCGCAGGGAAAGATAACGCCAGCTGGCGAAGAGCCAAGGTGAACTGGATTACGCAAGGTGGTGTGGGCCCGCTAGAGGGTCAGCGCACGCAGCCCCCAGCCGATCCGTGGAGAAGGGGAAGTGGGGCCCGCCACAGAGCGCAGAAGAGCCTGGGGGGTGGTGGGTCCCGAGCGAGTAATGGGAGGGCAAAGAGAAGAGCTGAGCGGATTGCGCTAAGGGGAGTCCGCCATAGAGAGAAGGGGCACAGAGAAGCCTGTGCGCTCCATCAGACGGAAAAGGAGTCAATGCCATGGGGGCAGCTCCCCTGGTACCATACCCAATTGAGCTGGCGGAGGGACTCCCGAGGCCAGCCCAGCTGGCTGGGTCCCAATCCAAGGAGACGGCTGAACTATTCAAAATTTGAAAAGAGAGGGGGGACAGGAAGCGACTGCCTCGGGAACCCCGCGGGGTAGCTCCCGTCCCAAGACAGGTAAGGCTGATGACCGACGGAGAATGCCCAGTACGCGGGAGAGGGGGTGGCGGTGAGCTCGGGGACGCCGGCCGGGGGGCGGTGTCGCCAAGAGAGCATGGGGCAAAGCTGGGCGCTGATGAGGGCGAGGAGTGGGAGTCGGTGGGGGGAACTGAAGAGGACGAGGGTAACCCAACCAAAGAAAGATAGCCGGCCGGCCAGGAGGGGAGGGGCGGAGCCATCTGCCGGCGGCGGGAAGGCCAGCACGGGACGGGGGAGCCTAGGGGGGTCCCCAAGCAGGAGCAGCACGAGAACGACTCTCTACTCATACCAGAACTTTTTACATATATATATATATATATATATATATATATATAAATATATATATATATATATTTTGCAAAAAAAAATTATTTTGCAATAAGCCATTTTATTGAAAATAAAAAGTGAGCTCAAGTAGAGCATTACAGACAGTAACAGGGCCTAACAAGGGCCCTGTTGAGCAAGGAAATAAAAGCTAAGGTAGCAATGCTAGGTTTCAAAATTTCGGGGACCCAAAATTTCGAAAAACAACTGTGTTTCAAATAATTCGAAATTTCGAAAAACGAAGTTCCAAAAAATTTCAAAAATTCAAAAATTACAGCCCGATGAGAGTGGGGGGTGGGTGGGCATGCTGCCCTAGGTAGGTACACAGCACGAGGGAGTGGGTGGGGGCGCTCTGCCCGAGGGGGCGTATGGCTCAAGGAGCCTCGCTCCCCAGCACATTGGCCGGAGCCGAGGTGCTCCAGCGAGGGAGGCCGGTGCTCCAACGAGGGGGCCAGCCCGAAGAGGAGGGGGGCTAGGGAAAATGGGGAGGGACGCCTGCGGCCGTCGGGAGAGAGTGAGAGGAATGGGAGGGGGAGAGAAGGAGGCGACGGAAGGGAAAGTCGCGGGGAGGGGAGGGGGGCTCGACTCCTGAGCCCGGGGGAGCCACAGCGGGGGGAGGGGGGCTCGGGGAGCCACAACGGTGGCTCGACCCCGGGAGGGGGGTCCACGGTGAGGAGACCGCTGGGGAGCCGGAGGGGGGCTCGACCCTGCAGGAGCGGAAAGGAAGAAGGAGGGGTTCGACCGCGGGGAGGGGGAGCCGCAGTGGTGGCTCGACCCCGGGAGGGGGAGCCACGACGAGGCGATCGCGGGGGAGCCGCAGGGGGTGCTCTACCCTGGGGGAGCAGGAAGAGAGTAGGAGGGAGGGCTCGACCGCGGCGAGGGGGAGCCGCAGCGGTGGCTCGACCCCGGGAGGGGGAGCCACGTCGAGGAGGCCGCTGGAATGCCGGAGGGGGGGCTCGACCCTGCTTGAGCTGTGGCTCGACCCCCGGAGGGGAAGCCATGGTGAGGAGGCCGCTGGGGAGTCGGAGGGGGGGCTCGACCTAGCTGGAGCAGGAAGGTAGAAGGAGGGGCTCGACCATGGGGAGGGGTAGCCACAGCGGTGGCTCGACCCCAGGAGGGGGAGCCACGGCGAGGAGAACGCTGGGTAGCCGGAGGGGGGCTCGACCCTGGGGGAGCGGGAATGGAGGAGGGGGAGGGCTCAACCGCGGGGAAGGGGTGCCGCGGCGGTGACTCGACCCCGGGAGGGGGAGCCACGACGAGGAGGCCGCTGGGGAGCCGGAGGGGGGCTCGACCCTGCTTGAGCGATGGCTCGACCTCAGGAGGGGAAGCCACGGTGAGGAGACCGCTGGGGAGCCGGAGGGGGGGCTCGACCCTGCTGGAGCGGGAAGGGAGGAGGAGGGGCTCGACCGCGGGGAGGGGGAGCCGCAGCGGTGGCTCGACCTTATATATATATATATATATATATAAAGAAAACTGCATTTAGAATGTTTAGTGCCCTGTTAGGAGGTACAGACGGAGATAGAGCCGCATCAGGACCTACTCCCGATAAAACTCAAAAGGAAATCTAACACACTACCGAGCGGCACGCAGGTCGCTCCCCACTAGTCCCTACCCGCGGACGCCTGACTCCTCAATCCCTCCATCCCTCCAGGTGCTTCGATTTGGAAGCCGATCTCAAAGTCATAAATTGCTGGAGATTCTCCTTCTTATCATTCTGCGACTTCCTAACAATGCCAATCTTCCCCTTTCTACGACCAGAGTCTCCCTTGTCAGAGGGGAGATCAACTCCTAAAGCACTATCGGATCCCTTGACCCGTAGGCTCGCCTTGGAATCTCCTCTAGAGCCGAGAGACCCGACTGGGGTAGATCGGGAAAAGACAGTAGGAACTCTTGTCGTAAGCGTCTCCAAGTCTGTGTCAACCTCGTCCGCCCAACTACAACGACCGTCCGCACTGGATAGAGGATTGATGGGACATTCTGAGAAGGGATTCTTCAATCCCGCATCGATGAACCTGTCTCCATAGTCAGGTCAAAAGAGCTATCGCTAAGAGTGACGGTTCGCTTAGTCGAAGGTGAATCGGTCTCTGTAACCATAGAAACTTGATCGGGGGTAGGTCCTAGGATGGGTACCGAAGCCGCTCTGGCTGGGGCCTCACCCAAGATGTCACTAGGGGACGTAGGTTAAGGGGCTAAGACCGCCGCCGCTAGGACGTAAATGACGATCAAAGGTGCTCTACTAGAAATAATCTGAAGACGAGTAGAGGTTGAGATGTCCTTACCATATAGGAGTTCCTCCATCGGTGAGGCCGCATGCTGATCTTTGGAGCATTCGCCGATCTCGTGTCCTCTACTGAGACACCCTTTGCAAAAATAGGGCCAGTCCTTGCAAACAATGGCTTACGAAATGGAATTGCCATTAGGCAAATCAATTTTCATCTACGACGGGGCGGGGAGGGAGGTATCGATGTCCACTAGTACCCGTACGCAACTCGGTCGGGATAGGGCTGCAGTAGCACGATTGATCGAGATCGGAGTCCACGAGCATAATACGAGCATGAACAATGCTTCTTTGGCGAAGAGGAAGTACGGAAGCCCAGGTAACGACAGCCAGATGGAACCACCAAAGACTCCTTCGGGTTAAAATTCGGGGATAACTTGAACACTCGCATCGGTGCTCGAGCGATAGTCCACAATTCTTGGACCTCAATTATAAAAAATTCGACTCCAATAAAGGATGGATCAATAGGTGATGTCCGTCGATGACCCCACCCAAAATAGGACCGACGAAGCCTATCCGCCCGATCACCCAAGGGACCACAACTACAAGCGGCCGCGTATTGGAAAACTTGCCAATGAGCGCGAAACGGAAAGGGGCAGCCAGTGCGGCCACATCCTCCCGAATGAACGCAATGATGGGGGAACCGTCGACCTCAGAGAAAGGTCTGGAGGAGCATAAGTGATGGGGAAGAATGTCGACCGATAACCACGTCAACAAAATAGCGGACCTGTACAGTCAACAGCCTCCATGTAGCCGAGCTCCGCGCCACCGATGGGGGTGGGATGACCGGAGGGGAGGTACCCGCCGCTGCAGCAGAGAGAACAGACAGAGATGGTCGGCCAGAGCTAGGAAGGGCGGGCGGAGCCGCATCCAACCCCCGAGGGCAAAGGGCCGGCAGGGATGGCAGAGGAGATCGAGGGTGAAGCCCGGAGGGGAATGGCCGACCTCTGCCAGCGAGCACAAACGCTAGCGTTCCTCCACGCGAAGAAACCTGACGCAATCAAGGGATCCCGACCAGAGGGGACTAGGCCCGGGGGACGAGCGCCAACAAACGGCACCACAGCTAGAGGGAGGCCTGTTGTCGTCGATGGGACCGATGGGTCGGTGCTTCGGCCGAATGCCGAGGTCGAGGATGAGGCGCCCACCAAAGAGAGGGCTCTCAAGGGACCGGAGTAGGGGACCAAAGCCAGAGAAAAAGACGAGGATGAAGAAGAGGAGGGGGAAGGGAGGTGGAGAGGCGCCTACCGGCCCCATGGCCGGTAGCCGTCGGAAATGAAAGCTACGTTCCCAGATCGGGATGAGCACAGCTAGGGCCGGCTCCCCTAGAAAAAAGTAATATATATATATATATATATATATATATATATATATATATATATATATAATATATATATTGATAAGTAGAGTATATAGGTACATATCATATAGGCTTAGACGCCAACCCAATATAGGGTATTTACCTAGCTAGATACCTAAAGTATTATTTGTCATAAATAGGTTCTTGATGTGGAACTAGTATCATAAGAGTATGTTGATATACATGAATGCGTTGGTGTGGGGTAGTAAGAGGAATTAAGGAATTATCATCGGGGTATGTATCAAGGTTTAGGGTAGATACCCATAGGTATATATTTACATATGAAATAGGCTATATATATGGAATATGAGACATGGTATGCTAAATAGGGTAATACCTATATATATATATATATATATATATATATATATATATATATATATATATATATATATATATATATATATTTTATATATATATATATATATATATATATATATATATATATGTAAGCTAGCCGCGTGGGATGGCTCCCCGCGAGGGATCTGCAGAAGGAGAAGGGGAGTATATATATATATATATATATATATATATATATGTAAGCTAGCCGCGTGGGATGGCTCCCCGCGAGGGATCTGCAGAAGGAGAAGGGGAGTGTATATATATATATATATATATATATATATATATATATATATATATATATAAAATATATATATATATATAAATCCTCTCTCATGCGCTTCCCTTCCCCTTCTGTAGATCCCTCGCGGGGAGCCATCCCACGCGACTAGGTTGGCGACCGGAGCTCTTCTCCGGTGGCCGGTCTCCCCCTTCCCTCCTTCCTCCTCCTCGTCGTCATCCCTATCCTCGCCATCCCCCCTTTTTTTGGTGCCTACATCATGTCCCTCCCCCCCGATCTCCTCGACATACTTGGGATTGCCGCCGCCATCGGCCTCCCGTGGCCACCCCGTGTCCTCACCTTCACCCTCGGCCAATACCATCCCCCTTCCTCCCCGTTTCGGCCTCCCTGTATTCACCTCCATGCTCGGCACAGGCCGCTCCCCCTCCTTCATCTCCGGTCGCGGCCGGGCCCAGTGTTCGCTCCTCCAACACAGTGAACGCTGGCAACCTCCGGCCCCCTCGTCTGCTATGCCGGTCATCTCCCGCCTTCCCCCTCCGTTTGGGCAGTTTCGTATTTCGAAACCCTTGGCCCGCTCCTCAGGAGGGGTGACATCCCACTCTGTTTCTCAGATCTCTGCTGGCGAGCGCTCTCTGATGGGGCCTAGTGCTTCTGTGGCTCCGTCCCCTGTGGGCGTATCCCACTCCCATGTAGACCACCCTGCTGTCGACATGTGCTTCCGAGCGCCCTCCCCCAGTGGGCGCATACCACTCCCATGCGCCTTCCATTCCTGGGCGCATGTGCTTCCCCAGTGGGCGCATACAACTCCTATACGCCTCCCCCCCCGCTCCTTCTCATGCGCTCCCATCTCCTGTAGGCACATGTTCCGCTGCGTACCTCGCTTCTGGGGACCTCCACTCCCCGTCCGTGCCCCTTGCTGCTGGGGGCGCATACCGTCCTAATGCTCCCCACCCTGGCATGGGCGCATATGTCCTGGCCGCGGCTCCCCGTCCGGCTGGCGTATGCTTCTCTGCTGCCGCATGCGCCACCCCCTTCGAGGTGGCATCGTTCTCCTGGTCATCCCCACCTACCCCTCTAGGTCCCGCTCTTCCCGTAAACCTTCTGGTGTTGGCGTCGAGTCTTTCGACGAGGCCCTCCTCCGTCGGACTCCCCGCAGCATCCCCCTTCCTCCCCCGACCACCCTCGCTGATCGTGCACTGTGGAGACCATGCTACCCCCTCTCTGCCTTTCGTCACAGTACCATCGTATGCGGACAAGCTCTGCCTGGACCGGGCAGCCTAGTAGGGCTTACTGTTCCCCGATGTAGATTATCCGAGGGAATCATCCGTGCCCAAAGTACTATTCTCCGTCCTGGAATTGACTTCAATGACAGCCTCCTTTTCGTACACCTTCGTTCTTAAATTTTCCTTCGGTTGTCCAAAGATTCAGAGAGTCCATGAAGTCATCGTCAGTTGAAGACTATCCACAACCTACGGGGTGGCTCCCCTGGACCCCAAACATATCCTCCTCCACTTATCCTCTGAGCAAGATCACAAGACTGTATGGTCCAAGGGCACCAGCAAGGTTAGCTCCCACCAGATGAAAATCAACAGATGGTCTTCGGACTTCAACCCCAAAGAAGTCTCAACAACGGTATCGGCTTAGGTGACTCTCCCCAAACTCTCTCGCATTTGCTTCATCCCAGCAGCTCTTAAGCGCATCGCCAATTCCTTCGACACGTACATGGCAACAGCCGAAGAAACAAGCAACCTATCTAAAGCACACTACGCAAGAATCTGCGTGGAGCTAGACCTCTTTAATGACCCCCCAGCCACATCCTCATGGAGCTTGGACAAAGGATGCACACTCGGCAAATCGTCTATAACGACAAGAATATTATCTTCTGCAAACACTGTCATTTGTGCGACCACCTCACCGAGCACTGTTTTCGTCTACATCCAGAGCTAAAAAAGAAAACTACCCGAAAAGACCCCCCAGCTAACGCGGGAATGGAACAACAATCTCATCCACAATCACCACTGCTTCCACTTCCAAACTCCCACATCAGATTCGAACCGAGTGAGGGCAACCCAGGTAATGAAGCATCCCATGATAAAGCCTTGGTCCCCTATAATCCTCCAGCTTTACACCTGTCTAGCCAGTTCAACGTCCTTGATACGGAAGCATCCGACTCTACTCAGGAGATTGCTATCCACGAAGACCCCACCCGAGCCCCTCAGTCTGGGTATGGTGATTGAGAGCCCTAGAGATCTCACTCCGAGTGCGCTCGTACCGCCTCCGCAGGACCTCCAAATCATCGACCCCAAGTTTTATGGTGACCACTTGTCATGACACGCACCCAATATTTGGGCATGAACAGTGTACACGCCCAGCCTACGATGCAGAGTCGGCAGTAAAATGCTGTAATAGTATGATGAACAACCACACAATAAAGATATATCACAAGGGAAATATAGCAACTCCATATCTCAACTCAGCATCAAATAGATAAATATAGAATCGTCTAACAATATATGAAATCTAGAATCAAAATAATCTCAACTACATGTCTCAAAGTTAACTCAAATATCTAGTACAAGGTCACAGCACTAACTAAAATATCTAAGATAGCACAGCGGGATCAGATGCTACATACTCCTCCTGATAAGCAAAGTCCGTCTCTAATACATCTCCCAAGTACGGGCCATACTGGTCAGGGCACATGATCTTATCGCCATCACCTAAAATTTGTTTGGTTACCCAGTCAGGATGGAACGAGTACAATTCACTGAATGCAGTTCCAAAAAATGGAGAAAGACAAAATAAAATTGAATAACAAAAAATGAAATACAATAAAATACTCACCGACTTTACGACTGAAATACCTTTGATATGTGATCGGTCTCGGGACAATTACATGACACAGTCTATACTGTCTAAAGTTACACTGTCTACACTGTATAAAGTTATAATGTCTACACTGTCTAAGGTCAGATCACATATCTTCGGCACTTCACCTCCCCCGACACCACAAAGAATAAAAACAACATAAAGACTGAAATCACATCTCTATCGTCTAACAATAATATATAGTAAGAATCAATACTGAAAACAAACAATAAACTTTACTCGCTTGGTGTCCCGGGCTGCTAGCACTGGTCAGAGTCCAAGTCGATATCCAAGGAACCTATTTAAATGAAATTACAGTGTTAAGAAGAAATTCATAAATCCAATTCAATCTGTCTACTTTCTCTCTTTTAAGCCTTTATATCAACTTCCTGTTTTGGGTGTACTAGATGGTGGTGTTAACACCTAGTATAATCACTAGGATTACCTAACATTGCTAGGAATTAACAAGGACCTTAACTCTCCCTTGATTTGTGATTTATACTACTCTTTGATTACTCCTAGGTTGTTTATGTTGATATAGCTAGTCACAACCCCCTGCATTTATTGTTGACTTAATCCCCAACTGGTTTCCTAGTTCCCAATTTCCAATAGGGTCCTTAGCCTAACATGTTACTGTCCTGTGTACTCAATAGATTACTGTTGCTATTTTCTAACCGGTATTATAGAATACCCTGTTATACTGGTACCACCTAAGGCTACAGGTCACCTCCTAAAACTGTCCATATGCCCATCAGCCTGGGTATTAACCTGAATGAAATCAAGCCATCATCTAATATCTTGAGGACAACTAGTGCTGGCCTGGGATACCTAGGACAAGTATAGTGTTGAACCCTTGGTTAACTCCCCATGGTGGTTCCTAATCATTCAGGATAAACGAGTAGGGGTTATCCTAGGCTACTACAGGACTATTTACATATGAGGTTGGGCTAGGTTTATGTACAACCTACTTGTGCTAGGGCTCCCTTAATAGCTACATGGCATGAGTTCTTATTAGCTACAGGTTTCTTTGGCTCCCTGTACCTTTCCCTACTAGGTACTGGTATTTCCAGGTTTCCTGATGTAGAACTTTACTCCATGCCAATACTTCAAAGTTTCCACTAGGCTTTTCTTCTTTTAGACCATCCTGTTGATAACTTTGCTTAAGTCTAACCTAGCCTAAAGGTCATTTGTTTGACTGTTGCATATGGTGAAAGGTTAATTTGACTCTCCACCCTACTGATAGCCAGTACTATCCTAGAAATTAGGGATATCCTACATACCCTGTCCTATAGCCCTTCTTTATTTGCTGTGTGATGTCTTCAACTGTGCAGGGATGTACATGCCAAGTTTGGCTTATGAACTGGACAACAGGAAATTGTTAGCAGTATCCATCTGATACTCATAACATGACCAATTTGATTCCCAGGTTTGCCTGATATTCGAGACATGACCCAACAAACAGTGTACATCTATTGTTTAATGGAGAATAGATTAATGACATTAGGGATTCAGTCCTTGTCTGCGCCTATTGGTCTGACACATGGGTGGCTCTATTCCTAGGTTTCTAGGGGCATGTCTCTATACTCAATAGTAGCCAAATCGATTTGTAGACTCATACCATTACCTGGGTGTATGGGGAGTAGCCACTGGTTTTCCATATACTATGGGGGGGAACAAAACAGGTTATTGACTTCTTGTCCATAGCCTAATGGCAACCATGTCTAATATGGTATTTACGTGAAATCTCAGGTTCTCAGAGATGGTCTCTGACATTAACCCATGTACCACTGTCAGGTGCTAGCTACACCCACAAAGTCACCCTAGAATCTAAGACCTGATACTCTCATCCTCTGTTCACACGGATCAACTCTACTTTACGTACTAAGGTGATTGGTTATCCAGTCTTATTTCCACCCTTTAGTCTGCTACTAGATAACAATATCGATTAAAGTCTCCTAGGCATTGTGTCAAATACAGAGTATAATTAGATGGTCAAATGGGTGTTTGGGGAATACCTGTGCTGCAGTTGCAAGGATGGGATTGTTCCACCAGCCTCCTTGTTGTATTTCTTCTTAGATGTGATTGAGAGGTCTATTTAGGGTTTGAAAGGGTTCCTGGGATCACAAATTCATCTATATATATATAGCTGTCTTGCCCAGGTCAGTTACGTGTTAATTGATAAGGGGAAAACCAAATCGAATTTGTATTTGGAGTGATCACCTTCCAAAGGAATTCGGTTTTGGAGGAGGCAATATCCTCCTGTGAGTAGATAAATAGGGGTTTATGATTTGGAATTCAAATTTGTGTATACTCAGGTTCCTGAAATCTGATCATCAACCGTTTATTAATTTAAATGGGAAGACTTACACACAGCCCCCTTAAACTTTGGTTATTTACAAGAAGTGAAACTTTATTAATGTGACATGTGCACATTAACACATAGATGAATTTAACATCTATCTACCTTTTATCATTAAATAAATAAATAGATAAATAAATAAAATAAAATTTTATATTTGGGGCTTACAAGTCTATCCCCCTTAAATTAATTTCGTCCTCAAAATTTAGCTGAAAAGTAGTGTGGAAATGTACCTCAGTCCTCAAAGAGGTAGGGGTAGCGCTCGCGCATATCATCCTCTCTTTCCCATGTGGACTCACCCGGGGAGTGGTGTATCCACGCGACGCGAACCAAGGGAATCACTTAATTCCTCAGCACCTTTTCTCTGCAGTCTAAAATCTCTATGGGCTGTTCCTGATAACTGAGACTCGATCCCACCTCGATCTCTGAATGGTCCAAGACATGACTGGGGTCTGCCAGGTATCGTTGCAGCTGGGATACGTGGAACACGTTGTGTACTCCTTCCAATGCAGGTGGCAAGGTTAATCGGTATGCTACTGCACCGATTTTCTCGAGGATCTCAAACGGCCTAATGAAACGTGGGCTGAATTTACCGCCTTTACCAAAATGAATAGTGCCACGTGTCAAAGAAATTTTCAAAAACACTAATTTGCCAACCTATAACGTACAATTGTCACCACGAATCTATAATTAACACGTAATTTATACTAAGGGGGTTCCATACCTCAAACTCCAACGGTCTACGGTGACTGTCGGCCCAGTGCTTCTGTCTGTCCTGAGCCAAGCAAAGCCGCTAGTGCACGCTCTTCCACATCGTTCTAAGACAGCGGAGTACGACATCTCTGACCCTACAACGCCTCGAAAGGAGACATCTCAATACTAGCTTGGTAGCTGTAGTTATAGGAGAACTCTACGAGATATAGGTGGTCCTCCAATGATCCTCCAAAGTCTAGCACGCATGTCCGCAGCATATCCTCGAGCGACTGAATGGTCTGCTCTGACTGTCCATCCGTCTGCGGATGATAAGCAGTGCTGAACTTGAGCGCTGTGCCCAAGTTGGACTGTAGGCTCCTCCAAAAGTGAGACGTGGACCTGCTGTCACGGTCCGACATGATACTCACTGGCATACTGTACAACAAGACTATCTGCTTCACATAAAGCTCTGCCAACTTCTCCGTAGATAACCCCACTTTAAATGGTATAAAGTGGGCCGATTTGGTCAACCTATCAACGACGACCCAAATCGCATCCTTCCCGCCCGATGACTGTGGGAGGCCAGAAACAAAATACATAGTGATGTGTTCCCACTTCCACTCGGGTATCGGTAGCGGCTACAATAATCCTCTGGGTCTCTGCCTCTCGGCTTTGACCTGCTGACATATGAGGCACCAAGAAACGAAACGGGCCACTTCGCGTTTCATGCCATACCACCACACGTGGTTCCTCAGATCCTTGTGCATCTTATTGGCTCCCGGATGTAGAGAATATTGGGAACGGTGTGCCTCCTGTATAACTTCTTCTCTAAGCTCTCCACTAGGTACACAAAGTCTCGTCCCGTGCCTTAACGAACCATCCTCCGCAATAGTGAAATTATCAAGCAAGCCTGCTCGTGCTTGTGCTATGATGCTCTTCAGCTGCTCATCCTGGTGTTGTGCCTCTCGAATCCTGTCCATCAGTCCTGACTGAATCTGCATACCCATCATCTGCATCTCGGCTCCTAGAATGACGATCTCTATGCCCAAACTCTCTAAATCCGCTAATAAGTGACGATCCCGAGTCAAGCACATTGTTACGGGATGCCTGCTCAAAGCATCCGCAATGATGTTGGCCTTCCTCGGATGATACTGTAGAAAAATATCATAGTCACTTATCAGCTCAAGCCATCTGTGCTGCCTCATGTTCAACTCCTTTTGCGTGAAGATGTATTTTAAGCTTTTGTGGTCAGTGAAGATTTCCACTCGCTCTCCATACAAATAATGTCTCCACAGCTTCAAGGCAAAGATTACGGCTGCCAACTCTAGGTCGTGAGTGGGATAGTTCTTCTCATGCGGTCTCAACTGTCGAGACACATAGGCTATCACTCTCTTGTTCTTCTCTAGGACAAAACCCAGTCCTTTGCCCGAGGCATCACGATAAATGGTGAAACCTCCCGATCCTTAAGGCAAGGCTAAGATAGGAGCTGTCGTCAGCCTCTTCTTCAATTCATCAAACACAGCCTGGCAGTCTTCCGTCCACACGAACTCTACATCCTTTCGAGTAAGCCTAGTGAGTGGCTCTGTAATCCGAGCGAAGTCCTACATAAACTTCCGATAATACCCTGCTAACCCTAAGAAGCTTAGTATCTCTTCCACCATAGTCGGAGTAGACCATGCTTCCACAGCTGTAACCTTCTTCGGATCGACGAATATACCGTCGCCAGTCACTACGTGACCAAGAAACTCCACCTTGTCCAAGAAAAACTCACATTTCGAGAGTTTTCCATAGAGCTTCTCCTTCCTGAGGGTCTCTAGCATGATCCTCAGATGTTCCTCGTGCTCCGTCGGTGTTTTCGAATAAATGAGTATGTCATCGATAAATACCACTACGAACTTATCAAGGTATGGATGGAATACCTTGTTCATCAAGTTCATGAAGACTACCGGGGCATTAGTCAACCCGAACGGCATCACCAGAAACTCGTATTGTCCGTACTTGGTCCGGAAGGCAGTCTTCGGTATATCTTCTTTCTTCACCTTCAGCTGATGGTAGCCCGACCTCAAATCTATCTTTGAGAATACCCGTGCGCCACTCAACTGATCGAAGAGATCGTCAATCCTCGGTAGCGGATACTTGTTCTTGATAGTATGATTATTCAAGGTTCGGTAGTCGATGCACATTCTCACCATACCATCTTTCTTCAGCACAAAGAGGACAGAGGATCCCCACGGTGACGAACTCTCCCTGATGAACCCCTTCTCTAGCAATTCATCGATCCGCTTCTTCAATTCTTCAACCTCTTTGTTGTTGATTCGGTACACGGGTTGCGCCATTGGCACTGCGCCTAGCACCAGGTCAATGGCAAACTTGATGTCTCTGTCTGGCAGAAATCCCGACAAGTCTTTCGAAAAAACATCCATGAACTCCGTGATGATGGGATGCGGTGCCTCTCCCTCCTGGATCATAGCTCCGCAAAAACCTTCACCCTGCTGCTCTATCGCCCCTCTGGCGAAGGCGAATACAGACTCTCCAGGAGGACTGAATACTACACATCCTCGGTGGCAGTCTATGCTGGCAAAATTCTTACTCAAACAATCCATACCGATGATGATGTCGAAACTCGGTAGTGGCATTACGAGTAAGTTGGCGCGCAACTCCCTACCTCCCAAGGTGATGCGCCGCCTCATACAAATATCCTTGACTAGGATAACGCCTCCGCCTATCATAATTTTGCAACTACCACCCAAAGGTAAAGATGCTATACTATGCTTGAATACAAAAGCTACAGAGATAAAACTATGGGATGCACCGGAATCAAACAAAGCTATAGCGGGGAAAGAATCGAGAAGTATAGACCCTGCTATCACATCTAGTGTGGGCTCAGGCTCCTCAATAGCCATGGCAAAAGCTCGACCCTGCTGGGGTGCTCCTCTCTACTGGTGCTGAGTGAACCGCTGCTGCTGAGTGGGTAGCGGTGGACCTCGTACTGTGTGGCAGCTGGTCCTCTCTGTACTGGAGCTGTCTCACGTCCTGCTCGGTTGGGAGCTATTGTGTAATCCTTCAGCTGGTGTAAAGGTGACCCGCAGTATAAACACGATCCAAGTCTCTATCTTCAGTCGTCCCAAACGTGTCCAGTCCTTCCGTAAAATGTACAATGTGGGGGCTGTTGGAACTATCTCTGTGGCTGTTGTATCTGAGCTCTGGCCGGACCTCGGTGCTGCTGATGTACTAGGGCTCTACCAGTGGGCTGGAAGGGTTGCTGGTGCTGGAAGGTCCTTGGATGCACCTGAGGATGCTTTGCCTGTGTGGGTGGATGGTTGCCTCCGCCGAAAGTGTGTCGACTCCTCTTCGGTCTGTAATTCAGTTCTTCTTTTACTGCCTGGGTGACCTCCAGAATCTCCTTGTAGGTATTGGCTCGGCTGGTGGCGATAGCTAAATGGATCTCGTACGATAATCCCTTTTTGAATCTTCTGGCCTTGCTCTCCGGGGTGTTAACCAAACTCTCTGCGAAGCGACTAAGGGGAGAAAACTCTGCAGTGTACTCATCAATGGTGAGATTCCCTTGCTCCAAGTGCTCGAACTGGCACACCAATGCCTCTCAGGCTACGTCGGGGTAGAATTTCTTCTTGAATAGCCGCTTGAATTCTTCCCAAGTCACGTCTGGGGCAGCAAATCGTAGCTCTCCTTGTTACCACGTCCGTGCTATGTCGAAGAGTTGTCTACTAGCTGACTCCACCTTTAGATCTTCTACGACGTAAGCTATTTTCAGGTACCGCTCCATATTTTCCAACCACTAATCAGCGTAGATAATACCTTCGGTCCCATGGAACTCTCTGGGCCTAAGGTCCATGAAGTTCTCGGACGTCCCAGGGCGCTGCTGATGGGCCTCCCTTTTCCGAAGCGCCTCTCGTAAGGTATCGCGAAAGATGTTGGCCTGTTGTTGGAAAATACCGAAGAGTGTAATATTGTCCAGTACCGGTAGCGAGGGCAGTACAGGTGCCGGGTACATCACTGGTGCTAAGTGCATAGCAGGTACTGGATACATATAGGGTGCCTGCTGCATCATCGGAGCTGGATACATGGCTGCTGCTGCATGCATCGTAGGTGGTGGATAAACTGCTGGTGCCGAGTGCATGGTAGGTGGAACTGGTGCTGGGGGAGGGATGGGTGCTGGCACCAGAGTCTGCGGAGGAAACTACGGTGGCGGTGGATGTCATCCCTGCGAAATCTCGAGTACTGTGGCTGGCCCGGATCGTCCTGGTGAGTAAGCTGGCCTCCCTGCGTCGGTAGGGTCCCATAGGTGAAAAACCTACCAACTGCCGGTGGAGTGTTCAGTGCGGCGTTGTTCCTGTCCTGCGAGTCCATTTGCTGAAAATAAAGAAAATCATTAGACGATAGAACGATTCAAACAGGATACATAAAGGTACTTGAAATCGAATATAGAAGTCAATAACGCAATTTTAACTCACGAAGGCAGTCCTTAGGTCCCTATTCTTAGTCCTAGTCACAGGCCTGCAGTAGTACGACTAACCTAGGTACTACCACGATTTTGCTATCCTTGTTAAATGTTAACCTGCATGGGCCCCCATAAAACGTGTCACGACCCGTACCTAATATTTAGGCATAAACTGTGTACACGCCCAGCCTACGCCGCAGGGTCGGCGATAGAACGTTGTAATAATATGATGAACAACCACGCAATAAAGATATATCATAAGGGAAATATAGCAACTCCATATCTCAACTCAGCATCAAATAATAAATATGGAATCGTCTCACAACGTATGAAATCTAGAATCAAAATAATCTCAACTACATGTCTCAAAGTCAACTCAAATATACAGTACAAAGTCTCAGCACTAACTAAAATATCTAAGATAGTACAGCAGGATCAGATGCTGCATACTCCTCCTGATAAGCAAAGTCCGTCTCTAACACATCTTCCAAGTACGGGCCATACTGGTCAGGGCATATGATCTCATCGCCATCACCTAAAATTTGTTTGGTTACCCAGTCAAGATGGAACGAGTATAATTTACTGAATGCAGTTCCAATATATGAAAATGACTAAATAACAGAGGTTAGCCTTTAGACATATGATTTATATAAAAATAAATGGAGAAAGACAAAATAAAACTGAATAACAAAAAATGAAATACTATAAAATACTCACCGACTATACGACTGAAATACCTTTGATATGTGATTGGTCTCGGAACAATTACACGACACTGTCTACACTGTCTAAAGTTACACTGTCTACACTGTATAAAGTTACACTGTCTATACTGAATAATGCAATAGAAATCACTGTCTACACTGTCTAAGGTCAGATCACATATCTTCAGTACTTCACCTCTCCCGACACTACAAAGAATAAAAATAACATAAAGACTGAAATCACATCTCTATCGGCTAACAATGATGTATAGTAAGAATCAACACTAAAAACAAACAGTAAACTGTACTCGCCTGGCGTCCTGGGCTATGGCCCTGGTCAGAGTCCAAGTCGAGATCCAAGGAACATATTTAAATGAAATTACAGTATTAAGGAGAAATTCATAAATCCAGTACAATCTGTCTACTTTCTCTCTTTTAAGCCTATATATCAACTTCCTGTTTTGGGTGTACTAGATGGTGGTGTTAACACTTAGTATAATCACTAGGATTACCTAACATTGCTAGGAATTAACAAGGACCTTAACTCTCCCTTGGTTTGTGATTTATACTACTCTCTGATTACCCCTAGGTTGTCTATGTTGATATAGCTAGTCACAACCCCCTGCATTTAGTGTTGACTTAATCCCCAACTGGTTTCTTAGTTCCCAATTTCCTATAGGGTCCTTAGCCTAACCTGTTACAGTCCTGTGTACTCAATAGATTACTGTTGCTATTTTCTAACTGGTATTATAGAATACCCTGTTATACAGGTACCACCTAAGGCTACAGGTCACCCCCTGAAACTGTCCACATGCCCATCAGCTTGGGTCTTAACCTGACTTAAATCAAGCCATCATCTAATATCCTGAGGACAACTAGTGATGGCATGTGATACCTAGGACAAGTATAGTGTTGAACCCTTTGCTAACTCCCCATGCAGGTTTCTAATCATTCAGGATAAACAAGTAGGGGTTATCCTAGGCTACTACAGGACTGTTTCTATGTGAGGTTGGGCTAGGTTTATGTACAACCTACTTGTGCTAGGGCTCCCTTAATAGCTACAGGGCATAAGTTCTTATTAGCTACAGGTTTCTTTGGCTCCCCGTACCTTTCCCTACTAGGTACTAGTATTTCTAGGTTTTTTGATATAGAACTTTACTCCATGCCAATACTTCTCAGTTTCCACTAGGCTTTCCTTCTTTTAGACTATCCTGCTGATAACTTAGCTTAAGTCAAACCCAGCCTAGAGGTCATTTGTTTGACTATTACATATGGTGACAGATTAATTTGACTCTCCACCCTACTGATAGCCAGTATTATCCCAGAATTTGGGGATATCCTGTATACCCTGTCCTATAGCCCTTCCTTATTTCCTGTGTGATGTCTTCAACTGTACAGGGATGTACATGCCAAGTTTGGCTTATGAACTGGACAGCAGGAAATTGTTAGCAGTATCCATCTGATACTCATAACATGACCAATTTGATTCCCAGGTTTGCCTGATATTTGAGATATGACCCAGCTAACAATGTACATTTATTGTTTAATGGAGAATAGATTAATGACATTAAGGATTCAGTCCTTGTCTGCGCCTATTGGTCTGACACATAGGTGGCTCTATTCCTAGGTTTCTAGGGGCATGTCTCTATACTCAATAGTGGCCAAATCGATTTGTAGACTCATACCATTACCTGGGTGTATGGGGAGTACCCACTGGTTTTCGCTATACTGTGGTAGGGAACAAAATAGGTTATTGACTTCCTGTCAATGGCCTAATGGCAACCATGTCTGATATGATATTTACGTAGAACCTCAGGTTCTCAGAGATGGTCTCTGACATTGAGTAACCCCTGTACCACTGTCAGGTGCTAGCTACACCCACAAAGTCACCCCAGAATCTAAGACCTAATACTCTCATCCTCTGTTCACACGGATCAACTCTACTTTGCATACTAAGGTGATTGGTTATCCAGTCTTATTCCCCCTTTAGTATGCTACTAGATAATAATATCGATTAATGTCTCCTAGGTATTGTGTCAAATACAGAGTATAATTAGATGGTCAAATGGGTGTTTGGGGAATACATGTGCTGCAGTTGCAAGGATGGGATGGTTCCACCAGCCTCCTTGTATTTCTCCTTAGATGTGATCGAAAGGTCTATTTAGGGTTTGAAAGGGTTCCTGGGATCATAAATTCATCTATATATATATAGCTGTCTTGCCCAGGTCGGTTAGGTGTTAACTGATAAGGGGAAAACCAAATCGAATTTGGATTTGGAGTGATCACCTTCCAAAGGAATTCAGTTTTGGAGGGGACAATATCCTTCTGTCAGTAGATAAACAGGGGTTTATGATTTGGAATTCAAATTTGTGCATACTCAGGTTCCTGAAATCTGATCATCAACCGTTTGTTAATTTAAATGGGAAGACTTACACACAGCTCCTTAAACTTTAGTTATTTGCAAGAAGTGAAACTTTATTAATGTGACATGTGTACATTTACACATAAATGAATTTAACAGCTATCTACCCTTTATCATTAAATAAATAAATGGATAAATAAATAAAATAAAATTTTATATTTGGGGCTTATACCACTCCTCCGACAACGAAGTCATTAGCGCGGATGCCCTAGCCATCCTGGGCCCAGAGCAGGTCCTCCGTGGCCAACCACCTCCACCAAAAAATCAAAAAAGATAGGAGCTAAGGAGATGACGGCTATGTGCACAAGGTCTGCCTCTAAGCGCTCCAAACAACCCTTCCCTAGCAATCCCAATGCTTAACATCCTCACTTGGAATGTTTGCAGCCTGGCAAACAAACCGACTACGAGGAGACTTATCAGCCTCAAGAAAATCCTCAAGATAGACATCTTAGTCATTTTAGAACCTAAAATCCCTCCCAAGAGACTCAAATCCACTCAGCTGCAGTTAGGCTTCTCCTCCGCTATCGCCAGCCGTCACGACATCTGGATCCTTTGTACATCGGACGTGAAGATCGGTGTCCTGCACGATTCCAGGCAGGCCCTCACGTGTTGGGTTGAGCATTCCATGCTCACGAAGCGCTCCCTTTTGTCCGTAATTCATGGCAGTTGTGACATCTCTGAGCGGAAACAACTATGGACTGACCTTCTGGACACCCACCTTAATCTCATCAACCTCCTTTGGCTTTGAATTGGGGACTTCAATGCTATTACCTGCAGAGGGGAGAAGATTAGCGGCCGACCACCTTCCCAGACGGCTATGCAGGACTTCAACAACTTCATCTTCAGTGCCGACCTTTCCCACCTCCAGTTCACCGAAAATGCCTTCACCTGGCGCAACGTGCAGGAAGGCGACCGTCGGCAATACTTCCGCCTTGGTAGAGCTCTCATCAACACCCACTGGTCGGACATGGGAATCATATCCAACCTCACTCATCTTAATGCTACCGAGTCTGATCACAACCCCCTGCTGATAGAAGTCAAAAGCAACTGCAGCCAGATTAAATAAAGTTTCTGGTTCCTCGACTTCTGGAGCGAATACCTCCAGTTCAAGAGCATCATTGCGGACATGTGGAACCGTGCGGGCTCCCCTGACCCTCTCACCCGGGTGGACAACAAGCTCAAAGCTACGAGGAAAGCACTTACGGCTTGGAGTAAACAGGCGTATGGGGACATTTTCTATGCAGTCCGCGTTGCCGAGGACGACGTCACTCGTACGGATGCTCTTTTTACGACTAACAGATCGCCAGCAGCCAGGACCGCCCTGCACTTATCCAAAGTTATTCTTAAATTCCATCTCAAAGTTGAAACTAATTTTTGGAAGCAGAAAGGCAGGCTAAAATAGGACAGTGACGGTGATAAAAAAACACTTCCTACTTCTATGCCTGTGTCAAGGGGCACAGACAGAAGCTCAACCTCCATCAGATTGCTGACAAGGCAGAGAATATCATCAAAGACCATCGTGGCATTCAATTGGTGACCGCGAACTTCCACTTTCAGTTGTTCACCAAAGAAACTTTGCACAGGGATCCCGGTTTCCTGGCCGAAATCCTATACCTCATTAATAACATCGACAACAGCAAGCTGGAGCTCCTTTCTTCCTAGCAAAAGGTAAGAGACATTGTTTGGGCCCTCGATGTCCACAGTGCGCCCAGACTCGATGGATTTACGGGCGTGTTTTTTGCTCTTGCTGGGATATCATCAAGTCGGACATCCAGGACGCAGTTATTGCCTTCTTCCAAGGAGCTAGATACCTCAGAGCTATTTCATGTGCTAACCTCATCCAAATCCCCAAGAAGGACAATCCGGAGACATTCCGGGATTTTCATCCTATCAGCCTCTGCACCTTCACTAACAAGCTCATCTCTAAGGTTATTGCCTCTCGCATGACTGAGATCCTCCCTAAAATTATTTTAGAGGAACATAGTGGCTTCGTTCGGGGCAGAAACATCCAAGATAATATTATGCTGGCTTACGAATTGATTACCTGCTTGAAATTACCAACCAGGGGTGGTAATATTGCAATCAAATTGGATATGGAGAAAGCCTACGACAGGCTAGATTGGAAATTCATGATCTGGGTATTCAGAGCTTTCGGTTTTTCGAAAACTTGGACCAACATTATGGGGAGATCGATCAGTAACTCATGGTTCTCTACGGTTATCAATGGGCAAGCCGAAGGCTTTTTCATATCTAGTTGTAGGGTCAGGCAAGGAGACCCCTTATCCTCCACCATCTTCATCATTACGGTGGTATCCTTGAGTAGAAATCTGAACAAACTGACCAACGCCCCGAACTTCCCCCATTTTCATACGACCAGCGGTTGTCCTATCATCACTCATCTGGCATATGCTGACGACATCCTTATTTTCTCCTCTGGAGATGGCGGGTCGGTGGAAGTGGTTCACAACATGCTATAAAGATAGGCCAGGTGCTCCGGCCAGAAGGTCAATCCAGCCAAGAGTGACATATACGCCCACCACAAAATCAACAGAGAACATGCAGCTACCCTCTCCAACATTACTTCCTTTTCTGTCGTGTATCCTCCATTCTACTACCTTGGGTGCCCCCTTGTGTACGGCAGATCTAACGCAAGAATTTTTGACGAGTTGGTGAATAGAATCAGAAAAAATTAGAAGGGTGGCATAATGCTACCTTATCTCCTGGAGGGAAGATGATTCTGAATAAACATGTGCTCTCGTCCATCCCCATCTACACCCTTGTTGTATGCTCCCTTCCTAAAAAGGTTCTCACTTCGATTGAAAACATCTTCAACGATTTCTTCTGGGGACACAATATCGATCTAGACAAGCATCATTGGGCCAGCTGGGATACCATGGCCATCCCCACTGACGAAGGGGGTCTAGGATTTTCGAAGTTATCGTACATAGAGGATGCCTTCTCGATGAAGCTGTGGTGGAAGCTCCGTACTAGCCAGAACTTATTGGCTAGATTCATAAAGGCCGGGTACTACAAACATATTCATCCAACGTCAACCATCTCCAACAGTAGATCCTCTGTGGCTTGGCATCGCATCCTTCACGGGTGCACCTTGGCTGAACCCGTGATCCACCTCCATCTGGGTTCAGGCGAATCCTCGATCTTCCGCGAACGTTGGGTCGGCGACGACTTGCTCCCCAGCCTACCGGTGGCCCCGAAAAATAGCAAGATTAGCGACATGTAGGATTCTACAGGTAAAGATTAGAACTGAACCAGGATCCATGATTGGGTCGGAGTTGAGGCTGCAGATCACATCCGCGATTTTGGGCTGAGGCTAGGCGATGAGTTGGACGTGCTGAGGTAGTCGACTGTGGCAAACGGCTCCTTCTCGGTATCATCCGCCAGAAGAGCGGTCCGTAGCTAAGGTGCACCTAACCCTATCATTGGCCTCTTCTAGCAGTCCTGCATCCCCAAAAAATGGACTTTCCTGCTTTGGAGAGCTCTCCACAAGAAACTGCCCACTGACGACATTCTCATCACCATCGAAATCAGTTTAGCGTCTGCGTGCACTTGCTGCTCGGAGCGACAGTCCGAATCGGTTTATCATATTTTCTGCCACGGGGTCTTACCCGCCAGCGTTTGGAATATTCTGTCCCAACGTTGCAGACAGGCTCAGGGTGGCAGAAGCTTTAACGATCTTATGGCATCCTGGGCCAACGCTTCTCATGGCCACCAGATCGTCGCAGCAGCCGCCACGTGTGTTATATAGAAAAATCGCAATAAAGCTAGATATGAAGGCCAACAGTACTCTGCCGATCAGCTCATTTGGAAGATCCTTCGGCAGATCCGAAACCATTGCTCCCACGGCCAGACAGACTTTTGGCAGGCTCTGCTCCCTTGACCATATAAGGTCCAACCCCACTTTTTTTGTTTTTTTTCCTTGGTTTTGATTGTTTACTTGTATAGGCTTCAGCATTTTGTGCCTATTGGGTATACTTGTAATGGCTTCGGCATTTTGCGCCTTTATGAATAATACAGAAGTGTTTCGATAATATATATATATATATATATATATATATATATATAAATATATATATATATATATATATATATATATATATATATAATTGGTATATGGTTTATGTATATGTATGGAAGGATAATGGTAATATTTAGGTAATGAATAGGGTAAGGAGTATTGAGCTAAGGTATATTGGTATGAGTCTACACATATATATTATATGGTATTATACATAAGGTATTAGTTAGTGTTACCCAATATTAGCTAGGATAACTTGGTATGGCTAGGTGATGACTAGAAAATCCAGTTTAGCCAAGGTATTGACCCTAGAACTAAGGTATTAACTAATACTTAAGGTATTTGAGATATAGGCTAAGGTATTAGGTAATGTGTGATACGGGTTAAGATACTGTGATACGGGATAAGGTAAATAGCTACAGGCCAAGGTATTGCTAGAAATTATAGGTAGAAGTTATATTAGGGTAATATATGATAGGAACTTATCAATATAGCCTAGAAACCTAGTGTTGGCCTAGTATTAACTAGTATTGACTAGTTTGACCTAGTTAGCACCTAAAATCCAAATAAGAACTTCTTAAGACCTAGTATAACTTTATAAACCTTGTAAATAGGTAAATTAACCTATAAACTAGGAGATGATCTAGTTTGACTATGTTTACCTAGATTTGACCATAGAAGTAAGTTTCTAGTCTTCAACAGCTTTGTCCGATAGCTTTGTGTTGTCGTCCTCCAACAGACTATACAAGTCTTTTCATCAGAGTAGATCCTCCATCCTTAGCTTTCAAATCGCCCAGTTCCTTTCTGTGAGGGTGATCATATGAGTGTTCATCTGCTCTATATACATAGTTGCCAAAACCCCAAAATCTCAGATACTAGATGTTGGTATCATACCATAACAAACCTTGGCTCTGATACCAGATGTTGAGAATCGAATATGCCCTACAAGCGCTCTGATACCATGTCTGAGACGTTGTCATAATGAAAGCTTAGGCCAACACACCTGAAATAATCAACCCTTGTCTAACGGACACCAAGCATAGATAAAGACAAGTATATGGCGGTGACTAGTTCAACTGGATAAATCTCAATCTACATAACTAAGATAAAATTACAAGATCATAAATTCAATGTTGAACCCTTTACCCTAATAGGTTCAACTCCCTTACCACACTCAAAAAGAAAATAAGGAGATCACAATGAAATTAGTCATAAACCTGTATCAATTTTCCTAACCGAAGTTGACGACTCCTCGATTTGATATCCTCCTTTTTCATGTCCTCTATGGCGAAGTCCTAAGAGAGTGCAGACTTTCTCTTAGATCTCCTGTGGACAAGTACCTCGAATCTCAACTTTGTGCTATATTTTATGTCTCCAACCTCACCCCATATATATAGGATGAGAAAAAACTATTCTAGGTCATAATAGGATTTCCTAAATAGGAATAAAATAAGAATCCTACTATACCTAAAATATCCCTATCAATATCCTATTTTAGATCATAATAGGATTTCCTAAATATGATACCCTCAAATAAGAATCCTATTATATCTAAAATAGTCCAGCACCAATTATGGACATCCAAATCAAATCAAATCAAATCAAATATTTACTCATATTTGGATTCCAAAAATATGTTGTTACCAAATCTAGACTGGAGTCCAACATCCCGATTGATAAGTGCTAGGATAGTGACCCATTGGTAAACTCTTGCTCGAGTTCCTTTGAATTAATCAGGACGATACCCATTTTTTCCTTCTTGGCAACAATGGTTTGGGTTTGACTTGGTTTGAGTTGAATCTTTTTATTATCATGCATGAAAATTGCATGAATTCGACCTTCGAAAAATAGTTACGTCCAAGTCAAACAACCATGGTCGACCGAAAATAATATAACCTACGTCTATTGTAATTATGTCACATCAAATCTTATTCTCATAAGTAGTTAGTTTAATTGGAACACGAACCTCTCTTTGACTTCGATAGACGGACGTATCATCACCTATGATACTTAGTATGGTTGCGGGTGTAGGGCGAGTTTGAGGTCTATTCTATCTATGGCTATTTAGGGCACGACATTGATACAATTGCCACTGTTGCTGATAATTCAACATGGCTTCTCCTCAACCCTAGATATTGTTTGGAAGGTTGTTGTACAACGGCAATCGTCAATAACCTTGGATTGAGCTAAGGTGTACCTAACGACATCTAACTTATGTCAAGCCTCAACGGAGTTGGGACCTCGATTAAAGGTTCGCACCTAATATATATCAATTGTTCACCTGCGCACTCGTTATCTGAAATAGGTTCTGTTTTATAGGTGATCTCTTCCAAGTCACTGTTGGGTTCAGTTGGGACAACTTTCTCGATAAGGATGGTCCTAGTTTGAACTCGATTTGGGCACTGGATTTATATAGGCATAACCCTGACACATAAAATATTAGGTGTACAAATTGCTTAGTTGTTGATTATCGACGGAAGCCAAGAAGTCCCATTCCTTTCCAATCTAGTTTGGCTAAGTATTTGTTATTCGACTCAATGGGTAGAGGGCCTTGTTAAGTTAGCTTTTTTGGGGGCTTTTCCTTTCGATCATTCAATATGTACTTGCGAGCATGGTCTAGAGTGCAAACCATAGGTAAGCATCCTCAAGGAGTTTCTAAGAAGTGCTCTAAATGGCAAGGCGGCCGCTCTTCGCACAGCTCTTGTAATGCCTGTGGTTCGTATTACGTATCTTGGTACATGTGTACGTATTTTGACTCGTATTGCATGTCTTCCTGCTTGGTTTATTTGGCATTTTCATTGCTTGGTTCACCTTGGGATTGGTTCGGCTAGGCTTGGGTTTGCTTATTTGGTTCATCATGAACCAAGTGGAGAACCCCTACCTACCACCACCATCTCCATTATTAACCCCAACCACCTTTCTCTCTCTTCATTCAATTTTTTATTAGTACTCTTCCTCTTCTTCTTCCTCACCGAACCCCCACCGTAGGCAAGTGTAACTTGCTTCATGAAGGAACTCCCATTTTATTGTTCCATTTTCTTCTCCACAAGATTCTAAGCCTCTTTAGTATTTAGTGTTTTCAAATTCCATGGCTCATCCCTTGTAGATCTGAGTTTCTAGTATTTTCGATCTTCTTAGTTTTGATCTACTAAAATAGCTTGTTTTCAAAAATTAAGAGTTTCATGTAGTAGGCCTCATGATTTGGCACAAGTTTGGTTTTGGGATAGCCGGGTTTCACCAAGTCCTGGCCGAGATGGAGTTTCCTTGAGTTCTGAGCTTTTATGCATGTTGACCTTGCCATATGGAAAAGATATAGTTTTACGCCCACGTATTACGTGCCAGCGTATTGTTCAGCCTTTTACGCTCACGTCTTAACGTGTTCGCGTAGTGCCCCTTTACGCTCACGCATCGCGTGCCAAGCGTACTCATTTTACGCTGAGCTAATCGATTTTACCTCGGGACTCTCCCGCTCACGTAAAATCGAGCTAGCGTAAAATCTCTATCTCGAGCCGGGTCTCACGAGCATAAAGTTTGCCGAGTGTTCCTAGCGTAAAGCTCCCCTCGCGTAAAGCCTTGATCGAGAGTTGGCGTGCGTAAATCTTACGAGCGTAAAGCCCGGCTAGCGTAAAACCCCACCCACATGTACCCTTGCTCGCGTAGAGCTATCTTACCTTGCTCTTGCTAGCGTAAGCCAGTTTACGCTTGAAGGCCCCTTGGTCTAGTGTAGTAGTACGCGCGTAGACACTTGAGTTCCTATGGCGTACACCTTTACCTGTTATATTTTTACGCCCATTTTATATCCTTACGCCTTTTGTCATGAACTTGATAATCTTGAATTTATTCAATATGTTTGGAAATTATAATTGAACATGGCATGGTATGACAAGTATACCTGACATGATTATCTCGAATTGCTGTTGCGACGGCTAACATGACATGATACGACTTGACAAGAATGATTGACCTGGACACCGTGGACGATTGTGTTTGTACAAATAAACCAGTACTATCTTGCATCATGTTTAGGACGGGAACCCTTGAATACCACGGTCAGGGGTACCTACTAAAATTGACTAAGGCTAATTAACTATAATAATTTAGTAGACATGAAGAGATTTTCAGCTACAGGCAATCCCGTTATCTGGGCGCATTCAGTGGACTTGTAGCCTACCGACGAGTAGGGCACATTTCCAGCACACAGTCACGTATTGCATTCTTTATAAACGGACATTCGACCTGGATAATCGGATGGTCTGCAGGACTTGTGGCTGTTGGGATAATCTTATTGCATCTTGCTAGTAACTAGGCCTGTGATAACCCTAGTTAGTTAAAGTATCAAGTCGTACTCGTGATTGGCCGTGATTGATTGGATGGAGTTTATTCCAGCTTAGTCTTATCCTGATCCTGTGCAAGATTGTGACATGACATGATTATTGATGCTTGCCTTAGCAATAACGATCGGGGGTCCAGTTCTGTTCAGGCGAAGGGTTACAACCCCGGTCCTTGTTTGGTTTAAGGGTTGTAACCTGGCTCCCGAAACAGTTCTGTGTCCTCTCTTCGTTATTGTCTTATTGCAACCCCATGCCATGTTCGTCATGTTTTACCTTACCTCAATACCATGATTAATTATGCTGGCCTTAGCAATAAAGATCAGGGGTCCAGTTCTGTTCAGGCGAAGGGTTACAACCCCGGTCCTTGTTTGGTTTAAGGGTTGTAACCTGGCTCCCGGAGCAGTTCTGTGTCCTCTCTTCGTTTATTGTCTTCACTGTACCAATAGTATTTGAGATGGGTCTCTATTCAGGTGAAGGGTTACAACTCCGGTCCTTGTTTGGTTTAAGGGTTATGACCTGGCTACTTGAATGGTTTCCTCATACTCAGTTTACTGTTGTTATCTCTATTATATCAATTCTTTATTTATTTAATATTCTATTATGATATGCTGGTTTTAGTTCCTAAGTGAAGCCTCCTTGTGGCGCTTGCTCTTTCTGGGGTCTGACCTAGCTAGTTTTGTATGGCCAGATATCGGAGCAGCTCCAGAGGATCTACCTGTCTTCCAGCCAGATGGTGGCCACCAGGCGTAACCCTGGAAACGAGTGGGTTTTTTTGTCCTCCCACTTTATTGTAAAAATTATTCTTTTGAGGCGTTTAGCCGACGAGCACATGTTAGCTCGCATTGCACCTTTACTTACTGTCTGCCTACAGGCTGTAACATGATTGACAAATCCTAGGGTTGATCATCTATTGACTAAAACTCTTGCTAGTCTTGATATTTTGTATGACTAGCTTCATGATCATCCGAATATGTAATGTATGGGACACCTTACTATTGTATATTTGGTGCTCTGACATCTTGTAACTATTACTACTTGCTTGTGATTGAGACAATAGGCTTGTTCATGACCATAGGAGACTGTTGGCTTGTAGTTATACCCTCATGTATCTAGACAGCCGTGACCGTATAGCGAGTGGATTGTACTTCAATATACGTAGCTGGCTATGTACGCCCCCTCTCTCCAGTATTCTGGTTCTGGGGCGTTACAGCTCTCCCCAGCACTCTTGCCGTTACCGGTAGAGTAGGAGGCCATAAGAGATTTGGCAGCGTAGGTGGGCGTCTAGGCGGAGCAATACCTGAATAGATGTTTTGGCAAAACAATTTTATAATCATTATGGACCTATGATTCACTTTTACATGACTGAAACTTCATAAATCTTTGTTCTACAATATAGTTAAGAATACACATACTTAAAATATGCATAGTATATAAAAATACTAATAAAATAGTAAAAAATCCAAAATATATCAAGCACCTAGGTCGTAGGCAAACCCTCTTTATTGTAATCCGCCTACTATCATTTATAGCCGAGTTTCTAAATAAGATTTTAGTTCATAGTTCTTCATTCAAAGCGGATCTAAACTTACATATGATTGCCTAGGCCGACTCGTTTGTGAGTCTGTTACATTTTTTAAGTATCTGACAAACTGTGTGATGTACTATGACCCAGATAGGGACCCTTGGGTAAATTGAGCCTATTGGTTTAAGTTTTCCTTGAAGGCCATGAAGACATAGAAATGTGATAATGCATGTTCAGATTCAAGTGGTAATTGGTGGTTCACCTCTTGCATCACTAAGGGTCTCTATGTTCTTCCAAAAAGTCATAGCCTCAACTATCATGTGACCTGCACCTTACGCTTCTCAAATATTTGGTGCCATTTAAATTAGTGGATTACGCTTGAACTCTAGTCTAAAAAGGTATGTTGGTCATCTTCGCCATTAAACGTGGGTGCTTGGAGTTGGAGATATGGATCTGTTTGTTTTCATCATGATCTTGGTCGTCATTTTGACGATTCCTACGTTTACAATGATTACAACCAACCACGTCGTCATGTAGACACCCTTCGATTGTCTTTTCATCTGACTCGACATTAGACTCACCTCTAGCATGTTCTTAACAACCTCGAGGGTTTTGTTCTAGGGCTACTAACCTAGTACTAATCTCATCCATCTGGTTTATAATTTGGGTGGTCATGTTAGTCATTTAGTTTGTATGTATTGGCGAAGGTATCATGTACCTTACGTAGTGGGCATATGCAAGCAAGTCCCAGGACTTGGACACAACACAATTATGTCTCTAAGCTAGACTCGCCTAAGGGAGGGACTCTAGAGAGGGTCAAGGTTGAGACTTTAGGTTTTAGTCTAGACTCGACTTACCATACATGGCTCATTCATGATTTTATAACCTTGAATTTGTGAAGGAGTTGAAGTTTGATTATCCTTAAGTTAATAACTAGACTTACTCCTAACTAGTGAGGAAATGGTTGCATGATTGAGGCTCGTCAAACTCACGCATCAGAATTTCCTCCATGTAAGGGAAATAGTTATAAGTTTATTTTCTTATCTTGGACAAGAAAGATCGTTAGTGAAAGCCTGAAAAGGTTTACTTTTTTCTCGAGTTTACCTAGAACAGTTCTATTAATTTAGCCAAAATTCCTAGGACCAATGCCAAGTTGATTTTATAATTAATGTTGGTTTTGGAAATGTAAGGATTGTAATTTATGGGGACCGTATCTTGCTCAGGGTGTTTCCCTCAAATTGATTTAATGCAAAATGAACTAACTTATGAAATCACGGTTATTAATCAAATTAGGAGTGCATTGATTTGGTTTTGTGTGATGCAACATGAATATTGCGTCCTAGAATAATTGATTCTAAATGATATGACAAGATCTTGTTCATGCGAGAGCATGAAAGTTGTGCTCCGATACCAGAATGATGCATGTCATGAATGGGCTTTAGATGTATAACACAAGAACCAAGTTAATATTGTTCAATATAATATCTCATTTGATTCTTTAGTTAAAAACGGTAAATTTTTAGCAATAGACTAGCAACAATCCAAGCAAACATGTTGTCCTTTAATCTTAATTCGCAAGATCAAATTAATACAAAATAGATCTCTTTATATTGGACAATTCAAATTAGATGTAATTTGTCGTTAGTAGAAGAACTCACTTTTCTATTTGTGGTTTTGGCAGTGAATAAATATTTACATAAAGAATGATGGATTTTAGATTCGTAATATGCCAAATACAAGTTAAGGCTTATCCAAGTTGTATATGATTCCACATGCTCCAAAGTTTATGAAAAATTGTTTCGTCGGATGCGGATGATTTCTACCTTCAAGCGATGATGACAACTATCTTCATGGGATCGCTTTGATGCCTTCTTCTTCTTCAAGGGATTCCAAATGATAGGGCTTGGAGTAGTGGCGGCTAGGGTTTGAAAATGAAGTAATGGGATTCATGATTGAAATAAATGAGGGAGGCACAGAACATAACATTCTAGAAAAAAAGAGGGGAATATTCACTTAATAGTAAACACAATTTTATTTATTTATTCATTCAGTGCAATTACATACCCCCAGGCCCTTTATTTGTAGCCTTCTCAACATCTCTCATACTCACCAACTTTCAATGTGGGACTAAACTACTTAATAAAAAATAATGAGCCAACATGTGTTCCTTATTTGACTAAGTAAAATAACAAATTTGAACTTTTCAGCAGCATCCGATGGACATCACTTTGACTCGATATTTGTAGCGACGATGTGGATAATATTTGAGCCTCTGGTGAGATATCCTCGTCAGATTGTGATACCAATAACACCTACATTACACAAAAATTTGGGCTTGAGTATTTCATAGAATATCATACACGATTTAGAAATATGAGCCTATATTTTTTTGTAGAATTAGTAGATTGTAAATATAATTTTTGATACTAGCAATCTGCGATTGAATGTTGATTCTCCGTCCTATTCTTTCTTGTAGTTCTTAGATATACCAATTATTAATTTTGAATATTTTGCATTTTCTTTTGGCACAATCGTTTGAGTTCAAAGAAATAGGTTCATTCATAAACAATTGTTAGAGTATTGAGTCTATATTTTATTGATAAATTCTCATATCTGTGAGTTGTTTTTTGTTGCCAGTGTGTGGCAGTAAAAGTTTTTGAACTTACAAGGGTGGCATTAGTTGATGTTGCGGTTGAGGTAAGGATCATGATCACCCTACTTTACTTTTTGGTAAATTGTTTTGAAATTGAAAATCCAAATTATTCAACTTGTATTTTTATGTCAGTCTTCTATTGAAAGTGTCTATTCTTGGACAGGCTACTAGTGCTCGTCCCATTCTCTAACTTGATTAGATGAAGTTAATAATTGTTTATTATTATTTGGACCATATATAAATGATCTTTGTACCATATTTCTTTTTAATTGTCATGCTTAAGAAGGTTTAAGGTAAAATGTGTTGTGTATAATGGCTTCATTATCATGCCATCTTGCTAGCCTTGGGAATTAGAAAGTATGACCTGTCACAAAAAGGCAATAGACTATGGTTAAACCACAGAGGTTTCCTCTTGCTATCTCAGACATTGATAAGATGCTTCACCCTAAGATCACTATCAAAATGATCCTATACTGGATTGGTTTCGTTCTCTACATGCCAATGCTAGCATGTCTGTTCAGTAGGTTATCTATCTCATGCATCAGAAGCTAACTAATGCCTCCCTATATCTCAATCTTGGAACAAGATGAACTTTGAGATTAATAGACACATCAACCATGTCCATCTCTGTAAAACCCCTAAATTTCTATTATTTTTTTTATTTATTAAATTTGGTACCGATTTAAAAAAATTTGTTTTGTACGTCGCGTAGTCGTATTGTACGTCGCGCACAAAATTTTATTTTTCGTAATTGCTCGACGAGTGCGAATATGTGCGAGCGTACATATTTTAGAAAAATATTTTGTTCTATTTTTTATAGTTTCAAATAATAGATATAATAATTAGTTTTGCTATCATTTATAAGCTTGTTATTTTTACGTCATTTCTAAAAGTTATTAATAATAAATAATATTTTTGTATACTAGAAAAGCATAATTATGTAAAGAATATTTGTGCATGCATATATTTCGTAATTATTTATTAGTCTATTTTAAATAAAAATATAATTTTTGAGATCTATTAATATTAATATTTTATTATTCAAAAAGATATTTAAAAATATTTATTATTTTCGAAATTATTATTATTGGTATTTTGAAAAATATATTTGGAAGTTATTGTAGCCATTTAAATCTTGATTTGATTTTTGGATTTATTTAAATAGATTAAATTAATATCCATATTTAGAATTTGAATTATCTTATTTGATTTTAAAATAAAAAATAGAATTTCATTAGATTTAAATTGGATTTTGATTCGGATTTGGATTTATTTAAATTAATACATGAATTATCTAATTGGGTTTAAATCTTTTCCTAATCCTATCCAAATGAGAATTTCCACATCATATAAATAGGCAGGTACTCATCCATGTATTTCTATTCTCCAAATAATTTTTCCACAAATATTCGTGTATCGTGTCTGTGCCCGTGTCCTCTTCCCATCCACTATAACTTCTATTACATTTACATATTTTCGTAATCATGTCCGACACACAGGACATGATTCGTTCAAAAATTCTAACTCTCACGTGCAGCCCACTGTGTCCGACAACCCGAACACAGATTACACCCGTCGTGTCCAAATAACACGACACAAAACCAAACCCTAACCCTAACTTCCTTGGCTGCGTCCCTAGCCGAGCCAACTCGGCCACCCCGTTTTAGACCACGGCAGCCACCACCGTCGGCATCACCGTCGACTCGTCACCAGCCCCCTACCAGCATCTGACCTCCTCACAATCCCGACCAAAATGGCAGCCCCAAACCTCCTTCTCCCTGACCGACCCTCCGACCTAACTCCATTAATGATCCAGCCCAACTCTTTCAACCACCCCGGCCAACGGCCGCACACCCGACCGCGGCCACTGCCACTGCCCGATCCTACCTCCCTACCAGCCACCGCCATACTCCTTCCAACACCAACTCCACTGCCACCGCTAAGCCAGCAACTCTCCGACTCACTAGATCCCCGCAGCTGCTCTTACGGCCATCTTGGCGGTAGCACTAAGAAAAATCTACCGCCATCACCATCGTCCCCCGATACCACCGTCACAACAAACCCCACCGGCCGCCACCACCCAAAAATTCAGAAAAACAAAGGAGAACCACCACCTTACCTGCCCTCCGTCGCCGTGGACGCGCCTCCAGCCGCATCCCCGCGAGCCGCCCGCCGTAGCCCTCCTCCTCTGGCCGCGGCGTGCCCTAGCCGTCATTCCCCTTTCCTCCGTCGTGCACTGAGCCGCTTCCCGAGCTCCCACCGACCGCCTCCTGGTGCTGAGCCCGACCCCTTTCCCATCAGCATCGTCTTCCTCCTCCCACTTCCGCTCGGCCGAGATCCGCTGCAGCGCCCCGTCCGCTCAGCCAAACCCTCTCAAATTCCCTCGCCGTGCCCGTTCGCTCGACCGCCTCCACTAAACCCCGCATCCGCCGGATCTGTCCAGCCCTTTCCTCTCACCTTCGCGTCCGCCGCCGATGAGCCGGCCGAGCCATCCCGACGAGCCCCTTCCTCTTCCTCCCGCTTCCTCGTCCCACGCTCTTCCCTCTCTCCCATTTCTCTTTCTCTCTCTTCAAAAGGGTTTTTGTCAGGGAAGAGCACATGTGCTCGAGTGTGTGTTTTTGTTTTTATTTTTTTTACTTTACTTTTAACTGTTGTAATTATCATTATTAGTATTATTAATTATTATTATTATTATTATTATTATTATTATTATTATTATTATTATTATTATTTCATTATTATTATTATTATTATTTTCATTATTTTTATTATTATTATTTTATTTATTTATTCTTTATTTGTACAAAATCTATTGTATGGTTATAATTGCTATATTACTATTATCATTAATGTTATTCTGATATTAATTAAATATATTTGTTTGGCTTACTTATATTAATTTTGTTAATTATTATTAATATACATCGAGATATTTTTGAACTATATTAGCGTATTATTTTTTTGGATGATTCTAATATTTTCTACCCAGTTGAATTATAGCTTTAATATATGAAAAGTGTTTTTTATGACTTTTAGATATTTATTTAGAATATTTTGAATAAAAGAAAACATAGAATTTTTGTCTAAAGCGGTTTTCCAAATTTTTATGTGTTTATCAAAAATTATTTTTACTAATAAAAAAATATAGCTCCTATCTAATATCTAATTTTTGACAACTTAGAGTTTCTGCCGAAAATAATTTTTCTTGACTTTAAGTATTTAAGTATTTTTCCTATAAATATTTTGACTCATGAAAACTAGTTTTAGGAATTATAAATATTTTCTAAAATTCGTATATATAATATTTATCCATTATTTCTTTGATTTTCTCCTGTCCGTAACCAATCTTCCTATCCCTTTGCCAATTCTTTCCTTCCACCTATCGTCCCTAGCTAATTCGACCGTTCTGGACCCAATGGAACTGTCCGTACCACCACCAGAGGTCACCTAGCATAGTTGTTGTACCGAAGTTGCAGTTCATACTACCTTGATCATCACAGCACACCAGGCGTCCTACCAGGCAAGACACCTTGCCATTTGTTGTTTATTTATTTTAGATCATATTTCATGCATTATTTATTTTCTTTATGCAAAATAAATTGTGATACATGGCATAACCTGTTAGAACTTACTGTTCATTATTATTTCCTCCTACGTATTATTTTTCTTACACATTAACCCTAGATTTAAGGGACCACCTTGTGTGTTGCATTCATTGGCCTTGACACGTTGTAACACGAAGTTGTGTGTCGCATATAGAACACGGACATGCATGATTAGCTGGCCACCGGTATGTATAAGCCGTACGATAGAAATAACCGCTAATAGAGGTTGTATGCTTAGTTTGACTTAGCGGTTATAGAGGTTGTATGTTGTGGATACAACATAGTAGGCATTGGACGGGGAGGACAATTTCTTAGCGTATGAGCTTCGATGCACTTTTCCTTTTGTAACCCGTGAGCTCCGCCGGAGACCCGGGTCAGATTACCCATGATTACTGACGGCCACTGGCGATTCTGCGGAATGTCATACTCTTACTGATGGGGCCTCTGGTGCACAAGGGGGGACTATGCCGATCCTATTTAGCCAGGGCCCATGCGTAGGAAGGATTGTTCTTAAATAAATTTCACTTAGATCGGTTAGGCGCCTTTATCCGTTAGGTACGAGTACTTTCGGTTTGGGTACTTGTATCTGATCGTAGCTTGGAACAATAACTTGTCGCGGATTAGTTCGTCACATCTTGTCCTTGTTTGGTTGTAGATGTGACTTACTACTTCGATGAGAAGGTATTGAACCTTGTTGGGGTCCGGATACCATATTGGATTCATAGCATGGAAAGATACGTCGTCGTGAATTACCATCTCATGTCCTTGTTTGGTTGGAGGGATGGTACTCTCGTTCAATAGGTGTGTATTAGACCATATTATAATTCAATTGACTTATTTATTTGAGCAATATTTATTCAGTTTATATGGCATGAAATTATGTGTCTTGTTACGTCCCTCTGAGGACCTGGTTATCTCCCCAGGTGTCTGCTCTTGTCTTTCATAGGTGCTCTAGCTCTAGCCGTGATCCGCTCTATTTCTTCGAGGATGATTGCATTTTGGATCGTCTTCGCTTCACTCACCAAAATCTTTCTTTTGTTATGTATTTCTTTTCATCGTTGGTAGTGGATTTGTCTCCGCCCAACTACATGTACCAAATGACAATTTTATGGTTGATTATATGATATCTTTTATTCATATATTTTTGTGTGGATGAGATTAGTATGGTTCTACTGCATTTTACAGCTTATGTATTTATACGAGGTTTTCATATATTGGAGTATACTTCGTATGAATACAGCTGGCATATCTACGTTCCTAGTCCTACGTATTTTGGGACTAGGGCATTGCATGTTTTTGTGGTGGCCCATGCAGGTCAAGATAAATTGTTTGGTTACTTTACCGTGCCAACCAAGCCTGCGTATAGGATTAGAGTTTAGGATCTCATCCACAAACTTGACCTCTTTTCTCAATTCTATATTCAAACTACCGTTCGACTCATCAATTGCATCTTGCTTGATTCCTCTTAGCTTTATCTTCCCTTCGTGCTTGCTAGAGATTGACCCTACTAGTTAGATGTCCCAAACACCTTAGCTTAATTCTTTAAGTTGGGTAGAATACCCCACGACCTGACACACCCTTGACCATTAAGGGAATACCAATAGTATTTCTAGACCATAGAGACTAGAGGAATTTAACCCATTTGGTCAACCAAGCCTTGGTCAATAAAACCATAAAATGATAGTATAACAAGACTTAGATCCTTATGACTCTTAGACTATTCATATTTGTTTTTATTTTATCTACCCTCGTGCCTATATTTTGCTATCTAAATTAATGATGCTAATATAGCCTAGTATTTGCAAGCTAATCCTTATCGAGCTTGATCAAGACATATGCTATAGAGTGGCCACTCACTAACATATTATCTTATCAGAACCGGTGCATGATGGTCTGATCAACCAAGTGTACTTTGGTTCACTTTTTTCTATCGTTCTACGTGGATGGGGACATAGTTAAACCTGTCCTTTAGAGTCCCATCCACGACTGCCTTGAAAATTCTTTTTGAAATTATTCGGTCGCCTTTGAATCACGTATTCGTATTCGATAATGTCTCCTTCGAACTCTATATTGTTTTCGCCTTCACCTATTTTAGAAGGACGAAGGCGTTATACTAAGAACTTCCTCTAGCCTTCTTATCGATTATGACCATACTGTATTATTATTTTTCTATGATCTAGACCGTAATTTCTTACGGCATGATTTTGTCATTGTTTGTTCTCCATCGATACCCCCTTGTGTCTTCTCACCCGCTACTAAATTCTTAATTTCGTGGACAAAATTCTTTTAAGTTGGGAAGGATGTAAAACCCCTAAATTTCTACTATTTTTTTATTTATTAAATTTGGTACTAATTTAAAAAAATTTGTATTATACGTCGCGTAGTCGTATTATACGTCGTGCACGAAATTTTATTTTTCGTAATTGCTCGACGAGTGCGAATATGTGCGAGCGTACATATTTTAGAAAAATATTTTGTTCTATTTTTTTATAGTTTCAAATAATAGATATAATAATTAGTTTTACTATCATTTCTAAGCTTGTTATTTTTATGTCATTTCTAAAAGTTATTACTAATAAATAATATTTTTCTATACTAGAAAAGCATAATTATGTAAAGAATATTTGTGCATACATATATTTCGTAATTATTTATTAGTCTATTTTAAATAAAAATATAATTTTTGAGATCTATTAATATTACTATTTTATTATTCAAAAAATATTTAAAAATATTTATTATTTTCGAAATTATTATTATTGGTATTTTGAAAAATATATTTGGAAGTTATTGTGGCCATTTAAACCTTGATTTGATTTTTGGATTTATTTAAATAGATTAAATTAATATCCATATTTAGAATTTGAATTATCTTATTTGATTTTAAAATAAAAGATAGAAATTCATTAGATTTAAATTGGATTTTGATTCGGATTTGGATTTATTTAAATTAATACATGAATTATCTAATTGGGTTTTAAATCTTTTCCTAATCCTATCCAAATGACAATTCTCACATCCTATAAATAGGTACGTACTCATCCATGTATTTCTATTCTCTAAATAATTTCTCCCCAAATATTCATGTATCGTGTCTGTGCCCGTGTCCTCTTCCCATCCACTATAACTTCTATTACATTTACATATTTCCGTAATCATGTCCGACACACCGGACATGATTCGTTCACAAATTCTAACTCTCACGTGCAGCCCTCTGTGTCCGACAACCCGAACACAGATTACACCCGTCGTGTCCAAATAACCCGACACAAAACCAAACCCTAACCCTAACTTCTTTGGCTGCCTCCCTGGCCGAGCCAACTCGCCACCCCATTTTAGACCACGGCAGCCAACACCGTCGGCATAACCGTCGACTCGTCACCAGCCCCATACCAGCATCTGACCTCCTCACAATCCCGACCAAAACGGCAGCCCCAAACCTCCTTCTGCCTAACCGACCCTCCGACCTAACTCCATTAATGATCCAGCCCAACTCTCTCAACCACCCAGGCCAACGGTCGCACACCCGACCGCGGCCACTGCCCGATCCCACCTCCCTACCAGCCACCGCCATACTCTTTCCAACACCAACTTTGCTGCCACCGCTAAGCCAGCAACTCTCCGACTCACTAGATCCCCGCATCTGCTCTTACGGCCATCTTAGCGGCAGTACTAAGAAAAACCTACCGCCATCACCATCGTCCCCCGATACCACCATCACAACAAACCCCACTGGCCGCCACCACCCAAAAATTCAGAAAAACAAAGGAGAACCACCACCTTACCTGCCCTCTGTCGTCGTGGACGCGCCTCCAGCCGCATCCCCGTGAGCCGCCCACCGTAGCCCTCCTCCTCCGGCCGTGGCGTGCCCTAGCCGTCGTTCCCCTTTCCTCCGCCGCGCACTGAGCCACTTCCCGAGCTCCCGCCGACCGCCTCCTAGCGCTGAGCCCGACCCCTTTCCCATCAGCACCGCCTTCCTCCTTCCACTTCCGTTCGGCCGATATCCGCCGCAGCACCCCGTTTGCTCAGCCAAACCCTCTCCAATTCCCTCGCCGCGCCCGTCCGCTCGACCGCCTCCACTAAACCCCGCATCCGCCGGATATGCCCAGCCCCCTTCCTCTCACCTTCGCGTCCGTCGCCGATGAGCCGGCCGAGCCATCCCGACGAGCCCCTTCCTCTTCCTCCCGCTCTTTCCCGCTTCCTCGTCCCACGCTCTTCCCTCTCTCCCATTTCTCTTTCTCTCTCTCCAAAAGGGTTTTTGTCAGGGAAGAGCACATGTGCTCGAGTGTGTGTTTTTGTTTTTGTTTTTTTACTTTACTTTTAACTGTTGTAATTATCATTATTAGTATTATTAATTATTATTATTATTATTATTATTATTATTATTATTATTATTATTATTATTATTTTATTATTATTATTATTATTGTTATTTTTATTATTGTTATTATTATTATTTTATTTATTTATTCTTTATATGTACAAAATCTATTGTATGGTTATAATTGCTATATTACTGTTATCATTAATGTTATTTTGATATTAATTAAATATATTTGTTTGGCTTACTTGTATTAATTTTGTTAATTATTATTAATATACATCGAGATATTTTTGAACTATATTAGCGTATTATTTTTTGGATGATTCTAATATTTTCTACCCAATTGAATTATAGCTTTAATATATGAAAAGAGTTTTTTATGACTTTTAGATATTTATTTAGAATATTTTGAATAAAAAAAAATAGAATTTTTGTCTAAAGCAGTTTTCCAAATTTTTATGTGTTTATCAAATATTATTTTTACTAATAAAAACATATAGCTCCTATCTAATATCTAATTTTTGACAACTTAGAGTTTCTGCCGAAAATGATTTTTCTTGACTTTAAGTATTTAAGTATTTTTCCTATAAATATTTTGACTCATGAAAACTAGTTTTAGGAATTATAAATATTTTCTAAAATTTGTATATATAATATTTATCCATTATTTTTTTGATTTTCTCCTGTCCGTAACCAATCTTCCTATCCCTTTGCCAATTCTTTCCTTCCACCTATCGTCCCTAGCTAATTCGACCGTTCTGGACCCAATGAAACTGTTCGTACCACCACCAGAGGTCACCTTGCATACTTGTTGTACCGAAGTCGCAGTTCGTACTACCATAATCATCGCAGCACACCAGGCGTCCTACCAGGCAAGACACCTTGCCATTTGCTGTTTATTTTTTTAGCTCATATTTCATGCATTATTTAGTTTCTTTATACAAAATAAACTGTGATACATGGCATAACCTGTTAGAACTTACTGTTCATTATTATTTCCTGCTATGTATTATTTTTCTTACACATTAACCCTAGATTTAAGGGACCACCTTGTGTGTTGCATTCATTGGCCTTGACACGTTGTAATACGAAGTTGTGTGTCGCATGTAGAATACGGACATGCGTGACTGGCTGGCCACCGATACGTATAAGTTGTGCGATAGGAATAACCGCTAATAGAGGTTGCATGCTTAGTTTGACTTAGCGGTTATAGAGGTTGTATGTTGTGGATACAACATAGTAGGCATTGGACGGAGAGGACAATTCCCTAGCGTATGGGCTTCGATGCACTTTTCCTTTTGTAACCCGTGAGCTCCGCCAGAGACGCGGGTCGGATTATCCATGATTACTGACGGCCACTGGCGATTCTGCGGAACGTCATTCTCTTACTGATGGGGCCTCTGGTGCCCAAGGGGGGACTATGCCGATCCTATTTAGCCAGGGCCCATGCGTAGGAAGGATTGTTCTTAAATACATTTCACTTAGATCGGTTAGACGCCTTTATCCGTTAGGTACAAGTACTTTCGGTTTGGGTACTTGTATCTGACCGTGGCTTGGAACAATAACTTGTCATGGATTAGTTCGTCACATCTTGTCCTTGTTTGGTTGTAGGTGTGACTTACTACTTTGATGAGAAGGTATTGAACCTTGTTGTGGTCCGGATACCATATTGGATTCATAGTATGGAAAGATACGTCGCCGTGAATTAGTTTACCATCTCCTGTCCTTGTTTGGTTGGGGGGATGGTACGCTCGTTCAATAGGTGTGTATTGGACCATGTTATAATTCAATTGACTTATTTATTTGAGCAATATTTATTCAGTTTATACGGCATAAAATTATGTGTCTTGTTACGTCCCTCTAAGGACCTGGATATCTCCCCAGGTGTGTGCTCTTGTCTTTCGCAGGTGCTCTAGCTCTAGCAGTGATCCGCTCTATTTCTTCGAGGGTGATTGTATTTTGGATCGTCTTCGCTTCACTCGCCAAAATCTTTCTTTTGTTATGTATTTCTTTTCATCGTTGGTAGTGGATTTGTCTCCGTCCAACTACATGTACCAAATGACAATTTTATGGTTGATTATATGATATCTTTTATTTATATATTTTTGTGTGGATGAGATTAGTATGGTTCTACTGCATTTTACAGCTTATGTATTCATACGAGGTTTCTATATATTGGAGTATACTTCGTGTGAATACAGCTGGCATGTCTACGTTCCTAGTCCTACGTATTTTGGAACTGGGGCGTTACAATCTCCCCAAATATTTCAAAGGCATTCGAGGAGCATTCCACTCAGGTATGGGACTAATGATGTAAGGCTTCGTTTGATTACATATCACTTTGCACTCCCAATTAGAGGAAATCATCTTGCATGAAAGATGAATTAATATGAGCAATAATTTCACTTTTATATATATATATATATATATATATATATATATATATATATATATATATATAGAAAAATAAAGCTTTATATATATCTGGGATATGTACAATTATAAAATGAGGGTGATCAACCCAGATCCAAAATGAAACAACAAAAAACCTGCTCCAAACAAAGAGACCTACCAAAAAAGCCCTAGTACAAAAAGAAAAAAAAAACAAACCCTTATATTTACTGCCTCCCCATCGCCGCATCAACCTTTTCCTTTTGCCGTCTAGTTTCAAATAAAAGCTGCTCCTTCGAATACCCATATCTCTCATACCTTTTGCTTATTTCTGTTCTTCCATATAACCTAAACCACTGCACCATCGGTTCTTCTAGCCTCTTTCGGTCTTGGAAGACTCCACCAAAGTCTAATCTTGTCTTCAAAAGATCTCCTCTCCGAGGGTATCCCCCTGTCAGCGCCCACTTGATTCCATATCTCACATGTTCAAGTTCCTTCAGAGAACAAATGGAAAATAGATTCTACCTCTCTTCCATCGCAATATTGACATATCTTCTCATTTACAATATCCATCCTTCGAATAAAATCATCGGTGAGGAGTTTTTCCTTCAAAGCTCTCCATAATAGGATGACCCACTTGTTAGGTAGGCCGTAGGTCCACAAATTAGCAAGCAGCGGCTCCCCGGCCTGCCGATTCCTGGTAATACTCCAAGCAGTACCGAGGTAGAAAGCCCCTGTGCTGGTAGCACTCCATACCAACCTATCCTTCACCTCCGATAGCACTATGTTTTTTTACTGCTTCCACCTTATTACTCCCAAACAAAGAAGAAAAAAGCTCGAAGTCCCACCCGCTCCTGCCGTGCCAAAGCTGGTAGACTTATTTCACTATCGTAGACAGAGCAATGGGAATGTGCTGCCCATCCCTGACCTAGTTCTCTCTGAGTATATCAAAATTGCCTCTACCTACATACATCTTTGTCACTACCACATTTTAGTCTTGAGGGTATTTTGGTTATTTTGATTTTTGTGAATTATTTTATTAATAATTGCATCGGTGTTGTGATTTTTGACTTTTGCTAGTTGTGACTTTAGAGACTAGCCTAGAGTTTGACTTTGACTTTAGTGACTTAGTTAGCATGGTGTAGGACCCTAATGTGACTTAAGTTAGTCTTAGTTGACTTGAGTGTGGCTAGGGTTCATGAGAGGATTGGGAGAGTTATGTATTTTGGACTTATAGCTAAGGGGTTGAGCTAGCTAACTTATGAACTTGGCTCAAGCCCTTTTACATGAAACCCTAACCCTAATCCCCTATATGGCCGGCCACCATAGCCCATTTTAAACCTAATTTCAGCCTATATAATGTCTCCTCATAACCACTTGCCTCTTTTAGAAATTCTCCTTTAGAAAACCCTAATTTCTTTCCCCTTTCATCATTCCTCCACCAAATTGATCCCAATCTTTTGCATTTGAATCCAAATCAGGAGTAGAAGAAGAAGGAGGCTAGCTTGCAAGAAGGGGAGCTTATTGGGACATAGCTTGAGGAAGGAGACTTCACTATTTGGGGCTTTTTCTTGGAGATTGGATCCCTATAGGTACTCCTAACAAATCACCCTAAAATCCTGATTTTATTCCATAGATGCATCCATCTAGGTGTCCCCTAGCTGTAGGAAAAGTTTGGTGGAAATTCGTGTTGATTTGGTGTCCGTATCGGACACGTATCAGTGTAGGCTTTTAGGTTTTTGATGAAATGCCAAAGAGAGATTTTTGTTGCTGTTTTTGAATTCTTTTTGAACTGATTTGTGGAGCTTCATGTGCTCTTTGATTTTATACACGACTGCGTTGATTTTCGTGTCTTTATTGTGTCCAAAACTGGATTCTGGACACGCAACACGAGCCTCGCTCGGATGCCCTGCTACCCGACACTCTATCTGGATACGATACGCCACGTGGTGGCCTGACACTTGGCTGGTAGGTCGGGGCAGTGACTGACAGGTCACCCCCCAAGCCATGTGTGGCCACGTGTCGTATCGAACACGTTCTCACGAACGCACGTGTTTTACAATGACACGGTTCACCCGATTCCCTTCGACTGATACGTGTGTCGTATCACACACAGACATGTTTTGAACCCAAATCAGGGTGTCGACTCTCTAGCCCTATCTATGACGAATACGTGGACACGAGCACGAGGTTTCATGTGTCGTGTGTCGTGTGCACGAACTCGTGTTCCCGCTGCACGACGTTGTGCTGTGCAGTAAGTGTCTGTACATGCCTAAATCATTCTGGACACTTCGTATCCACTTGGGTGGACACGAAACCCTCTCTAACACACGGACACATGTGCCTAACACCTGTGCACATACTGATTTAATGTTTATTTGAATTTCATTTGAATTTGGGTTCTTGATATTGGGCTGAAATAAAAATCGGGTAAATAGCTGATACTGAGTTTTGAGATTCGAAATGTATGATTCAATGTTATTTCTGTTAGGTTATCATAACTGGTATATAATGATTCATATTCAGGTTGGTATGTTTGGTTTTCATTTTTTTAATTGGGTTCATTTTCGAAGGAACTGTCATTCACTGATACTTGAACTGAATAGGGGATAAGGACTTGGGGTTATGCATATATAAATGTGCGTTGACTTGAATGAGAGTAACATGATATATTTTCCTGAGATAACCAAACCACTGCTGTACACTCATAAACTGATTTCACACCCTCACTATCACTCTCATCTTCCTATACACACACATATATATTACTGCTGCTTGACTGAAACCTGGGAACACTATAAACTAATGTACATGACATGCACACACACACACACATATTACTGCTGTTTTGACTGAAACCTGAGAACACACTACACATGTATGCCTCACACACACTCCATATCACTCAGGAACTGACACACACACACACATACATCCTGTCAGCCTCATAATTGAATATACACACACTATGTGATCTATACACACACACACCCCCTCATCTCGCACACAGTTGACACACACACACACATGTCACTCACTGAATACACACACACTATGAAACAGTGGTACACACACCCCCTAAGCACTGTTACACAAATACCTTTGTACACACACACACCATATCACTATCCATTATAATGTTGACACACACACTCACCCTACTTACATATATGTGTACCAAGTTGTGCCTTGCTTGTGTATTAGGCATTAGCCAATATGAATACCTATGTATATATTGTGTAAGGATGAATATGCATAGTTGTATTTGTGTGTGATAACTTGTTAGGGTTTTGATTGCGCTTGAGTGCTAGCCTAGGCTTGGTTAGGCTTAGTGAGACTTGATTGGACTAAGATTGGCCTAGTTGACCTAGTTTGACTAGTGAAGTTGACTAGAGTTGACAAAGAGTTGACTTTAGTCTAGAATGACCTAGAATTCATATAAAATACATTCTAAAGTTTAATATTACCATTCTGGACATGTTGTGACCTGTGTTGCTCTAAATAGGACTCATCTACTCTGTCTGGACATATATACTCATCGGATACTCAGGATACCAGGCGAGTACATTCTCTGACCATTTCATACTTGATAGGATTTATATTTATTCTCTAGATTACTTTACTTGATGCTGTCACGTTGTTAACACGGATTGGTACTATATGGATCCCTTCATGAGATGTTATCCCTTTCGGGAGCAACGGGTTATGTCATGTCATGTGCATTTTATTTTCATCATGTACTCCGGTGCTTTCACTATTCATGTGCACTCTTGTGATTCATGTAATTTTATGTTCACAGAGCCCCTTATGTATACTTCATGTGCACCCATTTATGGGCCCCCATGTGAAATCATGTACAATAACATAACTTGTCTGGATCCATGTGTATTGATTGGGATACGGGAGAGTATAAACGGTCATGTGAATAATTCCAAAGTAGTGTAGTCATGTGCAAACTCTTAGAATAATCATGTGCAAATTCAAGCCGTTCACATGTCTATCTTGTACTCTACATCACTAGCCACTGTTAATTCTTTACTTATAGTAGATATTTCTTTACAGTCATCTCTTTTACTTCATATATATTCTCCAGCGTTTTATGTATCTTACTCTATAGTATATTTACATTTTCTGTCATATTATGAACTGCATGAGATATATTGTGCTCGTTCATGTCTTGACTGGACCTGTTGAAATATTACAAATGACATTGAGGAGTTCTGTCCTACATACTATGGAGCAGGCCTAGATGACACATGTGAGCTGGACTCCCAAGAGGACCTAGCCCTTACAAAGGACATTACCCAGTAGTCTAGGCTAGTTAGCTAGACTAGTTATCTTACTTTATTGTCGTGTCTTATTTTGGATATATTATGTACTTATTTGGGATTTTGTTATTCTGGATGTTGTGGAGATGATATCTTAGACTCTTAGACTTCTTCTCCTATTGTATTTAATTTGGCGACTTTCATATCTATTTATCTCATCGTATTTTCTACCTTAGCTGTGATTGTGTTGTATATTTCTATATTGTCCTTCATTCGGAGTGTATACATTGTACAGGTACCTTATAATTGTTAGATGCATGTGACCTAGGACAGCATTCTACCACTGATACTGCGGCGTAGACTGGACGTACCCAATTCTCGTACCCCTACACTGGGTGCGGGTCGTGACACATTTTTAGTGGTATTCGAACTAGAGTATCACTACAGCCTGCAGTAGGATATAGGATATAGTTTGGAGGTACTCAATCACATTAGGAAAACTTTGATCCAATATTTGCTATCTAAATTCTTGTTGATTAAATATTTTCCTTTGAATAAATAAACTGTCCTCCTTTGATTTTTTGCTTCATTCTCAGTAATTGCTTCTTGTTTTGATCTGTCTTCAGGATGGTTATGGAGACACGATATCATCGCTTCGGTCCGGGGGATACTATAGAGAGGTCGGCCACCTCTTATCCTGTTCAGCAGGGCCTCGAGATCGCAGCTCCTGTTGAGCCGACTTAGGTTGGCGCTTCTGCTACATTTGGAGGTGTACCTCCGCCTGTACAGAGACCTTCCCCTGTCATTCCTGATTTCTTTCGGCAGCAGCCAACATTCGGATCTATTGACGCAGGGCAGTTATTCGACTTCCTTCAGAGGATGGTAGAGGGCCAGCGATATCAATCCGCTCATTTCCAGCAGGGCATAGAGAATGCCCATCAGCTTGCTCTGACGACTGTAGAGAGAGTTATTGTGCTGCCGCAGGCAGCCCAGATGCAGCTATATCAGTCGAGGACACCAGGGATCCAGAACTTCCAGAAGATGCGTCCGCGGGACTTCTGCGGCACTGAGGGGATTCTGTATGCGGATGACTGGATAGAGCACATCGAGAAGATCTTCCGGTAGGCGGAGATTCCAGTACGACTGCAGATTGAGGCGTCAGGTAGTCAGATACAGGACCTGGCCCGCATATGGTACCAGACGGACCCAAAAGTTGGTACAGAGGGACAGACTTGGGCAACCTTCAAGAAGCTGTTCAAGGAGAAGTTTTTTCCTAACACAGCTCTTGGCGCCCTGGAGATGCAGTTTGAGAGCTTAGTTCAGGGCAGTCAGACTGTCGAGGAGTACGCTGGGGAGTTCTGCCGTCTGGGCAGATTTGTTGAGGGGCTCAGTGATATGGCGAAGGCCCAGAGATTCCTGAAGGGCATAGTCAAGGAGGTCAAGTCCTTGACCAAGAGTGACCGAAGTGCCACTTTTGAGGAGATTCTGGTGGGTGCCTTAGCAGCAGAGGATGATCTTGAGCTAAGGCTCAAGAGGGGACGAGACGCTCAGGGAGCCAGTGGCAGCGGAGGACCGGCCAAGAGGCTTCACTTTTAGCAGCAGCATCAGCAGCAGCAGAGGCAGTTCCAGCCACAGCAAAGGCAGTTCCAGCCATAGTAGTTCCAAGGTCAGGGCCGTGCACCTTTCCAGCAGGTATAGCAGCAGCCGAGGGTTCAGCCACAGGCACTCGGCAGCAGCCCATTAGTTGTAGTTTCTACAAGAAGCAAGGGCATGTGTGGAATAACTGCAGAAGGAGGCTCGGGAGGTGCCTACTATATGGTTTGGCGGAGGACCAACTGAGGGAGTGTTCCATGTCTTCAGGACGAGCAGCTCAGGGAGCGGGGGCCAGAGCTCCCACAGTACAGCAGAAGGGACCCTTACATACTCAGCAGCAGAGGTTCGCTCAGCATCAGCAGCAGGCCAGGGGAGGTCAGCAGGGGCGAGCTTTCACCATGGCAGCTGAGGACGCAGAGGCTATCGGGAAGCTGATGGCAGGTTCTATTCTTCTCGACTCCATTCCAGCTTCTGTATTGTTCGATTCGGGAGCTTCCTACAGCTTTGTGTCCGTATCTTTTGCTATTAGACACCACCTTGTATCCGAATCGTTGCCTAGGACTTGCAAGATCACGACCGGGGGTAGTATTATCCTCGTTAGTGATATTTGCAAGGGTCGAAGAGTTGATTTGGGAGGCTGAGAGTTGGATGCGAGTCTGCTCGTGACGCCATTATCGAACTACGATATCGTACTCGGTATGGATTCGTTGAGCAGGAACCACACCAGCGTAGATTATCGCAGGGATAGAGTTCTTTTTAGAGCACCCGGACAGCCATAGTTCGAGTTCACCCGATGGCAGGTGGAGCAGAGCAGCGGAGTATCAGTTGAGGAGCAGGCAGTGCCACACCCTTTGATAGCGGAGATCATGGACGTCTTTCAGGAGGATTTGCCAGGACTACCATCGGATATAGATGTGGAGTTCTCTATAGACTTAGTGCCCGGTGTAGAGCCGATATCTCAGCACGTCTAAAGGGTGAACAACAGCGAGCTGGTAGAGTTGAAGAAGCAGGTGGATGAGCTGCAGGACAAGGGCTTCATCCGATCGAGTTCTTCACCATGGGGTGCACCGGTACTCATTGTACCAAAGTAGGATGGGTCGGTCGGGATGTGTATCGACTACAGGGCACTCAACAACCTCACCATCAAGAACAAGTATCCGTTGCCGAGGATCGATGATCTCTTCGATCAGCTAAGTGGGGGGAGGGTATTTTCTAAGATTGATCTGAGGTCAGGTTACCATTAGGTGAAGGTGAAAAAGGAAGATATCTCGAAGACCGTATTCAGGATGCGGTATGGCTAGTTTGAGTTCATGGTAATGCCATTTGGGTTGACTAATGCCCCGGTGGTATTCATGAACCTGATAAACAAGGTGTTCTACCAGTACTTGGACAAGTTCATGGTGGTGTTCATCGATGATATCCTAGTGTACTCGAAGGCTGAGGAGGGGTATGAGGAGCACTTAAGAGTGGTTCTGGAGACTCTCAGGAGGGAGAAGCTTTATGGCAAGCTTTCGAAGTGTGAGTTCTTCATGGACAGAGTTGACTTCTTAGGTCATGTGGTGACTGGAGATGGGATCTCAGTTGATCCAAAGAAGATCACGGTAGTTGAGGCTTGGACAGCACCGAGTTCAGTAGCAGAGATCAGGAGCTTCTTGGGATTGGCAGGCTATTATAGGAGGTTCGTGCAGGATTTCTCCCAGGTTGCAGAGCCATTGACTAGGCTGACCCGGAAGGATGCAGATTTTGTCTGGTCAGAGGAGTGTCAGGTCGCTTTTGATGAGTTGAAGAAGCGGCTGACGACAACTCCGATTCTAACATTGCCATCAGGATCAGGAGGGTTCACTATCTATAGTGACGCCTTAGGAAAGGGTTTGGGTTGTGTCTTGCAGCAGCATAGGAAGGTGATTGCCTATGCTTCCAGGTAGTTACATCCCTATGAGAAGAACTACCCTACCTACGACTGGAGTTGGTAGTAGTTATTTTTGCTTTAAAGTTATGGAAACACTACTTATACGGAGAGCGGGTGGAGAACGTTACAGATCATAAGAGCTTGAAGTATGTGTTTACATAGAAGGAGCTCAACATGAGGTAGCATAGGTGGTTGGAGTTGATAAAGGAATTTGATATGTCATTGCAGTATCACCCAGTGAAGGCCAACGTGGTTGTCGATGCCTTGAGTAGGTATCCGACAGCCATGTGTTTGACTATGGATTGTCACTTGCTAGCAGATTTGGAGAGCCTGGGGATCGAGGTGGTTGTGCTAGGATGTTGTTTTGCAGTGTATCCGAGAGCAGGTTCGAGCATGGCTGGTGGATGATGAGTTTACTCTTGCAGATGATAGCGTATTGAGGCACGGTTCCAGGCTGTGTGTGTCCAGTGGAAAGCTCCGGGAGCATGTCATGCAGGAGGCCCACCGATCTCAGTACTCTATACATCCAGGTGCCAACAAGATGTATAGGGATCTTAGGGAGCACGTCTGGTGGTATGGGATGAAGTGGAAGGTAGCTCGCTTCGAAGCCAGATGTTTGGTCTGTCAGTAGGTCAAGGCAGAGAGGCAGAGGCCAGGAGGTTTATTGCTGCCATTGCCCATTCTAGAGTGGAAGTGGAAGCACATCATAATGGACTTTGTTTCTGGATTATCGCGTACATCAGGAAGGAAGGACGTAATTTGGGTCATCGTAGACATGTTGACCAAATTGGCCCATTTTTGCCATTTAAAGTGGGTACGTCTACTGAGAGGCTAGTAGAGATGTATATGCGGCAGATTGCCAAGATTTATGGAGTTTCGATGAGCATTGTCTCGGATCGGGATAGTCATTTTACTTTTCATTTCTGGCGGAGTCTGCAGACTAGTTTGGGCACTCAGCTCAAGTTTAGTACTGTGTACCACCCTCAGACGGACGGACAGTCGGAGAGGACTATTCAGACACTCGAGAACATGCTACAGACTTATGTTTTAGATTTTGGAGGATCCTGGGAGGATCATCTGCACTTAGTGGAGTTTGCATACAACAACAGTTTTCAGGCCATTATTGAGATGTCACCATTCGAGGCACTGTACGGGCACAGATGTCGTACACCCTTGACTTGGGATGACATTAGAGAGCGAGCTTTATTGGGACCTGAGATGGTTGAAGATGCAGCCGAGAAGGTGAAGCTCATCACAGACCTGATTCGTATGGCGCAGGACAGACATCAGCACTGGGCCGATAGCCACCGCAAACCTTTGGAGTTTGAGGTACAGTTTAGGGATAGGATTAGAATTAGGAGTTGTTTTATTGTGATTTTGTTTGATCATGTTTGAATATATTAGTAATTGAGACCTTGTTTGCGATTAGGTTGGAGATCTAGTTTTCTTGAGGATATCTCCGACACTTGGTACGATACATTTTGGTAGAGGTGGGAAGCTTAGCTCGTGCTTCATCGGACATTTTGTGATCAACGGGAGAGTCGATGACGTGGCTTACAGGCTAGACTTACCACCTGCACTAGTGGGAGTCCATAATGTATTCTACGTGCCACAGCTAAGACGGTATGTGGCAGATCCTAGCCATGTACTCGATCACTCAGAGATTGAAGCGGACCTACTCTTAGCTATCCAGAGCAGCATGTGGTGATTCTGGATCGACAAGAGAAGGTTCTGAGAAAATAGGTGATACCCTTGGTTCGCATCGCATGAAGGTATCATTCTCCAGGAGAGTCTACCTGGGAGCGGGAGAATGAGATGCGCGAGTGATACCCATATCTTTTTGGACCTTGAGGTATGATTGTCTATCCTTCTCATCAGTTCAGTTTTGCCTTTCAATTTTGAGGACAAAATTCTTTTAAGGAGGGTAGATTTCTCACTACCATATTTTAGTCTTGAGGGTATTATGGTCATTTTGATTTTTATGAATTATTTTATTAATTATTGTATTGGTGTTGTAATTTTTGACTTTTGCTAGTTATGACTTTAGAGACTAGCCTAGAGTTTGACTTTGACTTTAGTGTCTTAGTTAGCATGGTGTGGGACCCTAATGTGACTTAAGTTAGTCTTAGTTGACTTGAGTGTGGCTAGGGTTCATGAGAGATTGGGAGAGTTATGTATTTTGGACTTATAGCTAAGGGGTTGAGCTAGCTAGCTTATGAACTTGGCTCAAGCCGATTTACATGAAACCCTAACCCTAATCCCCTACATGGTCGGCCACCATAGCCCATTTTAAACCTAATTTCAGCTTATATAATGTCTCCTCATAACCACTTGCCTTATTTGGAAATTCCCCTTTTGGTAACCCTAATTTCTTTCCCCTTTCATCATTTCTCTACCAAATCGATCCCAATATTTTGTATTTGAATCCAAATCTAGAGTAGAAGAAGAAGGAGGCAAGCTTGCAAGGAGGGGAGCTCATTGGGACATAGCTTGAGGAAGGAGACTTCACTATTTAGGGCTTTTTCTTGGAGATTGTATCCCTATAGGTAATCCCTACAAATCACCCTAAAATCCTGATTTTATTCCATAGATGCATCCATCTAGGTGTCCCCTAGCTGTAGAAAATTTTTTGTGGAAATTCGTGTTGATTTGGTGTCCGTATCGGACATGTATCAGTGTTGGCTTTTAGATGTTTGATGAAATGCCCAAGAGAGTTTTTTTTGTTGTTTTTGAATTCTTTTTGAACTGATTTATAGAGCTTCATGTGCTCTTTGATTTCATACATGACTGAGTTGATTTTCATGTCTTTACTGTGTCCAAACTGGACTGGACACGCAGTACGAGCCCCGCTCGGATGCCCTGCTACCCGACAATCTGTCAGGATACGACACGCCACGTGGTGGCCTGACACTTGGCTGGTAGGTCGGGGCAGTGACTGACAGGTCACCCCCCAAGCCACACGTGGCCACGTGTCGTATCGGACATGTCACGCCCCAGAACCAGAATACTGGAGAGCGGGGGAATGACTCAGCCAGCTACGTATTACGGGTAGATGAATACCGTATAATACGATCAATGCTGTCTAACCAGACGAGGGGGTGCATACTACATAAAAGTCCTACTATGGTCACTTCACATCTATTGTCTCAATCATTCAAACAAGGAACAGAAATAGAGAACATGTAAGATAAAGCAGCAAGGCGTCCCAAACGCTTTGTCAAAATGTTCTTGATATCTGGCTTTACAAAATATAGCCAGATTGATGTAGCAAAAGTATACACAATTGTTATCAGCTGCAGCCTGACTTAGTTACAATTATGCAAAAGTAAGTACAAGACGATCCGACTAACATGTCGGTGCCAAACGGCAAGGTATAAAGTATTTAACAAAACGAGCAGGGAAGTAAGGAAACCCACTCGAGTCCTCCTGCGATCATCCTTCTAGTGTTGACCATCTTGGAGGTAGAAGTAAGCTGGATCCTCGGGAACCGGCTCTAAATCTGGCCATGCAAAACCAGAGAGGTTAGACCTCTAATAGCAAGTACCTCAAGGAAGGACGATATGAAGGATTAAACCAGTAAGTAAAGGAATATAATGATAATAGATCTCTGCTTGCTACTGGAACTCACATCACATCAAGACACTTCGAACCAACCTCCCAACCAAACAAGGACAGAAGTTGGCCCGTCATGTCCTGACATTCTGATCATCCCAGTTAGGTAACATAGTAGGTACAGTACACAAACAAATCATCTTGAACGGCCAATCAACTACTACGGCTTGCTATTATGAGTTCCAAGTTATCCTGGAATAATGCAATTAGGGATTCCTCAGTTCTTACTATGTGCAAGCAAGGCTAGTCTATCCAGTCAATCAATTGGCCCATGCATGAATTAGACGAGTCCTAGCAGGACGCTCGTCAATATACAATATACAATAATAATAAAAGCAGATACTGTTCCCTGCCCGTGTGGCAGATTTACAGTATCTGTGGGAACCAGCCGGCCCGTCGGGTACTACTCGTTCCAAGGGGGCTGCCATGTAAGAATTTGGGAATCCATTCTCTCCATGCAATCATTATTTTATTTAACTTAATAGTCCCTACGTTGAGTGAAATCCCATGCCGTGGATCATGGTCATTCAAATGAGTACTTTCGTACGGGGTACGATATGCACAACTCTACAACGATACCAGTGCGGTTAGGTTGCAGGTCTTACATAGCGTAATGCAACAATCAAATCTAACCACGGTAATCATGCCTTGACCATAAAGTACACATGCTGGTTTTTGGAAGATAAAAATAACTAAATAAATAAATAAATAATTTGAAGCCTGCATGTGCCTGTATGCCAATATTCGAGATTAGCCAGTCGATTACAATAGTTCATTATATGAACGTGTCTCATTCGTTCAGTTCAATAAGACGACTAGCCAGCCTCTTTAGTTCCAACTAGGAACGCATGATCAATTTTAATCAAGCTAACAATTATCATCAATGGTATCAAGGCATGAAAGTCAACTAGTATTCAGTGGGGTCGAGTCTACAACCTTCAGGGTTTAATTTCAGTCAATCCGGGTATCTATAACTCAATTCATGACACATGGTACATCCCACGTAACAATCTATAATTAATAGAAATATTAACATATCATGATTTATCAAGTTTATGCAAAAAGGCGTAAGGATATAAAATGGACGTAAAATATCTAATAAAATATCAATATTCAGGGCTATAGAATAGTCATGCGGCTAAGTCTAATGCGGCCAGGATGAGTCTTATGCGGCAAGGAAAAGAGTCGGGTTCATGCGGCTCAGGGGGTAGAGGCGCATGCGGCTGAAGAGGCAGGAACCTATGCGGCTGGCGAGTGGGACTAGCTCCCATGCGGCAAACAGAAAGGGTGGTCCATGCGGCTAGGATGAATTGGGCTCATGCGGCCGAAAAAGGCAAGACACATGCGGTCAGCGGGAAGGATACTCATGCGGCTGGCGGGAATGAGTCCATGCGGCTCAACCAAATCGAACCCCATGCGGCCGGGTCAAGGAGATTGCTTATGCGGCTAGCGGGGGGGGGAGAAGTTCATGCGGCTATAAGGTTCAGGACCTCATGCGGCCAGCGAGTGAGCCTGGTTCATGCGGCTGGATTTGGAGAGAAATCCATGCGGTCAAGAAAGACGGGAGCGCATATGCGGTTAAGTGGGAAAAGTCCATGCGGCTAGGAGAACTCCCTATGCGGCTGGGCTCAAAATGAGTCTCATACGGCCGGGTAGAAACTTTTCATGCGGCTGAGAAGGAAACAACCCTTGCGGCTGGGAATCACTTGTCGCATGAATTATTCATGCGGTCAAGTCAAGTACTGTTCTTCTTCTCCAAGTTTCAGAGAAGAAGAACACCATCAACCCAAGCTTCCAAGTTCCATAAAACCTTCATCCAGAGTCCAAATTCGAACTTCCTTAGGTCAAAATTGGGTAGAACGAAATTCTCTACAACATGGAACCATCAAAACTTGAAGATAACAAAGTTTACTAGATCAAAACCTAAGAAACCCGAAAATGTAACAAACTTAGATCTACAACAAATTAGCCATAGAAATTGAAAATGCTAAGTACTAAAAAGACTTAGAATCAAATAAGGAGAATGATGGAACAATAATAATGGGGATCCATCAAGAAGCAAGTTGGCACTTGACTACGGTTTGGTAGGTGGTGAGAGAGTAATGAAGAAGAAGAAGAGGAGTAATGGTGAAGAAGTAAAATAAATGAGGAGAGAGAAGGGAGAGGGTGACTTAAATAGAAAGGTGGTGGTAGGTGGGAGTTGGGCCGGGTCCAATGGGTCCAATAAGGCTAACCCGAAAGTAAGACTAAAGCAGAAAATAAAATGCAGGTAATAAAATTACAGGAAGAAATATAGAAATAAAATTGCAGGAAATAAATTAACATAAAAATTAAAGAGCAGCTAATTAATTAACATAAAGTTATTAAGAATTTAAATACAGAATACTACATGATAAATGCTAAATAAATACATTCAGGCAATATACGTATTAAAATACGCATTCTGGGAACGGGGAGTGACATCTCTACCCTCCTTAGAAAAATTCCGTCCTCGGAATTTCAAATTCAAGCAAGATAGAAACATCGGGGCTAAACCAATCTAAGTACAAGCAATTCAATCAAGCAATCATTTTACAATGCCCATAGCAAGTAACATATATGTAAATCCATCAATCTACGATATCAAACAATTCTACCCATAAGGTGATAAGCATGAGGGATCAAGACAATCAAGGTATACAGAAAAAGATATACCTTGTGAGTCAAACAGGTGTGGATATCGTGATCGGATATCATCCTCACGTTCCCACGTTGACTCCCCTAAAGAGTGATGACCCCAAGCAACCCGGACAAGACTAATTGTTCGGTTCTTGAGTATCTTCTCTCTTCGGTCCAAAATAGACACAGGCTGTTCCTCGTAAGACAGGTTGGTACCAACAACCGGCTCAGAATGATCAAGGATATGGCTTGGGTCCGATACATACCTTCGCAACTGAGATACATGAAATACGTCATGCACCTCTCGTAACGAAGGTGGAAGGGATAAACGATAAGCAACATCGCCTATCCTCTCAAGAATAACAAATGGGCCCACGTACCGCGAACTCAACTTCCCGCGAACGCCAAACCTAATGACCCCACGGGTAGGTGAGATCCTCAAGAACACGTGGTCCCCAACAGAAAACTCTAGCGGCCTACGATGCTGGTCCGTCCAATGACGATGCCGATCCTGTGCAACTCGAAGTCGCTCTCTAATTCCTTTGACTAATTCAACTGTCTGAACAATCATTTCTGGGCCTAACATCTTCCTCTTCCCGATATCATCCCATGCCAGCGGCGATCTACACTTCTTACCATATAGTGCTTCGAATGGCGCCATCTGGATACTGGCTTGATAACTGTTGTTGTATGAGAACTCGACCAAGTGAAGGTGACTCTCCCAAGACCCTCCAAAATCTAGAGTGCAAGCTCGCAACATGTCTTCCAAAGTCTGAATCGTCCTTTCTGATTGCCCGTCCGTCTGCGGATGGTAAGCCGTGCTAAATCTTAACTTGGTACCCAGACTATGATGTAAGCTCTTCCAAAAATGCGATGTAAAGCGGGTATCCCGATCCGACACAATACTGACAGGAACTTCATGCTGCCTGACTATCTGTTGTATATACAACTCTACCAACTTTTCTGTAGGTTGCCCTACTCTGAAAGAAAGAAAATGCGCCACCTTCGTAAGCCGATCTACTATCACCCAAATAGCATCTTTACCACTTGGTGATCTCGGTAAACCGGTCACAAAGTCCATTGTAATATGCTCCCATTTCCATTCCGGGACAGGAAGCGGTTGCAATAATCCAGCTGGCCTCTGCTGTTCTGCCTTTACTTGCTGACATATCAAGCAACGGGAAACAAACCTAGCTATCTCCCTCTTCATCCCGTTCTACCAGAAGTGCTGCTTGATATCTTGGTACATCTTGGTCCCTCCAGGGTGAATAGAATATTGAGAACTGTGAGCTTCTGCCATAACCTCCTGTCTGATATCTCCACTAGGAACACATAGGCGTGACCCAAACCTAAGTGTACCATCTTCATGGATTTGCATCTCCTTTCTGAGTCCTGACTCACATTCTGTCCTAAGCTTCTGAATCCTTGGGTCCTGTGCCTGAGCTGCCTTGATCCTGTCTACCAAGTCGGATTGAACTTGTAGACTAGCCAGAATTCCTACATCACTAGAAAGCATAACTTCAATGCCCATCTCCTGAAGGTCTTCTAAGATATGTCTCTGCGTTGTCAACATAAATGTGCCGCCTCTTCTGCTGAGAGCGTCTGCTACCACATTAGCCTTGCCTGGATGATACTGAAGCTCCACGTCATAATCCTTGATCAACTCCAACCATCTTCTCTGCCTCATGTTCAGTTCCTTCTGGGTAAAGATGTACTTCAGACTTTTGTGATCTGTGTATATCTCCACTCGGTCACCATATAAGTAATGCCTCCATAGCTTCAGAGCAAATACTACTGCCGCCAATTTCAGATCATGAGTTGGATAATTCTTCTCGTGGTCTCGAAGCTGCCTAGATGCATATGCTATCACCTTTCCATGCTGCATGAGGACACATCCAAGTCCTTTACCTGACGCATCACAATATACGGTAAAACCTCCAGGTCCAACTGGCAATGTAAGAATGGGCGCTGATATCAACTTCTGCTTCAGATTTTCAAATGAGGCCTGGCATTCTACAGACCAAACGAATGGTACATCCTTCCGTGTCAAGCGGGTCATGGGTGCTGAAAGCCTTGCAAAGTCTGACACAAACCTTCTGTAATATCCTGCCAATCCCAAGAAACTCCGTACATCAGCTACGGTCTTGGGTACTGGCTAACTCTTCACTGCTTCTACCTTCTTGGGATCCACTGCTACTCCAGTTTCTGATACAATATGACCCAAAAATGAAATATGATCCATCCAGAACTCATACTTGCTGAGCTTGGCATACAACTGGTTCTCTCTCAGAACCTGCAATACTTTTCTGAGGTGGTCTTCATGCTCCTCTTCACTAGCAGAGTACACAAGAATGTCGTCGAGAAATACTACGACAAACTGATCTAAATACGGCATAAAGATACGGTTCATCAAATCCATGAAGATAGCTGGAGCATTGGTCAAACCAAACGGCATTACTAAAAACTCATAATGCCCATACTTCGACCTGAATGCTGTCTTGGGAATATCTTCCTTCCGAACCCTCACCTGATGGTACCCCGAACGAAGATCTATCTTGGAGAAAACTTTAGCCCTGTTCAACTGATCAAATAAGTCATCGATCCTTGGTAGTGGGTACTTGTTCTTTACTGTTGCCGCGTTAAGCTTTCTGTAATCGATGCATAATCTGGATGATACATCCTTCTTCCCCACAAGTACCACTGGTGCTGCCCATGGCGATACGCTAGCTTGGATGAACTTCTTCTCCTTCAGTTCCTCTATATGTTGATACACCTTGGCCTGCTCTGAATCCGCCATTCTGTAAACCCGATCTGATATCGGTTTAGTTCCTGGTGCCAATTCTATGCTGAACTCAATATCTCTAACCGGTGGTAGACCTGGAAGTTCTTCGGAAAATACGTCTAGAAATTCTTCAACTACCTTCAGAACTTGAACTTCTTCCATTGTTGTTACTACTCCCTGCTCTTGCTGAGTTGCCTCTGACCTGACCAAGGTGAACCTCTCCATGCCTGGAATATCAAAAGATACACTTCCACTACGACAATCTATTGTCGCATGACTGTCTTTCAGCCAGTCCATGCCTAAGATAACGTCGAAATTTCCAACAGGAAATTCTATCAACCGGGCGGGTAAAGGATGCCCGCACACCACAACACTACATGCTAAACTAACTCTACTAACTCCCACGAGCCTATTACCAGTGAGTATATTGAACCTCCCTGGCAATGCCTCGAACTCCACTCCTAGTCGTGTCGCAAATTGTGCAGATATAAATGAATGGGATGCTCCCGAATCAAATAATGCTACTGCGGGATATGAGGCGACGAGAATGTTACCTGCCACAACATCTCCTGATGCCATTGCCTCTTCCAAGGACAGTGTGAATGCCTGCCCCCGACCTCCTTGCTGGTTCCCATGCTGCGGCCTAGCCTGGTGCTGCTGCTGGCCCCTGCCTTGATGATGCTGGGGTGGTCTACGTTGGTGTTGCTGCATCGGCGGCCCCTGCTGCCGAAACATCTGAGCCTGTGGTACTAACGGACGCTGCGCCAACGGCCTCACTGCCAATGCTGGTCCTCGATACTGGCCTGCCCCAGGTGCTGGCAGAGCAGAAAACTGTTGCCCTGGTCCTCCTGCCCTCGAATTCATGGGACATGTGGTAACCCGATGGTCTGGATTTCCACATATCAGACACAGTCCGTTCAATGTCCGACGCACATCCCTAGTGTGTCCCATCTTCCCACAATAAGTGCAGCCCGCCGGGGGTTGCTGGTTCTTCCTCTGTTGTTGTTGCTGCTGCCTGGGTGGTGGTGCTGGCCCTCGCATCGCCACATCGTGGATACGAATGCCAGGGGATGGTGCTGTTGTTCGGGGCGCTGCTCCCCCTCCTCCTTCAATCTGACTGTGGGATCTCTTCTAACCCCCAGTCCTTACTGCAAGCCTCTGAATGGTGATCTCATGCCTTCGAGTCGCCGTCAATACTTCATCAAAAGTTTGGTAATTGTGCCACTCTATCAATTGTAAGAGCTCAAGATGAAACCCTTGCTGGAACCTCATCGCCCTCTAGCGTTCCGTTGCTACCATCTCTGGGACAAACCTACTCAATCTGCAGAACTCCGCTGCATAAGCATCTACAGTCTTGCCAGCCTGTCTGAGGTTGATAAACTTCTGTTATAGCTCAAACTGCGCCACAACTCCATAATACTTCGTCTTGAACCTTGTTGTAAAATCGTCCCATGCAACAGGACGTCTGATGCCTACTTCCTCTGCTTCCCACCAATCACGTGCGAGATCCTGAAGTAACAACTTTACCTGATCCACACGTTCTTCTGCCGGCACCTTAGCTGCTATCAAAATAGCCTCAATATCCTTAAGCCATGCATCTGCTGAGATGGCATCTTCCGTGCCTTCGAAACGGCGGGGGTTGTACTTGCAAAATCGGGCTGACGCTCCTGAATCTGGCCTCGCCCCTCTTTCCAATGCCGTCTGTAATCCTTGGTTGAGTAGTACATTCTGCTCCTACAACTGAGCGTGCATGCGCTGCTGGGCCAACATCTGGTGTTGCTGAGTAGCCATCCTTCCTCTCATGATCTCCAGAAGGGCTGGTGTGTCCACTTGGGTAGGTGGAACTGTCGGTGGGGGTGGAATGTCCGGATACTGCGGTCCAACCGCTGGTTCTACTATCACCTCTTCTTGAATAGCCTCATGAAGTGGTTCTGACCCTTGTTGCTGACCAATCTGGTCAGGTTGTCCATGCTGCTGTCCATGTTGTTGTTGTCCAGCTCTGACAGGTACGGACGAGGTGCCCCTAAGAAAAGGGACAAGAGAACAATCAAACGACCGGACATGAAGGATCGATGAAGTCAAAGGATACTGGAATGTCAAGCTAGAGTTGAGAATTGACGAATCATGAGATCAAGGGGGAACACGTGTGATTGAGACATCCTATAAATCAAAACACCCCACAAGTCTGAAATCAGACCTGCATGGGCCACCACTAAAACCTTGTCACGCCCCAGAACCAGAATACTGGAGAGCGGGGGAATGACTCAGCCAGCTACGTATTACGGGTAGATGAATACCGTATAATACGATCAATGCTGTCTAACCAGACGAGGGGTGCATACTACATAAAAGTCCTACTATGGTCACTTCACATCTATTGTCTCAATCATTCAAACAAGGAACAGAAATAGAGAACATGTAAGATAAAGCAGCAAGGCGTCCCAAACGCTTTGTCAAAATTTTCTTGATATCTGGCTTTACAAAATATAGCCAGATTGATGTAGCAAAAGTATACACAATTGTTATCAGCTGCAGCCTGACTTAGTTACAATTATGCAAAAGTAAGTACAAGACGATCCGACTAACATGTCGGTGCCAAACGGCAAGGTATAAAGTATTTAACAAAACGAGCAGGGAAGTAAGGAAACCCACTCGAGTCCTCCTGCGATCATCCTTCTAGTGTTGACCATCTTGGAGGTAGAAGTAAGCTGGATCCTCGGGAACCGGCTCTAAATCTGGCCATGCAAAACCAGAGAGGTTAGACCTCTAATAGCAAGTACCTCAAGGAAGGACGATATGAAGGATTAAACCAGTAAGTAAAGGAATATAATGATAATAGATCTCTGCTTGCTACTGGAACTCACATCACATCAAGATACTTCGAACCAACCTCCCAACCAAACAAGGACAGAAGTTGGCCCGTCATGTCCTGACATTCTGATCATCCCAGTTAGGTAACAGAGTAGGTACAGTATACAAACAAATCATCTTGAACGGCCAATCAACTACTACGGCTTGCTATTATGAGTTCCAAGTTATCCTGGAATAATGCAATTAGGGATTCCTCAGTTCTTACTATGTGCAAGCAAGGCTAGTCTATCCAGTCAATCAATTGGCCCATACATGAATTAGACGAGTCCTAGCAGGACGCTCGTCAATATACAATATACAATAATAATAAAAGCAGATACTGTTCCCTGCCCGTGTGGCAGATTTACAGTATCTGTGGGAACCAGCCGGCCCGTCGGGTACTACTCGTTCCAAGGGGGCTGCCATGTAAGAATTCGGGAATCCATTCTCTCCATGCAATCATTATTTTATTTAACTTAATAGTCCCTACGTTGAGTGAAATCTCATGCCGTGGATCATGGTCATTCAAATAAGTACTTCCGTACGGGGTACGATATGCACAACTCTACAACGATACTAGTGCGGTTAGGTTGCAGGTCTTACATAGCGTAATGCAACAATCAAATCTAACCACGGTAATCATGCCTTGACCATAAAGTACACATGCTGGTTTTTGGAAGATAAAAATAACTAAATAAATAAATAAATAATTTAAAGCCTGCATGTGCCTGTATGCCAATATTCGAGATTAGCCAGTCGATTACAATAGTTCATTATATGAACGTGTCTCATTCGTTCAGTTCAATAAGACGACTAGCCAGCCTCTTTAGTTCCAACTAGGAACGCATGATCAATTTTAGTCAAGCTAACAATTATCATCAATGGTATCAAGGCATGAAAGTCAACTAGTATTCAGTGGGGTCGAGTCTACAACCTTCAGGGTTTAATTTCAGTCAATCCGGGTATCTATAACTCAATTCATGACACATGGTACATCCCACGTAACAATCTATAATTAATAGAAATATTAACATATCATGATTTATCAAGTTTATGCAAAAAGGCGTAAGGATATAAAATGGACGTAAAATATCTAATAAAATATCAATATTCAGGGCTATAGAATAGTCATGCGGCTAAGTCTAATGCGGCCAAGATGAGTCTTATGCGGCAAGGAAAAGAGTCGGGTTTATGCGGCTCAGGGGGTAGAGGCGCATGCGGCTGAAGAGACAGGAACCTATACGGCTGGCGAGTGGGACTAGCTCCCATGCGGCAAGCAGAAAGGGTGTTCCATACGGCTAGGATGAATTGGGCTCATGCGGCCGAAAAAGGCAAGACACATGCGGTCAGCGGGAAGGATACTCATGCGGCTGGCGGGAATGAGTCCATGCGGCTCAACCAAGTCGAACCCCATGCGGCCGGGTCAAGGAGATTGCTTATGCGGCTAGCGGGGAGGGGGAGAAGTTCATGCGGCTATAAGGTTCAGGACCTCATGCGGCCAGCGAGTGAGCCTGGTTCATGCGGCTGGATTTGGAGAGAAATCCATGCGGTCAAGAAAGACGGGGGCGCATATGCGGTTAAGTGGGAAAAGTCCATGCGGCTAGGAGAACTCCCTATGCGGCTGGGCTCAAAATGAGTCTCATACGGCCGGGTAGAAACTTTTCATGCGACTGAGAAGGAAACAACCCATGCGGCTGGGAATCACTTGCCGCATGAATTATTCATGCGGTCAAGTCAAGTACTGTTCTTCTTCTCCAAGTTTCAGAGAAGAAGAACACCATCAACCCAAGCTTTCAAGTTCCATAAAACCTTCATCCAGAGTCCAAATTCGAACTTCCTTAGGTCAAAATTGGGTAGAACAAAATTCTCTACAACATGGAACCATCAAAACTTGAAGATAACAAAGTTTACTAGATCAAAATCTAAGAAACCCAAAAATGTAACAAACTTAGATCTACAACAAATTAGCCATGGAAATTGAAAATGCTAAGTACTAAAAAGACTTAGAATCAAATAAGGAGGATGATGGAACAATAATAATGGGGATCCATCAAGAAGCAAGTTGGCACTTGCCTACGGTTTGGTAGGTGGAGAGAGAGTAATGAAGAAGAAGAAGAAGAGGAGTAATGGTGAAGAAGTAAAATAAATGAGGAGAGAGAAGGGAGAGGGTGACTTAAATAGAAAGGTGGTGGTAGGTGGGAGTTGGGCCGGGTCCAATGGGTCCAATAAGGCTAACCCGAAAGTAAGACTAAAGCAGGAAATAAAATGCAGGTAATAAAATTACAGGAAGAAATATAGAAATAAAATTGCAGAAAATAAATTAACATAAAAATTAAAGAGCAGCTAATTAATTAACATGAAGTTATTAAGAATTTAAATACAGAATACTACATGATAAATGCTAAATAAATACATTCAGGCAATATACGTATTAAAATACGCATTCTGGGAACGGGGAGTGACAGGACACGTTCTCACGCACGCACGTGTTTTACACTGACACAGTTCAGCCGATTCTCTTCGACTGATACGTGTGTCGTGTCACACACAGACACGTTTTAAACCCAAATCAGGGTGTCAACTCTCTAGCCCTATCTATGGCAAACACATGGACATGATTACGAGGTGTCACATGTCGTGTGTCGTGTGCACGAACTCGTATACCCACTATACGACGCTGTGCTGTACAGTAAGTGTCTGTACATGCCTAAACCATTCTGGACACTTCGTGTCCACTTGGATGGACACAAAACCTCTCTGACATACGAACACATGTGCCTAACACCTGTGCACATACTGATTTAATGTTTATTTGAATTTTATTTGAATTTGGGTTCTTGATATTGGGCTAAAATAAAAATCGGGTAAATAGCTGATACTGAGCTTTGTGATTCAAAATGTATGATTCAATGTTAGTTCAGTTAGGTTATCATAACTGGTATATAATGATTCATGTTCAGGTTGGTATGTTTGGTTTTCATTTTTGTAATTGGGTTCATTTTCGAAGGAACTGTCCTTCACTGATACTTGAACTGAATAGGGGATAATGACTTGGGGTTATGCATATATAAATGTGTGTTGATTTGAATGAGAGTAACATGATACATTTTCCTGAGATAACAAAACCACTGGTGTACACTCAAAACCTGATTTCACACCCTCACTATCACTCTCATCTACCTATACACACACACACACACATATATTACTGCTGCTTGACAGAAACCTGGGAACACTATATACTAATGTATATAACATGCACACACACACACATATTACTGCTGTTTTGACTGAAACCTGATAACACACTACACATGTATGCCTCACACACACTCCATATCACTCAGGAACTGACACACACACACATACTGTCACCCTCACAACTGAATACACAAACACTATGTGATCTATACACACACACCCCCTCATCTCACACACAATTGACACACACACACATGTCACTCACTGAATACACACACACACACTATGAAACAGTGGCACACACACCTCCTAAGCACTGTCACAGAAATATCCTTGTACACACACACACCATATCACTATCCATTATAATGTTGACACACACACTCACCCCACTTACCTATATGTGTACCAAGTTGTGCCTTGCTTGTGTATTAGGCACTAGCCTATATGAATACCTATGTATATATTGTATAAGGATGAATATGCATAGTTGTATTTGTTTGTGATAACTTGTTAGGGTTTTGATTGTGTTTGAGTGCTAGCCTAGGCTTGGTTAGGCTTAGTGAGACTTGATTGGCCTAGGATTGGCCTAGTTGACCTAGTTTGACTAATGAAGTTTACTAGAGTTGACCAAGAGTTGAGTTTAGTCTAGAATGACCTAGAATTCATAATGCATTATAAAGTTTAACATTAGTGACATGTATTGCTCTAAATATGACTCATCTACTCTGTCTGGATATATATACTCATCGGATACTCAGGATACCAGGCGAGTACATTCTCGGATCGTTTCATACTTGATAGGATTTATATTTATGCTCTAGATTACTTTACTTGATGTTGTCATATTGTTAACACAGATTGGTAATGTATGGATCCCTCCATGAGATGTTATCCCCCTCGAGAGCATCGGGTTACGTCATGTCATTTGCGTTTCACTTTCATCATGTACTCCGGTGCTTTCACCATTCATGTGCACTCTTGTAATTCATGTACTCTCATGTTCACAGAGGCCCTCATGTATACTTCATGTGCACCCATTTATGGGCCCCCATGTGAAATCATGTACAATAACATAACTTGTCTGGATCCTTGTGTATTGATTGGGGTACGGAGGAGTATAAATGGTCATGTGAACAATTCCAAAGTAGTGTAATCATGTGCAAACTCTTAGAATAAACATGTACAAATTTAAGTCGGTCACATTTCTATCTTGTACTCTACATCGCTAGCCACTATTAGTTCTTTACTTATAGTAGATATTTTTTATAGCCATCTCTTTTACTTTATATATATTCTCCAACGTTTCATGTATCTTACTCTATAGCATATTTATATTTTATGTCATATTATGAATTGCGTGAGAAGTATTATGCTCGTTCCTGTCCTGACTGGACCTGTTAAAATATTACAGATGACATTGAGGAATTTTGTCCTACATACTATGGAGCAGGACTAAATGGCACCTGTGAGCTGGACTCCCAGGAGGACCCAGCCCTTGTAGAGGACATTACCCCAGTAGTTTAGGCTAGTTAGCTAGACTAGTTATCTTACTTTATTGTCTTGTCTTATTTTGGATATATTATGTACTTATTTGGGTTTTGTTATTCTGGATGTTGTGGAGATTCTATCTTATACTCTTAGACTTTTTCTCCTATTGTATTTCATTTGGCGACTTTCATATCTATCTATCTTATCGTTTTTATACCTTAGCTGTGATTGAGTTGTACATTTCTATATTGTCCTCCATTCGGAGCGTATATATTATACATGTACCTTATAATTGTTAGATGCATGTGACCTAGGACAGCGTTCTACCGCCGACACTGCGGCGTAGGCTGGACGTACCCACTTCTCGTGCCCCTACACTGGGTACGGGTCGTGACGATCTTGATGTGTCTTTCCCCAACACCTTCCTCTAATCATTCTTCTCCACACCTGCGATGCTTTGCAATTGACAATGGCGATAGTCAGATGACATCTTTTAAAGTATCCACCCTTGAAAAAATGGGTCCATAGCGAATCCTGGTTCCTCAGTTTCCACCAGCTCTTCATCGAGAACGCGTCCACCACCTCCATAATACACCTGACTCCCAAACTGTCATTACCACATTTCTAGTTTGAGGGTATTTTTGTCATTTTGAATTTATTTGAAATTAATATATTTATTGGAATGGTGTGGTTTAATAATTATTAGTTGCCATGTGTTGTGATTAGCCCTAACCTAGATTGGACCTAGCCTAGATTAGTCTTGGTTCGTCATGATTAGTTTTAGTTAGTCATGGTTAGTATTAGTTAGTCATGGTTAGTTAGAGCTAACTAGGATGCATGACTTAGACTAGTGTGTAACCTAGAATTTATGGACCCTTGATTTGACTAGATGATAGGAGAGCCATTGATTGATCCCCAAAACCCTAACCCTAGAATAGTGGGCCAGCCACCTAGGGATCCACCCCCTTATTTAATGCCTCTCAAAATTTCTTGCCTCTTTTGCACACTCTTCCATTTTCAAGAGCAAAGGTTTGTTTCTTCCCTCAACCCTTCCTATTTTGATCATTCCTCATCCATTTTCTTCAAAATCTTTTGTATTGTAATCTGAATATTGTTTCCTTACTATTGGTGGAGATGAACCTCAGTTTTGGTCTCTATTGGAGCTTTGAGCTAGCTAGGAAGGATCTTCATTTTTGGGCTTTTTGAGAAGGAACAAGCTATAGGTAACTTTCTATTTAACCATTAGTTTCCTGATTTCTTTGCATATTTGTAGAGCCCTAGGTGTCCCCTAGATGTAGGTATAGATTTTGTAATGAGTCGTGTCCATTACGTGTCCGTATCGAACACGTATCAGCCTACGTGCTGTTGTGTTCGACGTAATGCCACAGTCGGCTTTTAGTCACTATTTTCGAATTGTTTTTCAATAGAAAATTTCATTTTTGAGTGGCTTAACACCTTCTTTGTGACTGAGCACGGATCGAGCCCTATTCGTGTCGCCTTGGGGTCGTAGATACGCCCCGCGTGCGTACAGCCGGGCTGTCCTGCTACTCGGGTGCTCTTGCGGCTATTTTAGGGCACGTGGACACGTGAGGTTGGACACAGAGGTAGGGGCAATGTCTGACACGACACCCCCAAGGCCTCGTGTCCAATAGGTTCATGCCGAGTGAGCTAGGACTCGTGCACGGGTTGCACTGTTCATTGCCAGTTGTGTTGTGATTGGTTCGTGTGGGTTCTGGACACTTGTGTCATGTTTTTGGGCACGTGAAGGATTAGTAAGACACGTGCACATATGCATGGATGTTTACCAACCAGTATTTTAAATTATCAAGTTGTTATTTGATTCGTATTTGGGGAATCCTCTTATTTTCCTGATACTGAAATCTGTCATTGTGGGTTCCTGAAATTCGAATGGGTTTAGCTTATGTTATGATTAATTTGTGTTGTAATACAACCTGGGTTTTATCCATGTGCTAAGGGTTATGTTGGCATGGAGATTAGTTTTCATATTGCATTTTTGAATTAGCAGATTGATTGGGATTACATGGACTGATACACTGTTCTTCGAATTTCATAAGATTTAAACCATTATGCATTCACTTATACACTGAATTGTTCCACACTCACCCACCTATCTATTCCTGTCACATGTAATATAATGACACATACACACTGTTTTGCCCTCACTATTGACACTAAAATTTGGGATTTTCCTGAGATTCTTCATTATGTGATTCACTGTTAAATGTTGAAGGGGGACTATGCAGTACATTATGTATACACTGTTGTAAATATCAAACCTGAGATTAATCTGAACAGAGACACACATTAGGTCACACTCACACACACATGTGTATGTTTCCTGACACTGTTACACACACCCTGAATCCTAAGAACATGAAGACTTGTTGCTTATTACTTAGCCTGAAAACTTTCTAACTGATAGCCTATGCCCTATCAAACCTGGGACTGAGAATCACTATTGACCATGGCACCTATACTCTAATATACACACACAAATGCACATTGATGATAAACCCAAACCTGAGAACATGGGATTCCTGAGACATATAAGCTGTTTGTGTACTGAAATTATCAGGGAACTGAGATTAATGTACACACATGTGACGCCCCAGAACCAGAATACTGGAGAGCGGGGGCGTACATAGCCAGCTACGTATATTGAAATGGAATCCACCTCGCTATACGGTCATGGCTGTCTAGATATATGAGGGTTTAACTACAAGCCAACAGTCTCCTATGGTCATGAACAAGCCTATTGTCTCAATCTCAAGCAAGTAATAATAGTTACAAGATGTCAGAGCACCAAATATATAATAGCAAGGCGTCCCGTACATTACATATTGGATGATCATGAAACTAGTCATACAAAATGCGAGGACTAGCAAGAGTTCAGTCATACATGATCAATCCTAGGATTTGTTAATCATATTACAGCCTGTAGGCAGACAGTAAGTAAATATGCATCGAGCTAACAGGTGCTCCGGCTAAACGCCTCAAAAGAATAATTTTACAACGTAGTGAGCAAAGCAAAATGGAAAACCCACTCGTAGCCCGGGTTCCTTCTAGTCGCCACCATCGGGCTGGAGGTTCGGTAGATCCTCGGGTACTGCTCCGAAATCTGGCCACACAAAACCAGCTGGGTCAAACCCCAGAAAGAGCAAGTGCCACAAGGGAGGCCACGAAATAAGAATAAAACCCAGCATATCAGAACATAAGGAATAGAAGAAATGTACAAGTAATAAAGAGTACAACAGGACAATAAACGACTAGGGACGTGGAACCATTCCGGGAGCCAGGTTACAACCCTTAAACCAAACAAGGACCGGGGTTATAGCCCTTCGCCTGGATAGCACTTTGTCTCTACCCATTTATTGTTAAAGATAAGTAAAACAATCATGTTCAGGAGTACCAGGTACTGGGACTAGACGAGACTTAGAAAAGACTGGACACCATCCATTCACAAGCGGCCAAGCAATACTACGGCTTACTACTTAACTAACTAGGGTTATCACAAGCCTAATTACTAACAAGATGCAAATGAGAAATTCCCAGTCCTAAGCCCTGCAGACTATCTAGTTATCCTTCCGCGGGTTGAGAGTATAGTTGGGTACATCGTCCAGGAGACAATGTACCCTTAGGTGACTTAGAGGGTGCAATACATGACAGTGTGCTGGAAATGTGCCCTACACGTCGGCAGGCTACAAGACCGTTTAAAGCGCCCAGATAACGAGATCGCCTGTGACTGGAAATTCTCCATGAACTATAGTTTGATCTAGTCATTAGCCTAATCCATATTTATTGTGAATCCCTGACCGTGGTAACCAGGAAGTCATATCCTAGACATGATACAAGACAAGACAAAACAAGTGGATTGCACAAAGCAGCAAGAATAAACACCCATGGCGTCAGAGTTGATTATATGAGTCAAGTTAGCCATCGCAACAGCATCAAGTCAAGTCAAGTTACAAGTTACAAGTCAGGAGTGCACCGCCACGGGCCACTATCAAGTTATCCAGTACGAGCTTAATCATGAATCACAGGTTAAAAGTTAAGAGCGCACCCCATCGGGTCACTATTAAGAAGATCAGAAAGTATTAGGATCATAAATTACAGAAACCACGAAGACCGTACTAGTCATAAGCAAAACACCGAAAACCGTGCCAGGTCGTGTTGGGTCAAGACAGTCGTGTTGTGTGGAACAAGATCTCAAAACTCCAATCCACAAAAGAAAAGCCAAGCCTAAGAAATAAAACCAATCCATCATGGACAAGTAGGTTGTGCAGGGGGTCGGATTGCGCTAGGGGAATGGACTGTGCAGTGAAATGAACTGCTCCGAGGTTGGGTTGCGCTAGGGTCGAGCTGCGCAGGAGATGAGCCGTGCTAGGATTAGGTTGCGCTGAGAGCAGGTTGCGCCGGGTCGGGTTGCGCTGAGGTCAAGCGCGCTGGGGAGCGAGCTGCGCAGCAGTCAAGTGCGCCAATGGAAGGAAGGCGCTGGAGCTAAAAAGTGCCAGCACAGGTCAGCCCAGCGCAAGGCGCTGGCCGAGGAGTTACGCAGTTCGGCCATGCGCTAAAGAGCGCAGGCCGAGGGTCATCTTCTCCACCAAGCCGAGAGGAAACCCCAAGAACTCCAAATTTCCAATCTTCATATTTAGCCAAAACAAAACCAAATTTGGATTTTCAAAGTTCTAACTTGTGTAAAATTGAATTTTCTTCCACATGGAAGCCTCAAAACAAAGAAAAATCTAAGTTTAATAGATCAAAACCAAGAAAATCCGAAAATTATTAAAACTAAGATCTAGAAAAATGGAAGCTCCAAATCATAAAATGCCAAGTTCTAATATTGTTCACCATGGCCCAATCTAGCTAATGGACAAATAAAATAGGGTTCTTATGTGGTGGTAAGGTGCACTTTCCTATGGTGTTGGTGTTGTGTGGAGGAAGGAAGAAGAAGATGAAGAAATTAATGGAAGTTATGAGGAGAGAGAAAGTTAGGAGGGGTTTTAATGAGGGATGGTGTGTTGTGTTGAGGGTGGAGGTTAGCTAAGTGTGGTCCAATGCATACTAAACCAAACCAAACCAAACCAATTCCTTTTCCATAAAATAAAACCACGCCAGATCCATAAAACCCATTTTACGAGAAAACCAAAAATTCGCAAGTCAAGCCAAATTACAATTACAGGCCAGAATCTGAGAAAATAAAATACAGGTCCGAAATACATATACGCCTAATTAAAATACGTAATCCAAAATACGGACATTACAACTCTACCCACCTTAAAAGAATTCCGTCCTCGGAATTTAAATTAAGATGCGTAGAGATGTAAGAGCCCTCTATACTATCCACAAATAAGCTACACTAAGCAAACAATCAAACAATCATACATGCAAGCAAGGGATAGAAAGCATAAGGCATAAGGAAGACATTATACCTTACGAGTCAAACAAGTCGGGATATCGCGATCGGATATCATCCTCACGCTCCCACGTTGACTCACCTAGAGAGTGATGACCCCAAGCAACATGGAATAAGCTAATAGTCTTGTTCTTGAGTATCTTTTCTCTCCGGTCCGATATAGACACGGGCCTCTCCTTATACGAAAGGTTGGTACCAACAACCAGTTCTGAATGCTCTAGGATATGGCTCGGATCCGGGATGTACCGTCGTAATAGGGACACATGGAATACATCATGCACCTCACTTAGCGACGGCGGAAGAGCGAGACGATAGGATACATCTCCTACTCGCTCTAGGATATCGAACGGCCCTATATACCTAGGACTAAGCTTTCCCCTTACGCCAAAGCGAATGACGCCGCGGTTAGGTGAGATCCTAAGGAATACATGGTCGTCGATAGCAAACTCTAAGGGACGACAATGAGCATCGGCCCAATGTCGCTGGCGATCTTGGGCCACTCGAAGACGATCTCTGATCTATCTGACTACTTCAACTGTCTGGGCAATCATTTCTGGGCCAAGCATCTCCCTCTCTCCGATGTCGTCCCATGCTAGCGGGGATCTGCACTTCCTACCATACAGTGCCTCGAACCGGGCCATCTGAATACTGGCCTGGAAACTATTATTGTACGAGAATTCCACCAGGTGCAGGTGATCCTCCCACGAACCACCGAAGTCAAGGGTACAAGATCTTAACATATCTTCAAGAGTCTGGATTGTACGCTCTGACTGACCATCTGTCTGCGGGTGATAACTGAGCTAAAGTGAAGGTGAGTTCCCAAACTCTCCTGCAGGCTACGCCAAAAGTATGATGTGAATCTTGAATCCCTGTCCGAGGTGATGTTGACGGGCACACCGTGAAGCCTGACAATCTGCCTGAGGTACATCTCTGCCAACTGAGCCGACGACTGACCAATTCTGAATGGAAGAAAGTGAGCCACCTTCGTGAGCCTGTCAACTATACCCCAAATAGCATCTCGACCAGCTGGAGATTTAGACAATCCAGTCACAAAATCCATGGTCACATGCTCCCATTTCTATTCTGGAATCGACAAGGGCTGAAGAAGTCCAGCGGGCCTCTGATGTTCAGTCTTAACCTGCTGGCAAACCAAACACCGAGAGACAAACCGGGCTATCTCCCTCTTCATGCCATTCCACCATAAGTGCTGACGGATATCACAGTACATCTTCGTGCCACCGGGATGAATAGAATACTGTGAAGTATGAGCTTCTGCCATGACCTCCTGTCTGATATCTCCATTAGGTACACAAAGACGAGTGCCGTGCCGAAGTGTACCATCTTCATGAATGCACAACTCTGGCCTTTTTCCTGCCTCACACTATGCTCTGAGTCGCTAAATCTTAGAATCTGCTGACTGTGCCCTCCGGATCGTCTCAACTATGCTGGACCGAACCTCTAGACTGGCCATCAATGCTATGTTGGTAGGAAGAACCACTTCAATTACCATATTCTGAAGATCTGCCAATAACTCTGGTTGCGCTGCTAGGAAGTAAATTTCGGCTCTCCTGCTCAATGCATCTGCTACAACATTGGCCTTCCCTGGATGATACTGCAAATCCACATCGTAGTCCACCAGTAGCTCGAGCCATCGTCTCTGCCGCATGTTAAGGTCCTTCTGGGTGAAAACATACTTCAGGCTCTTGTGATCAGTAAATATCTCCACTCTGTCTCCGTACAAGTAGTGCCACCAAAGCTTAAGCGCAAACACTACCGCCGCCAGTTCCAAGTCGTGGGTCGGGTAATTCTTCTCATGATCACAAAGTTGACTTGATGCATAAGATATTACCTTCCCATGCTGCATGAAGACACACCCCAATCCTCTGCCTGAAGAGTCGCAATAAACTGTGAATCCTCCGGTCCCATCTAGAAGTGTGAGAATGGGAGCCGTTATCAAACCTCGCTTCGACTTCTCAAATGATTCCTGGCACTCTACTGTCCAAGCAAACTGTACATCCTTGCGGGTCAACTGGGTCATCGGCGCCGAAATCCTTACAAAATCTGAAACGAATCGCCGATAGTAGCCGGCTAATCCAAGGAAGCTGCGAACCTCTGCCACTGAACTAGCTACTGGCCACGTCTCGATAGCCACAATCTTCTGGGGATCCACTTCCACTCCTCCTCGGGTAATGATGTGACCCAAGTATGAAATACGATCGAGCCAGAACTCGTATTTACTGAACTTGGCATACAACTGATGCTCTCTAAGCGTCTGAAGGACGATTCTGAGATGCTGCTCATGCTCTGCTTCGCTTTTGCTGTAGACCAGGATATCATCTAGGAACACGATCATGAACTGATCCAAGTAAGGCATGAAAATGCGATTCATGAGGTCCATGAATACGGCTGGCGCATTGGTTGCTTCGAATGGCATAACAAGGAACTCCCAATGCCCATACCTAGATCGAAAAGCTGTCTTCGGGATGTCCAGCTCTCTGACTCTAATCTGGTGGTATCCTGACCGCAAGTCTATCTTCGAAAACACTGAAGCCCCTTTGAGTTGATCAAACAAGTCATCTATCATCGGGAGAGGGTATCTGTTCTTGATTGTCACCGAGTTTAAGGTACAATAATCTACACATAACCTGGATATACCATCCTTCTTCTTCACAAGAAGCATCGGGGCTCCCAAAGGTGATCCACTTGCACGAATGAATCCCTTGGTCCTCAGTTCTTCAATCATCTTGTACAAAATCTCCAACTCTGAAGGCGCCATCCTGTAGACTCACTCTGATACTGGTGCTGTTTCGGGCACCAAGTCTATAGTGAACTCAATCTCTCGCTCTGGAGGCATCCCTGGAAGCTCCTTTGGGAAGACACCTGGAAAATCTTCAACTATCCGGGGTAACTGCACCGCTGCTACTGCCATTCGCAATAGTGGAGAAGATGGTTCCACTGCGCCTCTGGAAAATAAAAACTCTGGCTCGCTTGGAATACTAAAGACAACCCTTCTAACATGGCAGTCTATCCTAGCATACTGGTTCCTCAACCAATCCATGCCTAAGACTACATCATAGTCTGCCATAGGGAATTCCATAAATCTACCGGGAAACTCTCTACCGCTAACTACGATCCGTCACAAGGAAAACACTCGATCTACTCCCACAAGACCATTACCAGTAAGTATATTGAGCCTTACTGATAATGACTCGGGCTCCAATCCTATCCGTGTCGTAAATTGTGCAGACATGAATGAATGCGATACACCAGAATCAAATAATACCGATACTGGGGAGGAGTTGACAAGAATAGTACCTGCCACTACCTCACCTGGTGCAACTTCTTCTTCCATAGCCATCATCATTGCCTGACCTTATCCTCTGGCTGTGGGTCCTCTCTGCTGGAAATCTCTCTGCCTGCTCTGTACTTGGGCTTGGGTGTACTGCTGCTGGTTCTGCTAATGAAATGCCTGGGCCTGAGGCAACAATGGCTACGGGTACTACTGCTGCTGCATAGGTGCTGGTCCCCTAACCGACGGACTGGTTAGGTTGGAAGAGGATGAACTACCCCTATTTGGACAGGCTCCTATCTTGTGATCTGCCGCTCTACAAGCCAGACACAATCCCAGTGCCCTACGACAATCTGCCACCACGTGCCCTGGCTTCCCGCAATGAGAACATCCCATCGCGGAAGTCTGCTTCTGCTTCTGCTGCTGCGGATACATCGAGGTCGAATGCTGAACCGACGTTACTGAGGTTGCCCGTCTCGGAGTTCTAATGGTCAAACCCCTTGCTGCCGGGGCTGGAGCTGATGATTGGTGCATCTGAATGTGGGACCGCTTCCTACCTCCGGTCCTATCCACGATCCTCTGGGTGGTGTACTCGTGCCTCCTAGCTGCCCTCAATACTGCATCGAACATCTGGTGCTCGAACTGCTCAACTGCCAACAAGATCTCCAAATGCAGCCCCTGCTGGAACCGCTGGGCCCTATCAAACTCGGTTGCCACCAAGGTGGGGACAAACCTACTGAGTCTAGAAAACTCAGATGTATAACCGTCGACCGTTCTGCCTCCTTGCTTCAAGTTGGTAAATCTCGTCTGCAAGTCGTACCGAGCTACAACATCGAAATACTTCGTCTGGAATCTTTCTCTAAACACCGCCCAAGTAACCGGCGCTGCTAATCCCACGGCCTGCGCCGCCCACCAACTACGAGCTAAGTCTAGCAACTGTAGGCGTACCACCACCACCTTCTCATTCTCAGGTGTCCTAGCTGCTTCCAGAACCACATCGGTATCCTGAAGCCAAGCGTCCACGGCAATCGCATCTTCGCAGCCGTCGAAGAATGGAGGATTCAAGCGCTTGAAGCTGTTGGCCGCGCTGTTACCTGGATGACCGTCTCTGGTCAAAGCATCTGCCACTTCCTGGTGCAAGGCGTCTCCTCTACGATCCTGGAAAGCTATCAAGGTCCTGATGAGACCTACCAAGGTGCCATCATCAGGCTCAGCAAGTCGAACGGGCTGAACTGGGGGCTCTCCTCCAGTAGATATAACTCTGGAGGCTACTCCGGAATGCTGGGCTTGATATTCGGGTTGCTGCTGGTCCACGGGAAGTGCTCCACCTCGTTGATCGGTGGGGTCAGGAACAATGCCGCTGAAGAAGACGATATAGGAAATAATAAGGAAGGACCAGGACAGATCAACGATACAAGCACATGATCAGGTCAAGATTCTCAGGGATTTTGAAGATACGAGCAGAGATCAAGGGCGAATACTGATTGAGACATCTAACCGGTAAACCCTCACATATCTTGATTTACAAGACCTGCATGGGCTACCACTTAAACCATGTGACGCCCCAGAACCAGAATACTGGAGAGCGGGGGCGTACATAGCCAGCTACGTATATTGAAATCGAATCCACCTCGCTATACGGTCACGGCTGTTTAGATATATGAGGGTTTAACTACAAGCCAACAGTCTCCTATGGTCATGAACAAGCCTATTGTCTCAATCTCAAGCTAGTAATAATAGTTACAAGATGTCAGAGCACGAAATATATAATAGCAAGGCGTCCCATTCATTACATATTGGATGATCATGAAGCTAGTCATACAAAATACGAGGAATAGCAAGAGTTCAGTCATACATGATTAACCCTAGGATTTGTTAATCATGTTACAGCCCGTAGGCAGACAGTAAGTAAATATGCATCGAGCTAACAGGTGCTCGTCGGCTAAACGCCTCAAAAGAATAATTTTACAACGTAGTGAGCGAAGCAAAATTAAAAACCCACTCGTAGCCCGGGTTCCTTCTAGTCGCCACCATCGGGCTGGAGGTTCGGTAGGTCCTCGGGTACTGCTCCAAAATCTGGCCACACAAAACCAGCTGGGTCAAACCCCAGAAAGAGCATGTGCCACAAGGAAGGCCACGAAATAAGAACAAAAACCAGCATATCAGAACATAAGGAATAGAAAAAAAGTACAAGTAATAAAGAGTATAACAGGACAATAAACGACTAGGGGCATGGAACCATTCCTGGAGCCAGGTTACAACCCTTAAACCAAACAAGGACCGGGGTTATAGCCCTTCGCCTGAATAGCACTTTGTCTCTACCCATTTATTGTTAAAGATAAGTAAAACAATCATGTTCAGGAGTACCAGGTACTGGAAATAGACGAGACTTAGACAAGGCTGGACACCATACATTCACAAGCGGCCAAGCAATACTACGGCTTACTACTTAACTAACTAGGGTTATCACAAGCCTAATTACTAACAAGATGCAAATAAGAAATTTCCAGTCCCAAGCCCTGCAGACTATCCAGTTATCCTTCCGCGGGTTGAGAGTATGGTTGGATACATCTCCCAGGAGACAATGTACCCTTAGGTGACTTAGAGGGTGCAACACATAACAGTGTGCTGGAAATGTGCCCTACTCGTCGGCAGGCTACATCCGTTTAAAGCTCCCAGATAACGATATCGCCTGTGACTGGAAATTCTCCATGAACTATAGTTTGATCTAGTCATTAGCCTAATCCATATTCAGTGTGAATCCCTGACCGTGGTAACCAGGGAGTCACGTCCTAGACATGATGCAAGACAAGACAAGACAAGTGGATTACACAAAGCAGCAAGAATAAACACCCACGGCGTCAGAGTTGATTATATGAGTCAAGTTAGCCATCGCAACAGCATCAAGTCAAGTCAAGTTACATGTTACAAGTCAGGAGTGCGCCGCCACGGGCCACTATCAAGTTATCCAGTACAAGCTTAATCATGAATCATAGGTTAAAAGTTAAGAGTGCACCCCTTCGGGTCACTATTAAGAAGATCAGAAAGTATTAGGATCATAAATTACAGAAACCATGAAGACCGTACTAGTCATAAGCAAAACATCGAAAACCGTGCCAGGTCATGTTGGGTCAAGACAGTCGTGTTGTGTGGAACAAGATCTCAAAATTCCAATCCACAAAAGAAAAGCCAAGCATAAGAAATAAAACCAATCCATCATGGGCAAGTAGGTTGCACAGGGGGTCGGATTGTGCTAGGGGAATGGACTGTACAGGGGATTGAACTGCTCCGAGGTTGGATTACGCTAGGGTCGAGCTGCACAGGAGATGAGCCGCGCTAGGAATGGGTTGCGCTGAGAGCAGGTTGCGCTGGGTCGGTTGCGCTGAGGTCAAGCGCGCTGGGAGCGAGCTGCGCAGCAGTCAAGTGCGCCAATGGAAGGAAGGCGCTGGAGATAAAGAGCGCCATCACAGGTCAGCCCAGCAAAAGGTGCTGGCCGAGGAGTTGCGCAGTTCGGCCATGCGCTAAAGAGCGCAGACCGAGGGTCATCTTCTCCACCAAGCCGAGAGGAAATCCCAAGAACTCCAAATTTCCAATCTTCATAATTTAGCCAAAACAAAACCAAATTTGGATTTTCAAAGTTCTCACTTGTGTAAAATTGAATTCTCTTCCACATGGAAGCCTCAAAACAAGGAAAAATCTAAGTTTAATAGATCAAAACCAAGAAAATCCAAAAATTGTTAAAACTTAGATCTAGAAAAATGGAAGCTCCAAATCACAAAATGCCAAGTTCTAATGTTGTTCACCATGGCCTAATCTAGCTAATGGACAAATAAAATAGAGTTCTTATATGGTGGCAAGGTGCACTTGCCTATGGTGTTGGTGTTGTGTGGAGGAAGGAAGATGAAGATGAAGAAATTAATGGAAGTTATGAGGAGAGAGAAAGTTAGGTGGGATTTTAATGAGGGATGGTGTGTTGTGTTGAGGGTGGAGGTTAGCTAAGTGTGATCCAATGCATACTAAACCAAACCAAACCAAACCAAACCAATTCTTTTTCCATAAAATAAAACCACGCTAGGTCCAAAAAACCTATTTTACGAGAAAACCAAAAATCTGGAAGTCAAGCCAAATTACAATTACATGCCAGAATCTGAGAAAATAAAATACAGGTCCAAAATACATATACGTCTAATTAAAATACGTATTCCAAAATACGGGTATTACAACACATAACTCACACACAAGTACACTATTTTCCACTCTTGCACACATTGATTTTAGCCCACATACATATCCCACCTTACAAAATCTGAGAAGGCCATTACGCTGCTTCCTAACTTCTATACACATTAGCACACACAAAACCTGGGACTTGTTTCAGTTTATAGAACACTCACACACACATGAGTATATCCTTGACACTGAACACTACCTACACTCACTCACCCATGAACTGTACTGTCAAATCTGAGAATAATATACCATGTTTGCACACTGATTTTAGTCCTCATTCACACCATAATTTCTGAATTGAAGGACACCATGTGAATACCTACATGCCTATGTTTAGACACATTGGTATGTACATAGCCTATGGCATTGACATACATACTTTCCCTCTATCGCTAAACGGTCGCTAATCGTCTTACGGATGTGTACCCCTCAAAGATTATATCCCTCCTTGGCCGAATGGTCCCGGTGCCCTGGTGCACCCGTTCGAAGGGAACACCTGTGCATGGGAGATTATCTCATCATTTCCTCAAGTCCATTCGACCATGCAGCACACTATTATTTAAACAAGCAAACATAGTCTTGAGTCCGACACTCAGACTTTATTATCTCGTATTTCTTCCATTAACTTTCTATGTTCTCACATTCCATACTTTGTTTCAATGTTCAATGGCATCATGCCTCAACTCAATGTTCGTCAACCGAATGACCCAAAGGTCCCGAATACTTTTTGAGGCATCATGCCACATCTGACAGTTCTGTCACCTACATGCCACAACCGTTCTCTTTGCAATGAAGCCATCTTTTATGATACTCATGCACGTAGGCACGCTTTAAAATGATTGTTCTTATTTCTTCGAGTCGTGCATGCAATGCACGCCTCGATACCATAATTCCATGTTCTTAGCCTTAATGTTCAATGTTCGTGGCTTACACGCTAGGGCGCTCGTCTTCATAATATTTCAATGTGCTATCCTTTCTAACTCGTGCGTGAAGGCACGGAATGGCTCGTATACGAAGGCACTCGCCGAATACAGTTATCCCATGTTCTTGTGGCTTGTGCACCGAGGCGCTCACCTTTGTGATATCCAATGTTCCATAGTGACTCGTGCATTTGAAGCACGTTTCGTTTCAATTGTTCTAACTAGTGTTCGACACACACTATGATTTATCTTCCGATCGGACCACACCCGTAGCATTGCTAGGTTAACTTAGCATACAACGATACATTTTACTTAGGCATGAAGGAGTAAAAAGAATAGTCAGTCCTCCTACCTTAAGCCGATACACCTTGTTGTTTGTCGAGCCGATGCGGCTCGATTTTACTTCGTCCTATAGGCGCAGGGCTTAACAGCACCTGGTGTGGTAGTTCGATGAGCTTCAATAATTCTATTTTTATTGTACGGCCAAATCTTCTGACTTAGCCATTCGAGTACTTCTTGTTTCATTGAACTACTCGATCGATTCTGGCCTACCGTGTCTAAGTCCCAGCCCATTACGAGGAAGTGATTTAGGTTTCGCGGACACGTTGCGAATGAGGCAAAATGTCGACCTCTAATATTTTAGTGTAAATGGATAGCCTGCACACGAAACCAACCAAAATCAATACTTGCATCGATTCGGACTTGCGCCTTGGGCCGATTCAATTTCTTAGAATCTTCGAGTTGACTCAACGCACTTATCCATCGGGGCAATGCAGCACTTCGCATCGATTCAACTCAATGCATTCTTTGGGACAATCCAAATTTTCGTATCGACTTAGTTCGATGCATTGCTCGAGAAAATATAACTCTCGTATCGATTCAAATCGATATATTTCATTCGATCAATACGACTCTTTGAGTCAACATCCGAGCGTAATGTGTCGTACAGAGTGGGGCATTACAACTGTAGCCAACAGCACACTGGCAAGGTACGACCCATAAAGTTGAAATTATTTCAAGTAAACGTAGGTTATCGAATATTGTTAAAACTATGTCTTAGTTGCCCTCTTTTGATCTTAGTTATCTTTATGTCAATATTGGATAGATTTAATAAAATATTTGATATCATATCATATTTGAGTCATGAAACCAAGGGTTTACTACAGCCAGGTGTACACTGGCGAGGCATAAATTTTCGATAAAATGACTTCAGACATGATTGCAGTTTTTGGATACTATAGAGGTTAGGAAAATGACATGTATGTTCCATTGATTCAAAGCCAATACTAGTAGAAATTTTATAAGTTGGGTAGCATGCCTCCCAACCTTGCATCCTGTTGCCTTATTACCTATTAACGAGATAATAACTGACACTAATAGGTTAACCTAGACTATGGAGTTTAGAGATCCCTAACCCATTGGTCGACCAAGGCCTTAGACAAAAAGACAAGTAGGACAACTATAGAGGCACCAACACCGGACGAGTCTTAGATTTTGTTGAACTTGAACTACTTGTGCCTTTTTTCAATCATAAATCTCGTATACTTATATTCTTTTGAATTAGCTTGACTAATGTTGCTATTATAGCCTAGTTTTACAAGCTTATTCTTTTGTCGAGCTTGTTCAGGACATATGTTTATTGGGGATGCCCACTAACCAATTGTCTAATTAGAATTGGTGTATTATGGTCTGATCAAACTTAGTACACTTAGTTCGCCCATCATATGATTATCCCACGTGGATTGAGATATATATATATATGTCTCTACGATCTCATCCACCACTGCCTTGACAACTCTCCTTGAAATTATTCAATCGTCTTTCGAATCCTGCTTTTGTATTCGATTCCCTCTCCCTTGAACTCTTTATTGTTTTTTCCCTTACTTATTTTGGAAAGACAAATGCTCGTATTTGAGGGAAGATAGACACAGAATGTCTTCCTTAGTTTGCCATACCACCTATGGTCAGGAAGCTATATATAAACAGTCATTTCCATCTATTCGAAATCAGAGAGCTACCTTCAAACATGATTCATATCTACTGTATCACACTTTCTATTATGTCGTGTAGTATTCTTTCATAATCAAAATTTGAGATACAATATCACGACT